>JARFXV010001539.1:0-125000 GCA_031761425.1 Cosmopolites sordidus | reverse complement strand
GCTAACCTCCCAAACGTTAACCTTGTGTCTGAAATAGCCTCTATCCTAAATTTCACTTTGTGTAATATTTGCTGATCTTAGGTCATCTTTAATTATTTCTACTTTAACTCTACTCCTATTTTCATAAAATTCGACTATTTGTCTAGTTAGTCTAGTCCGATTCGTCCGTTTTATGTGTCCGTAAAACTTAAGTCTTCTTTTTCTCATATCGCTATGTATATCTGTGTTTTCTGTGTATCGGTATGTTGTGCTATTTATTTGTTTGGGGCCTAAAATTTTTGTTATGATTTTTCTTTCCTTCTTTTCAATCTCCTGGATGTCTCTCTTTCTATTCAAAATGATCGTTTCTGCTCCATATAGACATTTTAGCTTAATAACTGTGTTGTAATGTAAAAAAAACAAAAATGTAATGTTTTGTGTTTTTAGATATGCATTTTTTGTTGTAAATATTTTGCGTAAATCTCAGTGCAATTTCCATTTTTTGACATCTACTCTTATTGGCCGCTTTTTCCAACCCGTTTTCCATGATTATTTCACCCAAATATCTGAATTGAGAGACTCGTCTAATGTTACCATATGTTGTTTTTAGAAATGGTGTTCTTAGTCTGATGCAGGTCATGTAGTGTGTCTTTTGAAAGGAAATTTGGAGTCCTGCCTTTTCTGCTGATTTCAATCTGTTTTTGTGCCATTAATATATCTTGAGCCAAAATTGCTAGATTATCAGCAAACGCCAGACAATCAATTTTAATGTTGGTTCTCTCCAGTTTAATTGGCTCGTCAATATTCAGGGCCGACTTTTTTCACGCCACTCCTGTATTACTTTTTCTAGAACACAGGTAAATAAGAGTAGCGAGAGTCCATCCCCTTGTCTCACTCCAGTTATAATTTTGAAGGGCTGTGAGATGAATTTAACTTTTGACCTTGTGTTAGTTAGTGTTGCTTTAATAATTGCCAGCGTTTTCAGATCTAGTCCTTGTTCTTTCAAGATTTGGAATAAAGATTCGCGGTCAATATAATCATATGCTTTTTTGAAATCCATAAATGTACAGACGAGATTTTTATTGTACAGTTTTTGATGTCTTAGGATCAACTGTAGATTCAGGATCTGTTTAGGGCAGGATCTGCACGGTCGAAAGCCTGCTTAATATTCACCAATTTTAGGGTCTAACTGTCCCTGTGCTCTATCTAGTAGACATTGAGATAGAGTCTTGTAACAAACTGGGAGAAGAGATATTCCTCTGTGGTTGTAGTATATCCGTGCTATCTCCTTTATTATGTAGTAAATAGATTAGAGCATCTTTCCAATCTTCCGGAATCCGTTCGGTTCGCCAAACTTCTTGTAGAATTTTGGTTATTTCCTTGATTGTACCTGGACCAGCGGATTTCAAGATTTCAGTAGTGATTCCATCTTCACCAGAAGCTTTTTTATTTTTAAGTCGCTTGGTTTGCCTAGTTATTTCATTTTCATTCGGTGGTAATGGTGGTGTATACATATACCTTCCTCGCAGAGGCATTTCAAGGGTTCTAACATGATTAACGAAGCTCAGTACTTCAGAAAATAATTTAATGCTTGCTTGTTGATCTCCTTTAATTAACTTTCACACCAGAATCGAATACAAAACTGTATTTGTTATAACATTACTTTATTGGTTATTCCAACCTGAATATGTATACGTTTAAAACATACAGAGGAAAAAGGTTATAAATATTTTATAAAAATATTTAATATATATAAAAATATCAATTTCGAATGACTGATATCTGAAATTTCGACACTTTCATATATTTTAAAAGCTACAATTCATGATTATAAAGACGACTTCGATAAAAAGCTTTTGAGATTATGTTTTTCTAAATTACTTGTATCGCGGTATTCCTTTTAATAAATTCGTTATTTTTTTTCGAAATAAGTACTATATTGATACTTACAGATATGTCCGTTGAAGTTGGAAGATATTTTATAAAAGTAAAGGGAAAAATATTTTATAAAACGTTGTCTGATAAAGAGTGTCAGAATTTTAAAATAAGGCACAATGATAACTGCAAGTGATAATCCGATAATTTTTATTTTATCTTGAAAAATAAATAATGGGATTAAATTATATTTTGAAAATATGTAGTATGTAGACACATTCTGGAAGATCCAGTAACAGTAACATTTTCCTCAAAATTGTATTGTATATAAAATTGTATGTATCGTGATTTCATTTAAAATTGAAAGTACCACCCAAAAGGTCCATTCACGAGAATCTACTAGCCCCGCATTCTTACGAATTTCAAGAAAAGATTCACCAAAAAGTGGTCAAAAAAAGTAACACATCACTCAATAAGTTCGTAGGATGGCATATATATGACGCCACTATAGACAAATCTATATGATTTTTAGGAAATACTGACCTTCAAATAATACTTGTCAAAATTTCAGGACAATCTGAGGTTTAGTTCACAAGTTAAGAATAGTTTTAGTGACGCTACTCTTGTAATTTTGTAATGTTTTCCCAAAACAATGGAAAAATCTAAATTTCGTGTGTTAAGATAAAAGCAGTACACAAAATAGTTTTGGCCGATCGTAAATTGAAGTTACTTCAGATAGCAGACTCTTTAAATATATCAAAAGGCAGTATATTAACCATTTTTCATGAACATTTGTCCATGAAAAAGCTCGGTTCGAAGTGGATACCGCGTTTGCTCACAGTCGATAAAAAACAGCAACGCGTCGAAAATTCAGCACACTGTTTGGAGCTCTTTCAGCGCAATAAAAAGGATTTTTTCATGCGGTATGTGACAATGGATGAAACATGGATCCATCATTACATTCCACAGTCAAATCGGCAGTCAGCAGTGTGGACAGCAACTGAGGAAAGCCGCTCAAAGCGACCAAAAATGCAAATGTCATGGTAAACTTTTGGCATCCGTATTTTAGGATGCGCAAGGTATCTTATTCATTGATTACCTTTCAACGAAAGAACCATCAATAGTGAATATTATATGGCGTTATTGGTGCGTTTGAACGAAGAAATTGCGAAAAAACGGCCCCAAATGAAAAAGAAAAAACTGTTCTTTCATCAGGATAATGCACCGTATTTTCCGGGTCTGGCTCCTAGCGACTACTATCTGCTTGCAGAGCTAAAAAGAAAGCTGTAAGGAAGGAGATTTGGCTCCAATGAAGAAGTTATTGCCGAAACTGAAGCCTATTCTGAGGCCAAAGATAAATCGTTTAAAAAAGATATCGAAATATTAGAGAAGCATTGGAATCAATGTATCACTCTTGAAGGAGACTATGTAGATCAATAAAGTCAAATTTTGTCTAAAAGTTGTTTTATTAGTTGTCCTACGAACTTATTCGAGTGATGTGTTAATTCGACTGTCTAATGAAAACATCTTCGAAGTCTTGGCCAAAGACACGAACCATTATTACCGAGTCCATAGATGAAATACAAGGATCTCAGAAACAGACTGATGCTACCTTTGGTTTAATCGAAAAAAGATGCCCACTCAAAAGAATAAATTATTCGCATAAATATTCCTCGCTAAATCGAGAAATCCAGAGAGCCTTTAGAAAGGATAAGAATGATCACATCACAGTCATATGCTAATTCAAACAACATCAAAAATCTCTATAAAGCTGTGAAGAAAATAAAAATAAAATATACGCCACGTACAAGGGTAATACAGAGTGCACAAGGTGAAAAAATAACAGATATCGATGGCATTTTAACCGAATGCCTTTAAAGCCTAATATAATAAATTAAATGGAAAAATATGTGCTTTACAGGGAAAAGAAAAAAGGAAATAGAAAAATATGTGCTTTACTAACTGCTTTTTTAAAAAACTTTATATTTTGCTTTAATTATGTAATTTGTAGTTTGTGTTGATATAACGTTACAAAATTTAATGGATTGGATTGTTGCATAAGTTACCGCCGTTTTTTTTAATAAAAAGTGTTATTGAAAAAGAAAACAATAAATGAACTAATCTCTTCTGTCTTATCTAATTCTGTTTCCCAGTGGTGCTGCTGAGTTTTAAATTCTGGAACTAACCCCTCCAGTCTTAACCTCTGAACCGTCATGGTTCAAATTTTTAATTCAGAGTACAAGATGAAGCGTTCTAGTAATTGCAAAATTACCCCAGGAAGCAAACAATCCTATGTCAGCTTTGTCAATCAGCTGTGTCAGCATAACTAGACTTTCGGATTCTGGAGCGTCTGGGCTTAAACACAAAATCTTTCAGATGGAGTCCAAGACATATGGCCAACGTCTGAAATCGAAAACAAATACCTTCTTTGGAACGGTAAAAATCACCTTTCTTCTGCGATCTGGAAAACTACACGAATTGGGACGAACATTGAACCAGCAAAAAATCCAAATTTTAGCTCTGCAAGAAACCAGGTTGACAGATGATAACACTTCGAATTTCGGCAACTACAGACTTTTTAAAAGTAAAACGGTCAAAAGAATACTCAAAAATACACCACATCTCAGTGTTGTTTTCACTATCTCAAAAACCATTCTTGGTTCTATAACTAATGTCCAACCAGTAGCTCAGTTAGCTCAAGTGTGCTAACAAAAACTATACATTGATCAATGCACACCTTCCAGTTAACGAAGAAAATAAATCTAATTCTGAAAAAGTAAATAAGTCCTGGGAAATTCTGGAAAAGACTATTTCTAAAATTCCCTCTAACCATGTAAAAATTCTATTGGGTGATTTCAACGCCTAGCTAAGGAAAGAAAGTACAGAAAAGCAGTCGGCAGTTTTCCCGCTCATAAATGGACTAACCATAATGGCAAAATATTGGTTGAACTATGTTGGCAGTTTAATCTAAAAATAATGACAACCCATTTTAAGAAGAAAATAACAAAACAAAAGACCTGGAGGTGCCCAAACACGTACATGGGTGAATTTCAAATTGACCATGTTGCCATTTCGTACCCCAATTATAAAGAGATTTTGAATGTTCAAGTCAAGAAAGGAGCTAACATAATCACGGATCACTACTTAACTAGAATCAAACTTAGCTTAAAACCTCGAAAACTTATTTAAAAGAGACTGCTAATACCAAAGTTCGACCCTACGAAAATAAAACCAACTCTAACAGAATAGCTTGATAAACAACTAGCACAGAACTGGCAAGAATTGAAACAAAAAATTATTAAAACAGCCTTAAAGTTGGTCCATTTACAAAAACGTAGAAAACATCCGTGGTGGGATGAAGTTTGCGAACAAGCAGTATTAGGCCGAAGTAAAGCATTCAAAGATTGGAACAGTCAAAAAACAGCAATAAACTATAACATCTTTTTGGAAGTAAGAAAAGAAACATCGAAGCTAATTAGACAAACTAAAAGAAAATATGAAAACAATCAACTTAATGAAATAGAAAAAGATTTCCAAACAAATAACCCCCGAAATGTTTACAAACATTTAAAACTAAATTAACACGTTATCAACCCCAAAGTCTTTGATTCTAATAGGAAAACGGACAATTAGCTCTAAATAACCAAGACAATTGCAAAGAACTTGCTAAATATTTTGAACAACTACTAAACTGTCCTGAGCCCTTAAACAGATTACCAACACTAAACCATCAACAAACAAACCCAGATTCATTACCATCGAATGAAGGTGAAATAATTAGGCAAATTAAGCGACTTGAAAATAACAAAGCTTCTGGTGAAGATGGAATCACTGCTGAACTTTTGAAGTCCGCTGGTCCAGGTACAGTCAAGGAAATAACCAAAATTCTGCAAGAAGTTTGGTGAACCGAGCGGATTCCGGAAAATTGGAAAGATCTTCTAATCCATCCACCACATAAGAAAGGAGATTGAACGAATGTAAACAGCTACAGAGGGATATCTCTTCTGCCAGTTTGTTACAAGATTCTATCTCAATGTCTACTAGACAGAGCATAGGGACAGTTAGAACCTAGAATTGGTGAATATCAAGCAGGTTACCGACAGATCCTGCCCTGAACAGATCCTGAATTTAAAGTTGATCCTAAGAAAACTATCCTCCTGTCCTAACAAAAACTATGCAATAAAAATCTTGTCTGTACATTTGTGGATTTCAAAAAAGCATGTGATTCTATTGACCGCGAATCTTTATTCCAAATCTTGAAAGAACAAGGACTAGATCTGAAAACGCTGTCATTTATTAAAGCAACATTAACTAACACAATGTCAAAAGTTAAATTCATCTCAGAGCCGTTCAAAATTAAAACTGGAGTGAGACAAGGGGATGTACTCTCGCCATTTTTATTTAACAGTGTTCGAGAATAAGTAATACAGGAGTGGCGTAAAAAAAGTCTGCCCTGAACATTGACCAGTCCATTAAACCGAGGAGAACCAACATCAAAATTGATTGTCTGGCGTTTGCTGATTTATCTAGCAATTTTGGCTCAAGACATAATGACGGCACAAAAACAGATTGAAATCCTAAAAGGAACAGCAGAAAAGGTAGGACTCCAAATTTCCTTTGAAAGAACACAATTCATGACCTGCAACAGACTAAGAACACCATTTCTAAAAACAAAATATGGTAACATAAGACGAGTTTCTCAATTCAAATATTTGGGTGAAATAATTATGGAAAACGGGCTGGAAAAAGCAGCTAATAAGGGTAGATGTCAAAAAATGGAAACTGCATTGAGACTTACACAAAATATTTACAACAAAAATGCATATCTAAAAACACAAAACTGAGACATTACAACACAGTCATTAAACCAGAATGTCTATATGGGGCAGAAACGCTCATTTTGAATAGAAAGAGACACATCGAGGACATTGAAAGGAAGGAAAGAAAAATCATAAGAAATATCTTAGGCCCCAAACAAATAAATAGCACAACATACCGACTTCGAGAAATCTAAGAAATCAAATAATATACAGATATACATAGCGATATGAGAAAAAGAAGCTTTAAGAAGTTTTACGGACACATAAAACGAATGTATCCGAGTAGGCTAACTAGACAAATATTCAAAATTTATGAAATTAGGAGTAAAGCTAAAGTAGAAATAATGAAATAGATTGCTGCAATCAAGGAGGACCTAAGATCAGCAAATATTACACAAAGTGAAATTCAGAAAGGGATAGAGGTTGAGGATAGAGGCTGTTTCAGACACAATGTTGACGTTTGGAAGGTTGGCCAGAGAGATGATAAATGTAGGAAGACTGGAACAATTTGGTCTGACGAAAGGAAAAAAGCTCATAGCGAAAGAATAAAATCAGTATGGGCACAAAGGAAGGCTAAGAACAACAACGCCTCTAAGTGTACTTCGCGTGGTCCACCAGGGCCCATACGTTAATAATAATAATAATAAATTAACTAATCAATAATGTATTCTCAATCACGTATGTCTCGACAAATGTATTGATTCTGTTTCGCCAGAAATCGGCGGATCTGGACTGGAAGTTGTTAAGCCACTTTTTTAGGTTGGAGAACATTTGATAGGACAGCGAGCGGAAGAGGTGATAATCGGCTCAGGATCTGGAAAGTGCGGCGTATGCAGAAAAACCTTCCATTCAAGATCATTCAGAGCCTTCTTAACGGTGTTTGCTTGATGAGGTCGTGCATTGTTGTGGAGCAAAATAACAGAATAATCTCATTTACACGGTGCAGCTGGACGAGGTAGCGTTGCTTATCGGCTGTCTTGTTCTTCTCCATCATTTCCCAGGACCCGAGACCCTCCCAGTCCCACCAAAAGCAGATCATGGTCTTGGGATGGTGATATTGTTTAACACTCAGCTTTTTTTCGGGTCTCTTGCAGCCACCCACTCCTTTCTTTACTTGGTATTAACGTAGAGACATCATTTATCTTCTCCCGTGACGATTCTGTACAAGAACTGTTGCTCGATCTCGGGCGAGATTTTAGAGTAGCTTTGTGGTGGCTATTTTTCCTGTTGTCATCAGTTGACAACCAAGTTCAAAGTTTTTAGTAAATCCCATCGTCTACCTTGAAAAATGCTTTAAGATGGTCTTCGTCTAAGTCAGAGCGAGGTTTGAAGTTGTCAAACCAATCTAAAACAGTCCGATCGTCTATAGCGACTCTCCATATACGGCGCAAACGTCACGAACTGCTTCTGTAGCTTTTTGACCACGACGAAAAGCGAAATATAGCAAGTGTGGCAAATAAAGTTTTTGGCCGCTTGGCATTTCAATTTAAAAAGCCTAATAATTTATCCAAATTAAGTGTTTCACAAAAAGTATGACAATAATTTTGTTGGGTAAGAAAAAGGCTTTTAAATGCATATACCAAACGAAATAAAAATGGAGGAATTATAAAAACGGTGAGAAGTTTTTTACGGAACCACCCATTAGTTAAAACAAAGAAAATTTAAAATTCGATTTGTTGAAATATTTTTTCACCGCTGTATATTGAACGTTTAAGATAATCATTTGGTGAAGATTTTGGATCCAAAGCAGATATATTTCGGTATTACACCGTATTTAAGAAAGGCATTAGTTCAATAGTGCACTGTTTTAAGAATAAAATTAATTAAAAGGCAGCTTGAACTTTGAAAACACTAACTAATTAAGCACTAACTGAAATTATTCAAGTTAATAATATATATTATTGAAAGTAATATTACCTACATTAATTTTGACAAACTTATTTTAAGTATTTTTATTGTTATTTTGCAGAACGAGAAGATCAATCAATTTTATGTACCGGTGAATCAGGTGCAGGAAAAACCGAAAACACCAAAAAAGTTATCCAATACTTAGCTTACGTAGCTGCTTCTAAATCGCCTAAAGGCTCAGGAGCGGTAAGTAACGAAAAATCATTGCATCTACTACAATTTATGCGTACTGTAAATATATAAATTTAATACAGATTTCTTCTCCAGAAACATTTACACATATATTTTGAAAAATCTTTTATCTACTCTTTTCTAATATATATTTTTTTCTTTTTTATTTGCATGTTTACCTTTTGGGGGCTTGTACAGCAAAAAGACCTTATTGTAAGTAAATCTCTAGGTTACTAGTTATAGATTAGATCATAGTTCATTTTAAAGAACATTTTTTTCTTTTTATGCACGATAATGTTAACATTTTTCTTACAAAACACTATACGGAGTTGGTTACCTTATTTATAATGAGATGTACAACCGTTGAATAGTTTGATTTTTTAAATGATATATAACTTTTTTTCCATTTCTGTCTATCCTGAACTATCTTCTTCAAATTTCGTATTCCCTCCTATTGTATATCTTTCATGAACGCTTCCTTCTTTCATTTCTTTCCCAGTCGTCCCCTTTTCATTTTTCCCTGCTGATAGTTTTCGTACAATTTATTTTACTGAACTTCTATAATCATTTTTGGACCGAGCTATTGTAAACGTCTAGATGTTATCAGTGCTGCTACTGCGAGTGACCTGGTAATCATCTCCGAAGTTTTATTTCAATTCCAATATAATGCTGAAATAAAACTTCACAGATTATTATGAATGGGTGTTTTATTGAATTTATTAAACGCATATTTACCTTACTATAAAACAAGAACTCAGCAGACATTCAATTATTCGAACTAGACAAGGAAACATCGAAGCAAATATTGTATGTTATTTTAGAACATTTTAGAAAGTGAATAATTTTCACAACAATTGATAGAAAGAATAACATTAAATATACAGAACGAACAAATGAAATGGAATAAGAGTTAATGTAAATTTCGAGAGGGCCTTTGATACTATACACAGTATGTCTGAAAAATAACTGAACTTTTTAAATTTAAAGAAAACTACTAGCGTACTATTTAAATAATATATAATCTGAAAACTGTATATCTCCTCTATAAAACGAGACCACCATCATTAGAATCGATCAACGAATTGATAGATCGTGAATTTTGGCGAAAAATCAAATCTGTGTGCTTCAACAACCTCCGTATTCGCCCGATTTACCCCTGTGTACCCGAAACTCAAACTGGCCATGAAATGAACGTTTTATGACTTTATGAATAAAAACAAATATTTTGACAAAATATTTAATTTTTTTTTATTTAAAAAGTTCTGTTATTTTTCCGACATACAACGTAAAGAGAGGAAAAGTCCTTTCGCTATACAAAACTCATAACACATTTTAATTATCAAAAGGTACTGTGAAAACTATAGAGCAGAAAAAGAACAGGATGACTAATTAATTGTCCCAACAAAAATGAAAGACGGAGTTTCATGTTTTGGTTTCATATTTTGTTTGTTTTGTTTCATATTTCATGAATTATTCATGTTAGCACCAATGTTCTTTATAATGATGATGGACTAAACCATGTGCTGTTGGTGGAAGAACAGGTATAAACTGGAACAATTTTAAGAATTTGGAATCCCGAGAATGACTAGAGTACACAACTGCGAACCAAACAGAACCTGAAAGTGTAACAAAATTAAGAACGAATACAAATTCAGATACTTAAGAAATAGAGTAGATACAGAAGGTAACAGTAATACCTAGAACACAGAAAAGCATTCAATGAATAAAGTAAATATGAAAATCTTTACAACTTTCCAAGAAAACAAAAATAAATCTATTCAAATCTAATGTAATGAGACACAGAAACAGGGGTAAAAAACAAAATATATACAAGGTAAAAATATTCACAAAATTGAAATTTGTGGATATTGTAATTTTAATTCTACATTGTCTTCTTCAAAGTCGTTGCTTTGGGAAACTACGCAGCGCTGAGGATGGTTTGTACACTCTTCATAGCAGGGACTCATAGCTTCTATAGCTGAAACTCAGATACTGGAATCGAGTTCAGCTGATTGGTTACTACTTTTTCAATGTTCTCCAACATCCCAAAATAGTATCCTTTGAAGTGAATTTTCTATCTTGGGAAAATGAAAAAGGTATAAGGACTTAAGTTTGGTGAATAAGGGGGCTGTGGAGCCACAGTGCTGTTTTTACTTGCCAAAAACTAGTTAATTGAAATCGCTTTGTCGGAAGGCGCATTGTCGTAATGCAGCATTCAGGTGTTCTTGATGTTTGATCTCACACGAATAACCCTTTTTAAAATTCTTTCAAAAACACCGATTATTTTGACCGTCAACCGACAATAATAACAAACAAGATTCCGGATTCTGGGGACATTTTATCAGTTTATGCACTTGAAGGCTTTCCGCTGCGAGATTCATCTTCAATCGAGTCTCGGCAGTTTGAGAATGCCTTAAACCACCTGAAACCAGCATTGCTCTTGACAACACTTTTCATAGGTCTGTTGACGTTTTGGAAAAGTGTCTATCGCACTATGCCCAAGTCTGAAACAAAACTTGTTAGCGCTTCGTTGCTCGAAGTTGTTGTCACTCATGTTCAGAACGCACTAGAAAAAAAATCATTCACTTATGCAAATACTGTTGATCATGTATGATGAATTTTGCGCCAGTTTCTATTATATTCACTTCCTTTTCACCATTCACTTCAGATGGTCAGCGTTTGCTGTTTGATTC
The DNA here is from genome assembly GCA_031761425.1 of Cosmopolites sordidus. NCBI lineage: Eukaryota > Metazoa > Arthropoda > Insecta > Coleoptera > Curculionidae > Cosmopolites > Cosmopolites sordidus. The sequence continues at coordinate 113,554 of JARFXV010001539.1, read as the reverse complement.
GCATCTGGTCCTGCTAACTTTAAAAACTTTATATATACCACCTTGATCAAAAAGTTCCCGGAATGTATTCAGAAAATACAAAATACAAGTGTATTAATCAAAAAATTGATACTGTCCCCTTCAGAGTACTCCCCATGGACTGTAACGCACTTAGGCCAGCGCTTGATCCAATCCTTGAAACATTTTTTATACTCTGTGTTGGATATGGCCATCAGAGCCGTCTACGATTTTTCCATAACCGCCTCTCGGCTGCTAAAACGCGTTCCCGTAGTGGTTGTTTGACTCGATTGGACAGAAACAAGTCGCAGGGAGCCAAATCAGGTGAATTCGGTGGCTGTTGGATTCGTTCCATTCTTGGTCAAAAAGTTGCGGATAATGATGGCATTGTGCGACGGTGCGTTATCGTGGTATAAAATCCACGAGTTGGTTGCCCGCAAATCCCTTCTTCTTTGACGAATTGGTTCACGCAAACGTCTCATAACGCCCAAATAATACTCCTTGTTGATTGTTTTACCTTCCGGGAGGAATTCATGATGCACAACACCGTTGCGGTCCACGAAATCGCCTTCTTTGTCGATCGAAAACGACGTGGTTTTCCCGGTCTTGGCTCATTGGGTGCACGCCATTCACTCGCCCGATGTCTGGATTGCGTGTTGTACTCATAAACCCACGTATCGTCTCTAATAATAATACGTTTGATAAATTTTGGGTCGGATTCAGCCTTGGAAATAATGTATTTTACGATGTCAACGCGGTCCCTTTTTTGCATGAAATTCAAGTCATTCGATACCGACACCAACTTTGCTGCAACATGACGGAAACTAAAATGTCTTGAACGAATCCATAAGCAATGTTCAAGTCCTCTGCTAGCTCTCTGATGGTTAATTTGTCGTTGTTGACCATCATTTCTTTCTCTTTATCGGTGTTTTCGTCGGTTTTCGATGTTGACGGTCTGCTACGGCGTTCATCATCATCGACGAATTCACTACCACTTCTGAGGCGTTTGTGCCACCGATAAACGACTGTTTTCTTTAGAGTATTGTTGCCGAAACACTTTTCCAACATTTCCAAGGCCCTCTCACTATTGAATCCGTTTTTAATGCAAAATTTAAATAAACTCGTGGCAAACAGAATTCCATTTTTAAAATTGTAAAAATCACACAGAAAACTCGCACAGAGGCATATGTATTCAAGATGACGTAACTTTTACAAATGTCAGGCTATGGCACTGAAATTTGGTAGGAATGTCAGTGACAGATGTGACTATCTATCAAAAAAAACAGAACTCTAATCGCGACTGAGAGCGGCTGGCGGTGGTCATACCGGGAACTTTTTGATCAAGGTGGTAGATCTATCCCCAATCGATCACTAGTATATTCAATTTATTGTCGTCCATTTCAAAATTGCGCTCCCCATCTTCTTCTTAAATGTAGAATTCGCCTTTCGCATTTTTTTAAAGAACATTACACTGTTGAAATCTTTATGACTCCAAACTGCATTAAGATTTCTGATCATTTTGTATATATAATTCAAACTCAAGATATAGAAACAAAACAAAAAAAAATTGAATGAATAATGTGTCTTACGCTATGCTTGAGACAAATGATTTTTAAAACCATCATTAATTCCTAAGATACCTAATATTTATAAATGTTTCCTTACCATTTATTAGCCAGTAAATTACATATTGTAAATGAGTTAAAAGAACACATTATCTGATCAATTCTTCTCTTGGAACCTTTGATGTGAAACACTAAACCTGAAGAGATTTACCACTAAACACCAAATCACTTTTTTTTAATTGCTCGACGCACGTTTCGCTAACAATGTTAGTATCATCACTTTAGATTTAGATTAAATTAAATTAGTTAAAAAAAAAAGTGATTTGGTGTTTAGTGGTAAATCTCTTCAAGTTTAACATTATTCTCTGTTTTTTTAAATTTTTCAACGGTAGAATTTGAAATAAAAATCGAATCTCAACTCATTTTATTTTTAATGTATGATATCATGACTAATTGTATTTGTATAGATTGACATCAAGTTATTTGATATTCAGCAAGCGTAGGTTCAGAGATTTTTCATTTACCGAAACTCTATTATTTTTATTTGTATGTTCAAGTAGATGTGTACATACTTGTATATTGTCCAGTAAACTTTCCTAATATTCATGCTAATGAAGACATTTAAGTAAACATATGTGTCTTTCACTTGTTTTTTTTTTCTAGATGAAAAATTAAATTACTGCAGTAATTATATTTAACGATTGAAATAACTTCCAGTTCCACTTAAGGGTAGAATAACAGTTCTTTCTGCATTTAAGGAGGTAGGAGAGAATCTTATGGGAAATGAATGGAAAATGAGTTTCCCAGTCTAAGACTTGAAATTCGGCAATTATGACAAAGGATATGTAATTGAACTATGCTCAAAATTTGAAAATTATTCACTGTCTAGTTTTTCAGAAAAATAACTTTTTCAACCGTTCTTATACACATGTCTCTTATAGTTGAATGATTTCCGCCACGGATTTTTCTATTTTTTCACTATTAATTTTCCAACTTTATATATATATATATATATATATATATATATATATATATATATATATATATATATATATATATATATATATATATATATATATATATATATATATATATATTATATGTGTATGTATGTGTATATATATATATATATATATATATATATATATATATATGTGTATATTCTAACAAAACAATTTGTTTAAACAAAATTTTAGTATTCGAAAGTTAGAAATTAAAAAAAGTCCTTTTGCGTGTCTTTAAAGGGCACTTTCTCGTCTAATCCCCTTCAGCCTAAATCACGGTCTCGATCTTTACCTTCTTATCTAAATTCGCAAATACTGCTTCAAAGACGCCCTGCAAATATTTCCGGTTGTTTCGACTTGTTGACTTTTTCAACCACCTCGTAAAATACGTAAAAGTCCCAACAGATTCAGATTTTGGCTATTACAATACCAAAACTCTTTGGACCAATACATGTTCACGTTAGCGGCACAGCCAATTTTGGATCAGATGCTTCGTGTATGCCGGTGTACGATGAATAAAAAATATATGGCAACCGAAATTTCGTTATATTCATCAGAACGTGTGCATACACCGCTTAGGTGCCAATTTTCTCGGCATAAAACAATACAGCGGTGTGATCTCACCCTCACTTGACACAGCTACTTGGCTGAATCAAGTGAGGTTTTGTCTTCGCAACGTTGGAAACTTCCTCGGAGTCGCAAGCAAGCTAGCGCAAAAAAATTGACAATTCCAACTGCTTCGTTTTTCATCGAACATAAGCAAATTGCAGCCACGAACTCGCCGTATATTTCCCAGTAATGCCTTATTCAGTCGATCTCGGGTATCTGACGAATCGAATTATTTCCATGGCCAAACGTCTAGGTCGATCTTAACAGTTTAACTCGATTTGCAGCTAAGGTATAACACGGCGGAAAATTCAGACTGAAAGTTGTCCGAATTTTAATGACTCCTGTCAATACATCTGTACAATATCCGGTAGAATATCCCTTAAAGGGCATCCGGCTTTACTTAGATTGTGGCATGATTAAGAAGCGAGTATTTGCCCCTTCCTTTTAAATGTGAATAAACTGATATACATGATGGAACCTGTGGAAGTTCCTGTTCATTGTGGGTTTCTTGCCTCATAAATATGTTTAAACATTAATTATAAAGCATGAACTGCAAAAATATCAAATTTTTACAATGAAATTAAAAACCTTTCTTCCTTGACCAACTCAATATAATGTTCAGTAAATTTAACATATTTCCTTATATTCTAACGAGTTTCATTATTAATACATTTCAACGTAGTGGTAGTGGTATGCTAAAAAGTAGATACATGCCAGTGATGCGTATTTTATGCCAATTTTTTCCTTATTTTTACATGCGGTCTTACTGGTAGAGCCCAACCAGGGAATTTTCGGTACGTAGTTATATCGTTGATTCTTTATTTATTTAAAAAAATCCAACCAATGACTTCTTATTAATGGTAACACTAACAAAACTATTCATACCATGAGATAAAAATTGGTACTACCATTATTGCCACTAATTAGATTTTGTTTTGCGCTTTATTTTTAATAACAAAACTGTTTTAAAATTCAAATTAATATAATTTCCTTTCTTTTTTCTGTAGGGAGGACTGGAACAACAACTGCTTCAAGCCAATCCGATATTGGAAGCATTTGGTAATGCCAAAACCATCAAAAATGATAATTCATCTAGATTCGTAAGTATACACAATTTTTAATGCACGAGGTATATTTTTTAAATAAGGTTCGTTTTTTAGTAAGAAAAATACTATAAATATCATTAAAATATATTTTTCTCTATATTCTGCATACTTTTATCTACTTTTCTACATAATTTCCATTTTTGTTCAAACATTTGTCATACTGCTCAACAAATTTTTGAATTCCAACGTCAAATAAATCTGCCGCCTGTGAAGAAGCCCAAACCATGACTGCGGTTTTAACTTCGTCGTCGTTGAACCGTTGACCACCAAGGAACTCTCAAGTATCGAAACAAGTGAAAATCACTGGGTGCAAGGTTTGGACTGTAAGGTGGATGATCCAGTTCTTTCCATCCAAAAGACCTGATTAGACCTTGTGTTTGTGCTTAAACATGTGGCCCTTGCATTGTCATGGAGCAACATCACACCGGAAGACAGTAGTTGTTTTGTATGGCACGCCGGACTTTTCTATGACGCAATACGCATCAGAATTGATTGTTGAGCCTCTCGGCATAAAATCCGCTAACAAAATCTCTTTCCTGTCCCAAAAAACAGTCTCTTTCGTGCTGAAATTGTCTGTTTGACATTCCATTGACTGTTGCTTGGGCTCAGGAGTCATGTGAGACACCCAAGTATCATCTCCTGTCGAGTCTACAGCTCAGCACACAGGCAGACGATTCGACTTCAAAAGGCACCTAATAAACGCGTGCAAAACATGATGGAACCAGAAGCTCAAGTACACTGCGGAGATTGCGCGTCATTCGCACGCTCGTTGACAAACGGGCCTTATTCAATAAATTCCCCTCGTTTATATTTGGAGTTTTAAACTGACATATATTTTATCTCAATTTTATCTCACTTTACATACTGGTTATAGTTCGTAGAAGGTTATTGTTTTAGGATTTCTCAGAACATTTTGGAAAACAAACAAATTAAATTTTAAAATATTACACTTTTATTACTAGGTTGGTTAAATATTTTAATAATATTTTTAGAAAGGAACTGGTTTATTCAGCTAAACTACTATTTAACAGACCGTTAAATGAACTGTTTTTGTAATATTTCCCCAAAATCTACAAATCTGCATATTCAAATTCACCTACAACATGGGTTTTTTATAACTTGATTTCCCACCACGTTTTACATTTGTTTTCCACTTCTCAATGTGTGTGATCAATGCTCCATTCGCCAAAACTATATTTGTCAGTAACATTACCTTTATATTTTTTCTTCTTCAAACCGAGTATATTCTTACTCATCAGTAGACTAATCGAAATATGTTATTTAAAAAATGTAAATAGAGAATTTGGATTAATTATTGTTGAATTGTGTGTTTCAACTGTCCGAGATATGGTGGGGGGTAAACCCTGCTCTTCAAATTAACTTACAAAATCGTATGCCGTTGTCGTTCTTACTGGCCAATGAATGTCCCTGTTTCTAAAGATGACATGATTCAGAAACAACTGTTTAACGGTATTTGACGATGTCTAAACAGGTTGAGCAGTCACAATGTCATCAACTAAAAACAGGTTATCATTAACAAGAGGAAACCTGATTAATTTTTGCCTGGATATTGCCTACCATCAATAACTTTTGAAGTTTCTCGTGCAGTTGACGAGAATTTACCTCAGACTATGATCTTAATCTCTCAATGCACGCACTCTCCAGATTTTATATGAATGAAACTTCTTTGAGTCATTTACCAGAAACCTTCTTTTTCAGTGCAGTATCAATTTCTGTACAGTTTTAAATACATGTTTTGATAGCATGATCAGGTGGTACCCGACCATTACGATTAATATTAAATTGCTATCAACAGTCATTATTTTTGTAATACGTCTTTCATTCCGTTTCATTGATTAATGTTTAGTATCATAGCATTGCTGCAAATACAGTAAAGGTAGTCGCTTTACCCCTACTTCGGATGCTTACCTATCGGAAGGAGTTTTAGAAGTAGCCCAAATTCTGACTCCGAGATCAGCAAGAGACTAAAGAATTTGTGCTGTTCTGTGTGCTGAAGATTGTTAAGGGTAATTTATAAAAAAAGGGACACTATTAAGTATTAACCATATTTTAATTTATTATATTTCACTTCTTGGACATGGGCCTTGCTGATACGAAACCGGATACGAGGTGTGTAGATAGAGTAATGAGAGTGATCTTTTAAAAATTTTGTATCCTATTCTACATTGCCTCCTTCAAAGTACCTCGCTTTGGGAAACTACACAGTCCTGAAACCACACAGTCAAAAAAGCAAATCAGCATGCTTTTGATCCCTTGATTGCTAATTCTGACGTTGGATTGTTTCATTCCTAACTCAGGCACTTAGTTTCCGGGTTGTATTTAAAAAACCAAGACTGTGTCCAACAGTAATGAGACGTTCCAAAAAATGAGGGTCATTTTCAATCCGCCCCGAAAAGTCAAGACATATTTCCCTCTTGTCTTTCTGATTCTACAAAATGATTCTTCGAAACCATTTTAGCATAAATTTTCTTCATTAGTCATAATCAGGTAAACGATTGTGTGAGCTAAATTTGACTCTTCCACAATCATTCTAAAACAAAACTTAACAGTGCATCGTTGCTCGAAATTGTTATCATCCTTTTCAGAATGCACTAGAAAAATCCTGTTTACAAAAATAATTGCTAGAGCCAACCTAGTGGCTTTCGGGAGTTCAAACTCTTACTGACGACGCATCAGAGAATGGCCTGCCTTCCTTTCAACGACGAACTCAACAGTGTGGCCAGTTCGAGCGCTACGCCACCACTATCATTGCTTTGTTTGAACGCATAATACACAGCTTCACATTCGATTGATTCAATATATCGATGCAATTGAAGGCGTAGGTTAAAGGAGGTCAAGGCTCACTCATCACCACATCAACTTCATTTTTAATGGTAGCGTAACTTTTTCAATACACTAATATTTTGCTGTTCAAAGTTATCGTGCGAAGATCGAAGCTCTTTCGTCCTTTCAATATATTTTTCTTTGCGCTTTTCATAATAATGAAATGAAAAGTGCAATAGCACTGCCCTAATTATATTGAATGCATCTCATATTAATGAAAAAACATTATTCATGGCACAGTCTTGAAAGAATAGGAGTGTTGAAAATCTCCAAAAGCACTTAATGTCAATCATATCAGCCAAGCTTCTGTAAAATTTGACATTTTTGAAATTTGAAAACATATGACAATAACTATCTTACTACAGTATCAAGAATTTTAACATTAAAGCGAGCTATTAAATGAGCTATTCTCGTGTATGCATTTTAGTTTGTAAATTAAATATTCAAAACAACCCCAAAACTTTTTTTATGTGCAATATTTTGGCTTAAACATATTTTAGTGACAGATATTCTTATTTTAGGGAAAATTCATTAGAATCAACTTTGATGCCTCAGGATATATAGCTGGTGCTAATATTGAGACTTACCTATTAGAAAAATCTCGTGCCATAAGACAAGCCAAGCTCGAAAGGACCTTCCACATATTCTATCAACTTCTAGCTGGTGCTTCTTCCGAACAAAAAAGTAAGTATACATCAAGGTACTTATATGAAAAATTATTTTGTCTTAACATTATACTGTCAAAGAAATTCCTATCCCTTTTGACGCACTAACATAAAATAAATATTATAATATCACGCAATGCAATGTTTGGTATATACGTCCGATTTTTTCAGTTTTGTTTATTTTTACTGTATAAAATGGTGTAACCTTATATGAACACAAACTACAAATGATTTTCAATAAAGATATACAATAATTAAAGCAAAATATAAAGTTGTTTAAAAAGTAGTTAATAAAGCCCTGGTTTTTGAACATGTTATTTGAATATTTGATTTTGTTGATTTAATTTGCTTTAGAAATAATAAACAAATTCAATACACAAAACTAATTTTAATTATAGATTAAATTAAACAAATTTAATCAATTTTAATCAATCATAAAGCGAGTGTTGAATGTTCTAATGATAATGGTTAGAAAAAGTAGTCGAGAATTGCTTTTGAACTGACACGTGTGGAAATTGTTAATTTTAAAAGAATTTGCATGAAATTACGGCAAACTGCCAAAAATGTAATACTTAATGTATCTACAATTCATTGAATAGTGAAAAAACATGAAAAAACTGGCCGTATTGAAAACGAAAAAGGAAAGGCCAACCAAAACACTATCAGCTAGAATTCAGAGAGAAATATTAAATTCTTTAAGAAAAAATGGTTTAATTTCAAATCAAGAAGTAGCCAATGATATTGCTGTTTGTTCTGGAGTATCCATAACGCAAGAAATTATTTACATAACTTCGGATGTAGAGGGAGGAGTGTCTAGAAGAAACCCTTCATCAATCAGAAAAACATTGGAAAAAGACCCCGATTCACCAAAAAATACGTATGTTGACCGTTAAAATTTTGAAAATCGGTCATTTTTACTGACGAAAATAAGTCTTATTTAGGTACCCTCGATCAATTCTTATTTTGGAATGTTTGATGGAAAAACACTAAACTCAACGAGATATATTTTTATTTTTAATTGATCGTCGCGCGTTTCTCTAACCATGTTAACATCATCGGGAGATAGTTCAATCAATTTTAGGTACCAGGCATGTCTTCAAATTCCAAGACAACAACCCGAAGCACATGGCGAGACTCACGGAAGAATGGTTGCTCCAAAATGTCAGAAGGAGTTTGATTCCACCTCCTCAATAACCAGATATTAATCTTACTAAGAACATATGGCATTTAATAGACCAAAAAACAAGAAAAGTGAAGTGTACAAATATAAATTATTTAAAACTGTATTATTCTCAGAATGGACAAACATATCAAATAATATAACAACAAAATTTGTAGATGTAATGACGAGAGGGTTACAGGCTGTAATAAATAATAATAAATGCAATACAAAATATTGAAAGGTTATTTGGGAAACTTTTTTGGGTGTTCAGGTAGTTTTTTTTTCCCTTTCAATATTGTTATTTCATGAACTATTATGTTATGAACTTTATATTCTGTTTTAATTATGATATAATGTTGTTAAAAATCAGTTGTTTGGATTAATATAACGTTAAAAAACAAAGGCCATTGAGAAAAATTAGTTTATTCAAATGCTTTCTTTCCTCAAAATATTTAACTCGATGGTAAAGCCAATCCTACTCTGTGGTTCAGAATCTTGGACATTGACCAAAACAGTGGAACAAAAGCAACGTATTATATTAAGCAAAAAAGTATTTATGACCGGTGCTTCAGAAACATATTACAAATTTGATGATTAGAGAGGATAAATAATAAAGACTTATGGCAACGAATGGGGAGCAACCAATAGGTAAACGCATAAGAAGGAAGTTCGGATGGTTGGGAATACACTAAGAAAAAAGAGACAAAAAATTCCAGAAGGGTATTACAAGGCATAAACGTAATTGGCAACAATTCATAAATACCCTATGTCCCAAACGGCAATAACGATTTTACTATTTGTTTCTCTCACTGTAGTGGTCTCACTAGTGCAATTTATTTCTCCAGGTAGTGTCGTGCTATGTCTCTACTGTGTAACATGTGACATTTCTCTACAAATTGTTTATATTAGGTGCTAAAATTATTTCCGCTGGTTTTGGTCGCAAAAGCCTATTTACTTCGACAAAAAATTATTCAATATACGAGGTATATTTTTTAAATAAGGTCAGTTTTTTAGTAAGAAGAAAAATACTATAAATATCATTAAAATATATATATTTTTCATATTCTACATACTTTTATCTACTTTTCTACTTAATTTCCATTTTTGTTCAAACATTTGTCATACCGCTCAACAAGTTTTTCAATTCCAACGTTAAAGAAAGCTGCCACCTGTAAAAAAGCCCAATCCATGACTGCAGTTTTAACTTCTTCGCCGTCGTTGAACCGTTGACCACCACCAAGTGAAAATCCAAAAGACCTGATTAGACCTTGTTTTTGTGTAGAAACATATGGCCTTGCATTGTCATGGAGCAACATCACAAAGTTTTGTATGGCACGCGGATGTTTTCTCAAGGTGACACAATACGCATCAGAAGGTATTGTTGTGCCCCTCGACATAAAATCCGCTAACAAAATCCCTTTCCTGTCCCAAAAGACCCTTGCAATGATCTTTCATGCTTTGTCTGGTTGGCGACGATGTGTGCCGCCATTCCATTGACTGTTGTTTGGACTCAGGAGTTATCTGAGACCCAAGTCTCATCTCCTGTAACGATGTGGTTTAACAATTAATCTTCTTCATGATTGTATCTAGTCAAAAACAATAAAACACAGCCCCAGCTCTTTGTTTTGTGATCGTCAGAAAGCAGTCTTGGAATCCACCGAGAACACAATTTTCGATAATTCAGTTTCTACGAAACAATGGTGTACAAAACTGACCTTGAAACCTATCAAAATTCACTTGATAACTTTGCAATAGTAAATCGTCGGTTCTCTCGAATTTTATTGTCTACATCGCGAACCACATTATCAGAAATCAGAGGTCGGTCAGGGCGTGGCTCATCATGCACAATAACCCGTCCTTGAACATTCCCACCCCACTTTCGAACTTTACTGTCACTCATAGCATCATCACCATAAACCCCGCAAATTTGAATTTTTGAATTCACAAATCATACATACGGTTAATTTGCGCTACTGCCAAGTGTCTTGCATTCAAAAATCGAATTACAGATCATATCTCACACTCGGCAGACGACTCAATTTTCTTAAACATCTTCTACAGCTCAGCTCAAAGTTCTACTGCTCAGCACATAGATAAATGATACGGCTGCAAATGGCACCTAATGGCGCAAAGCATGCGTTACAACAATTTCCCTTCCTTTTGATTCCTAATTGCATGTAAACATACTATACGAATATATTCGTATAATATACATATTATACGAATGTCGTTCGAAAAATTCTCAGTCTGACATAAATATGACCAAATAACTATATTTGTCAAGTATCATTCGTTAAATAGCATGCTGCAAAGTTCCAGACACTCGCAATTGGTTGCTGATTTGTGGCTATCGATTAAACAAACAAGCTTTCACATTTTCTGTGAAAATTGAGTTTGATGATTGAGCTGTTAAAAACTACTATCGGTGACCGCTCGTGAGGAAAGGCGTTGGGGCGCCGCCTCTCCAGCATTTACCACAATAAACAATTTTTCATAGCAAAACACCATATATTTTTTCCGTTCAGTTTCTTTCCTTGAGCTCATTTTCCTGGTTCACCTCCTGTATAGGGAAAAGCAAAAAAATCTTCAGCAGCGCTGTTATCTTCTGCGCCCTCCCACTTTAAAAACCCACGAGCCGCCAGTGCTACCATATTTCAAGAGGTTGTTTAACTACCATGGGTGTATAAATAGATTTAAGAAGAAATAATTTACCGTTTTTGACGATAAAAAGTAGGCTAAAAGAAAGCTACAACACTTTCATCTGCAGAAAAAATTCGGCTTTCTACGATTCTCATGGTGTGGTGACAGACATTACTGATGAATATTGCGTTTCACCAATTCAACAGAACCAATTGAAGGGTGTTCTTCCAATTGAAGATATACGTCCACATCTGGGCAAAACTGAAGTGCCCTTTCATTTTTATTTTTCAAAATGCTTCTACATGCGCCGTATTCGTCGGATTTGGTTTTCAACGATTACTTTCTCTTCCCAAACTTGAAGAAATTGCTGGCTATACGAATATTCACTGCGAATCATACTTGAGAACCCTATAATATAATTTTCCTCTTTAGATCAGTTGCTTTTTAAAATCCAAATTTGGATATTTATTCTATTAGCAGGCCAGCTTCATCTCTTATGCGGCATTTTCTGGAGAAAATTACCGCTTGGGGGTTTTTGGATTGACCTGCAGGCGCCAAACTGTAGCCACTTTATAGCAGCATTAAACTGTATTTGCCGGTTTTTTTTTTTGGCGTTTTGGGCAGTGTTCCGGTTTAAAGAAGGATATGATATCCGCGAAAAAAATTAGTGTTAAGGTTACTATTGGAAAATCAGTCATACAGATGTTGAACAAGGACGGTGCAAGGAGAGAACTCCCAACTCAATAGACTTCCTCATTTAAAGGATTGTCTTGGTTTTTTACTTGGAAAGAATTGATGAATTTGGCTAGATCCTAAGGAACACCTTTTTTGGGGAAGGTTTAAATAAGTTCCCAATACTATACTTTATCGAATACGTTTTTAAAATCGAGGAAGACTGTACCAACCTATTCTCTCTTCCATGAAAAACTTAACGAATGTCATCGCCCAATCTAGCTGTGTAATGAAGGAATCTGAATATCTCGTTAGGGATGATCATCTTGCTATCCCCGTAGTTGTAAGAGTCTCTATTCTTTATTAGAAGTTAATTTTTTTTATTTTTATTTTACTTCTTCATTCTGTAAAAAAATGTATGAAACTTTTTTGTTTGTAAATTACTTTTTATTTTAGATTACAATAATTGCAAAGCAATACCAATCTTCTGAATATATGTGTATTTTATAGAAATAATTGTAAGCAATGAATTAAATCAAATTATAAATTTAATGTACTTTTTTAATATTCACAGAGGAATTCATTTTGGAAGACACGAGGTCCTACAATTTCATTCGAGATGACAATCATATCGTGCCTGGTGTCGATGATGCTACCGAATTCCAAGCGACCGTCAAGAGCATGAACATTATGGGCATGACTCCAGAAGATTTCAGCGCTATTTTTAGAGTAGTCTCAGCCGTCATGCTCTTTGGCAAGATGCAGTTTAAACAAGATCGTAATTCCGATCAGGCCACACTACCTGACAACACTGTCGCTCAAAAGATCGCCCATTTATTAGGCCTATCTGTCACGGACATGACCCGTGCTTTCTTGAAACCTAGAATCAAAGTAGGTCGGGATTTCGTTACCAAAAGCCAAACCAAGGAACAGGTCGAGTTTGCCGTTGAAGCGGTATCTAAAGCCTGTTACGAAAGGATGTTCAAATGGTTAGTGAACAGAATCAATAGGTCTCTTGGCAGGACCAAGCGTCAAGGAGCTAGTTTCATCGGTATTCTCGATATCGCCGGTTTCGAAATCTTCGAACTCAATTCGTTTGAACAGCTGTGTATCAATTACACCAACGAAAAACTTCAGCAATTATTTAATCATACCATGTTCATATTGGAACAAGAAGAATACCAACGAGAAGGTATCGAATGGAAATTCATAGATTTTGGTTTAGATCTACAACCAACAATTGATTTAATCGACAAACCTATGGGTATCATGGCACTTTTGGATGAAGAATGTCTTTTCCCTAAAGCAACTGATAAAACTTTCGTTGATAAATTGGTGAGCGCTCATTCAGTTCATCCTAAATTCAAGAAAAGTGATTTCCGTGGAGTTGCTGATTTCTCAATCATCCATTATGCTGGCAAAGTAGATTATTGTGCTAATCAATGGCTAATGAAAAACATGGATCCACAGAACGAAAACGTAGTGTCTTTGCTTCAAGGTTCTCAAGATCAATTCATCGTACACATTTGGAAAGATGCCGAGACTTTAGGAAGAGCCAAGGGTATGTTTAGGACAGTCTCCTATTTATACAAAGAACAATTAGGAAACCTCATGGTGACTTTAAGAAATACGAATCCCAATTTTGTGCGTTGTATCATTCCAAATCATGAAAAACGCGCTGGTAAAATCGATGCCCCTCTGGTCCTTGATCAGTTGAGATGCAACGGAGTATTGGAAGGTATCCGTATTTGTAGACAAGGTTTCCCTAACAGAATACCATTCCAAGAATTTAGACAACGTTATGAACTGCTTACTCCAAATGTCATCAACAAGGGCTTTATGGACGGTAAGAAAGCTTGTGAGACTATGATAAAGAGCTTGGAGCTTGACTCCAACCTATACCGTATCGGTCAGTCCAAGATCTTCTTCAGAGCCGGCGTACTGGCTCATCTTGAAGAAGAGAGGGATTATAAGATTACCGATCTTATTGTAAACTTCCAAGCATTCTGCAGAGGCTTCCTCTCAAGACGCAACTATCAGAAGAGAGTTCAACAATTAAATGCGATTAGAATTATCCAAAGAAATTGTTCTGCTTACTTAAAACTCAGAAACTGGCAATGGTGGAGATTATACACCAAAGTAAAACCTTTATTAGAAGTCACCAAACAGGAAGAAAAACTGATGCAAAAAGAGGATGAATTGAAGCAAGTGAAAGATAAGTTAGAACATCATATTAAAGCAGCTGAAGAGTACGAGACGAAATATCAAAAAGCCCAAGAAGAAAAGGCGGTTCTTCAGGAACAACTTCAAGCTGAGGTTGAATTATGTGCGGAAGCTGAAGAAATGAGAGCTAGATTAACAGCTCGTAAGCAGGAACTGGAAGAAATTCTTCACGATTTAGAAGCCAGAATTGAAGAAGAGGAAGAACGAGCTAACAATCTTACTGTGGAGAAAAAGAAATTGCAAACTACCATAGCCGATCTTGAAGAGCAATTGGAAGAAGAAGAGGCTGCTAGGCAGAAACTGCAGTTGGAGAAAGTACAATGTGATGCGAAACTTAAAAAGTATGAAGAAGATATAGCGCTTTCGGATGATACCAATCAAAAGCTGATTAAAGAAAGGAAAATTTTGGAGGAACGCAGTAACGATTTGAGTCAAGCTTTGGCCGAAGAAGAAGAAAAAGCCAAGCATCTATCCAAACTTAAGACTAAACATGAAACAACCATTGCCGAGTTGGAAGAACGTCTTCTTAAAGATCACCAACAAAGACAGGAGTCTGATAGAAATAAGAGAAAAGTGGAAACTGAAGTAAATGACCTAAAAGAGCAGCTTCAGGAGAAACGTTTACAGATTGAAGAACTTCAATTACAATTAGGAAAGAGGGACGAAGAACTTGCTCAAGCAATGGTTAAAGTAGATGAAGAGGGTGCCGTAAAGGCACAATCTCAAAAGGCTTTACGTGAACTTGAAAGCCAACTTACCGAACTTCAGGAAGATTTAGAAGCTGAAAAAGCTGCAAGAACTAAAGCGGAGAAAATGAAACGAGACTTAAATGAAGAGCTGGAAGCACTCAAAAACGAACTTTTGGATTCATTAGATACTACCGCAGCACAACAAGAGCTGCGGTCCAAGAGAGAACAAGAATTAGCCACTTTGAAAAAGAGCTTGGAAGAAGAAACATCATCACATGAGGCTAGTCAAGCTGACATGAGACACAAACATTCACAAGAACTCGCAACTCTTAACGAACAAATGGAAAACGTTAAAAAACAAAAAACCGCATTAGAAAAAGCCAAGCAGACATTGGAAGCAGAAAATGCTGATTTAACCAGTGAACTTAGAAACGTAGGCGCTAGTAGACAAGAAGGTAATAGGCTCCACTTCTAAGTTTTTATCAAACCTAGGATTAATATTTATCTTTAAGGTGAGCGGAGACGTAAGCAAGCTGAAAATCAGTTAGCAGAAGTTACTGCAAAATTAACGGAAGTTGAAAGATCCCGAGTTGAATTGCAAGAAAAGACTGTAAAACTGCAACAAGAAGTTGAAAATGTCATATCCCAGTTGGAACAAGCTGAACTAAAGTAGGCATACCCTAATTGGTGATATTAACTTGAATTAAAATATAATTTTTATTTAAATTAGGGCATCAGCAGCTGTAAAAAGTCAAGCAACCATTGAATCGCAGTTTACCGAAGCACAAGCTGCACTGGAAGAAGAAACCAGGCAAAAACTAGCACTAAGCTCCAAGTTGAGACAGTTGGAATCTGACAAAGAAGCACTACAAGAGCAGATAGAAGAAGAGGAAGAGGCCAAGAAAAATTTGGAAAAACAATTGGCTACTTTAAATGTTCAGTTAATTGAAGCTAAAAAGAAAGCTGAAGATGAAGCTGAGCAGGCTGCTATCTTAGAAGAAAGCAAAAAAAAGTTGGCTAAAGACTTGGAAGTTCTTCAGAGGTATTTATTAATTGTATATTATTTGTTGTTTTTCTTCACTATTGTCATTTTCCCTTCACAGACAAGTTGAGGAACTAACAGCAGCTAATGACAAATTGGAAAGAAGTAAAAAGAAAATCGCCGCTGAATTGGAAGATGCCAATATTGATTTGGAAACTCAAAGGCAGAAGGTAACAGAATTAGAGAAGAAGCAAAAGAACTTTGATAAGGTACTAGCAGAAGAAAAAGCAGTTAGCGAACAACTCGCTTTGGAAAAAGATGCTGTAGAAAAAGAAGCTAGAGATAAAGAAACATTAGTATTGTCTTTGAAGAGAGAACTGGATGACTCTAACGTGAAAATAGATGAACTAGAAAGGGTAAGAAGACAATTACAAGCCGAACTTGACGAATTAGTCAACAATCAAGGTACAGCTGATAAAAATGTTCATGAATTGGAGAAAGCCAAAAGAAACCTTGAAACACAATTGGCGGAGGTCAAGGCTCAAAACGAAGAGTTGGAAGATGAATTGCAACTCACTGAGGATGCGAAACTTCGTTTGGAAGTGAACATGCAGGCATTAAGGGCACAATTCGAAAGAGATATTCAGGCTAAAGAAGAACAAGCCGAAGAGAAACGCAGGGGAATAGTTAAACAACTCAGAGATTTAGAAGCAGAACTTGATGAAGAAAGAAAACAAAGAGCGGCTGCTGTTAATGCCAGGAAAAAACTTGAAGGTGAGTTAATTTTGAGTAGCATTTTAACAAGGTATTCTTTATTATTCCACCAATTGATATAATATGGAAAGTATAAAATAACACTTTTTCAAAAAGCGGTAGTAAACGTGCAAATTAATTTTCGGTGTAATTATTTAGGCGATATTAAGGAATTGGAAGCTCAAATCGAACTTCAATGCAAGGTAAAAGAAGATGCATTAAAACAGTTGAAAAAGTCTCAACAACAATGCAAGGAAGCTCTCAGAGATGCTGAAGAAGCCAGGGCAGCTAGAGATGAACTGGCAGCTAGCAGCAAAGAGGCAGAAAGAAAAGTCAAAGCTTTAGAAGCCGAAGTTTTGCAACTTACTGAAGATTTATCCAGTTCTGAAAGGGCCAGAAGAGTAGCCGAGACCGAGAGGGATGAATTATTGGAAGAAATCAGCTCAAGCAATAGCAAGAGTGAGTTCGCATCTGCTTAAGAAAGACCTGATTTTAGTAAACCATTTCTTGTTTAGATGCTCTATTAATTGACGAGAAACGTCGTTTGGAAGCCAGAATAGCTACCCTAGAAGAAGAAATTGAAGAGGAGCAAAGCACAAATGAAATATTACAAGACCGTGGCAGAAAGGTATACAATCATATATTTTGATTTTTGATTTTGAAGATTATATTTTGTTTTATTTTATTAGGCTCAATTGACGATTGATCAGCTTACTACTGAACTTTCGAACGAAAGATCGGCCAGTCAGAAGATTGAATCCAATAGATTACTATTGGATAGACAGAACAAGGAATTAAAAGCTAAATTAACAGAATTGGAAACGGCACAACGAACCAAAACGAAAGCCACCATTGCTGCCTTAGAAGGTAAAATTGGTAATTTGGAAGAACAGCTTGAGGTAAGTGAATTTTCAAGTCTTACCAGTTACTGTTTTGTCTAATACTGCTTTTTTCTTGTCATTTACAGGTGGAAGCCAAAGAGCGACTTGCTCAACAGAAAACAAATAGGAAGTTGGATAAGAAGATCAAGGAACTTGTTATGCAGCTAGAAGATGAACGTCGCCATGCAGATCAATACAAAGAACAAGTAAGTACAGAGTATTGAATATGGAAAATATATTGAGTTGGGAAAGTTCATGCGGTTTTTATGAGATGAGTTGAGCAACTCCACTTGTTTTCATCTAAATAATTTGTCACAATGAAAACCAACCCATCTTATTTGAGAGTTAAACTTACAGTCTTGCCAGAATCACCCTTTTACAAAAGTCGGAAATGGGTTTTCTACTTATCACCAAAAGTATATATTCGCCGCATATGCAATAAAAAACGCCTGAGTGATGCACGCACCTACGTTTTCTTGTGGAAGCCATAAGTTAATTCAATGTTTTAATTATACTATTAAACTATTACCGAAAATTCATGAAAACACTCACTAAAACTCAGCTTGAAATTGAATTATAGATCCTAAGCATAGACGCCGGTTGGAATTACCGTTATCGGTTAGGGATCGCAAATTTATTTATTAATAGTGGCGCGTGGTAGCTAGGCATTACGCAGACAGAAAGGAGTACATGAAAATCAACTTATTGAATGCGAATATCAGTTAAAAAATATTTTGTTCTTTGTATATATCATTATTTCAAAAATAAGGTATAATATACAAGCCTATTGTGAATATAACCTGAAAAATTAGTAGCCTGCTGATGTCATTCGAAAAGTAACAGATCTGCTTTCTTTTCGCTTTTCAACTGAAAAATAAATGCTAGGAAGCTCAGGACATGATTTGTGCAGGTTTAGAAGATAATGCTGTTTCATAAAGTACTTGTAAGAAGTGATTTCAGCAATTCCGCATTGGAAATTTTTACTTGAATGGTGCACTATGTTTGAAACAACCAAAAATGGAGAATGAAGAATTGGAAGCACTGTTGGATGAAAATCCTTGTCATACACTGCTAGAGCAGCTCACTTTGAAACTGGAGTAAGAACACAAGCTATTTCTAAATATTTACACAAGCTAATGAAAATTCCTTGTCCCCCTATGAACTCACATCTGGAAATAAGGGTTGGCGCTTTGGTTTCCTGATTCAAGAATAAAAATTTTCTGCATAGAATGTAACCTGTAACAAGAAAGTGGATCTTGTACAATAATTCAATGATGCTAAAATCGTGATATAATCCTGGCAAGCTATCATTCAGTACCGCAAAACCAAATATATCGTTACCAAAAAAGGCATTGCTGTATATATATAGACAAATCAACTGGGCGTCGTGCATTATGAGTTGTTCCAATCTGGTCAAATGGTCACTGCTGATCGATATCAGCTGCAACTGATTTATGCTGTAATGCTCTGCAGGAAAAAAAGCTTTATACAAGAGAAGAAGGGAAAGGAAATTATTTTACTTCAGGGCAACACGCGGTGACATACCGCAAAAACGACTCTGGAAACGATCACCGAGTTGGACTGGAAGATTTTATTGCACACGGCGTATTCGGATTTTCATCTCTTCCGGCCTCTGCAACATTACCTCGTTGATAGTCGCTTCACATATTTAAGAACGTCGAAAAATCCCTCAATAACTTTATGAAATCAAAGCGCCTAAGTTTTTTTCCATCTGGAATTCGAAACATAGCGTCTGAATCTGTGCATCAGAAATATTCAAAATCAGTTTTTTCTGATACCCCGACAAACAAAACATGTCGGATAGTGTCAACCATCTCACACTTACAGTACTATAACACTTTACTGTATTACATACTACTGTATTACCTTTCGTTGATGTAATCATGGGTTTTGAATATATTTAAAATAGTTTCCTAATATGACCACACATCTTATTTGAACCACAGTTTTCAACAAGTCGTTTTAAAAAATGCGTTGTTGACTTATCGTTTCAAATACTCGTTTATCAGGACTAACTATTAAGACAACAAATGTATTTCAACGGTTACAAGTTCTTTCAGCACATATGATATTAGGGTCTCGTAATTTTCTGTGAACCCCGGCCAATCATATCAACTGACGATATATCCCCGCACCGCGTCGAGCATCAGTTGTCGATAACTAAAGTTAAACGACGTCAGACGCTGTTAGAACCTGGAGGGTGACCGTACGAAAACCAAATATAAGCAACCTTGAAACCCATGAAATATCCCTTCCTACTCATATTAATTTTTTAATAGTTATTACATATGGTATGCGATAAAAATATATTTAAGAAAAACAGCATTTTAACTCATATTTCTGTACAAAATCCTACGAAATATTTGAAATTCTATTGTTTAATAATATTTTAAATCCTATTTAGGTTGAAAAAGGCAATTCGAGAGTGAAAGCCCTGAAGAGACAGCTTGACGAAGCCGAGGAAGAAATCACCAGAGAGAAAGCTCAAAAACGCAAAGCTCAGAGAGAATGTGAAGATATGATTGAATCACAAGAGAGCATGACTAGAGAAATTAATAACTTAAAGAGCAAATTAAGGTATGTAGTCAATTTACTTTAATGATACGAAGGACTGGATATGAAAAGTTACTTTTTATTTTTATAAATAAATTATTCAAAATTCTTAGGTTTGCATAGTGGCTAATATGAGCATGTTTGTAAAATATATAGAAAATAGCTAATTGATAATTTTCCAATTTAATTTTGTCCAGTAAATTTACACCCTATATTTCCTTTTTTTTCCTAATTTTATCGTCGCTACCTTTGATCAACTGGATTAACATGTTGACATGGAAGATCTATGAGAGCGAACACTGTCCAACGCATTTTTATCTTTTGAATACTTTGTACCATTTTGAAAATCCTTGTTTTTAAAGTGTACTTATTGCAAAAACATCCCTACAATATTTCCATGGTTTTTCACCAAAAACAGGCCTGTCAGAATACATCTGGCTTTACCCTCAAACTGCTGTGACTAAGGGGCGATTCCGTGTTTTTTTTTTGTTTACACTCTTGTCTAGAAACATTCACAAACATTTTAACAAAGTATTAGCACCCATACCGTGAGCGGGGAACTATATTACTACACGAATTCACACTTTGCTTGTTAATGGATCAACACCGATACTTTCTGAGGCTGTACCACGCATTCAAATAAATAACTAATTGACTAGTATTAAAGTACACCCACATTGAAAAATACTATGTTGCTTTATGTTGAAAAGGAACTCCATCTGTGATACATACAACAATAATGACCTCAAGCTTTATAATGTCAATAAGAAATGACCCAACTTGAATAGTCATCGAATTCGTTGCTCTTCAGGCGTCAAAACAGAATAAATATGAGGGCAACATTTTAACGAAAACCGTAAATAAACGTTGATTTCAAGACAAAATAATTCAAAGCAATATATGTAAAGCTCCAAACTAGGGACATTAGATATATTAGATTTTGACAATTTTTAATGATTTAATATAATTACCAAAACGTTGATCAATCAACTAAAAATAATTGATTTAGTTTTTGGAGTCTAAATTTTCACCTTTAAGTTTCCAATACAAAAATTAAATAAAAAACATAATATCTTGAGTATTTGAACTTGTCTTTGTTATGATTCACACTATAAAATATTGAAATGGTAATAGTAGGAAGGAAATTAATTATTTTTTTATGTTGTATATAAAAATGCTTATACTAGTCACTGTGCATGTAGATCTTTTAAATTGCACACTGAACAACATTCTATTAGACAAAGCTAAATAACTTTTTGTCATATAATTATTATAAACTAGTCAAATAGGCGCATTTTTTAAGAAAAAAACATTGATGATTGTATATTATACTATGTGGCTTAGAAATCCGAACCCCCAGTAAAAATTATTTAATGTCAATAATAATTTACATAAATAATTAACAGGTCAAAGTAAGCAAATTATTAAAATTACAGTCCAATCTAATGATAAACTGCTGTTACCTTTAATAATGCGTTCGTGCGTCTTGGCTTTTCACACTCATTAATGTGTCTGGGCATTCATGTGATGAGGTGATTAATATCCTCCTGGGGTACCTGATTCCAAGCGACATCTACCTCGTGTCGAAATGCCGCCAAAGTTTTGAGGGGGTTGCAAATTTAGTAGTCTTCTACCGATCATGTCCTATACATGTTCAATTGGGCTTAAATTGAGAGATGTTGGAGGCCATGGCAGTACATTAATTTGAGCATGGTCGAAGTAGTCCAATGTAATAGTTGCTACATGTGGCCGGGCATTATGTTGTTGAAAAATTGAGTTTGGGAGTGTCCTTAACCCATTCAGTGCCGATGACGCACTGTCGCGTCAGCCTAGTGGTGTCTGGGTGGCAGCGCTAATATGGCCGGGCATTATCTTGTTGAAAAATTGGGTTTGGGAGTGTCCTTAAGTATGGTATGAAATGAGGGTCCGCAATTTCTTGGACGTAACGAAGTGTGGTCATGTTTCCTCTGATTTAATTAATTATTATTAGATTATATTATTATGATTAGAGGTAACCTATAGCCATAAGCAATGGCATCCCACCCCATAATCCCAACAGTGTGATGAACGTGCCATTCAACAAAAAACTGTGGATCTCGTCGTTCATCGCTTTGTCTTCTCACTCGTGCCCGGCCATCATGTATGCCTAAACAAAATCGAGACTCGTCACTAAACACAATAGTGCCTCTTTCGTGGTCCCGCAAGCCGTTCTCTATACCATTCAAGTCGATTGCGTCGATGCTCTGGAGTTCGAGCGCCCAATGCGGACAATAGGAAAAAAAGTCCAAAATTTCCTATCCAACGATAAACACTCCATTGATTTGTAATTGCCCTAATGGCAGAGAAGCGGTCTCTTAAGCCAACAGCCTCAGGCGGCGATCTTGGCGTTCTGTTATTCTTCAGCTTGGTCCTGTACCCCTGGCTCGATGTGTACGGCCCGATAACATCTGAACACAGTATCTAGATTTCTGTTCACTCTGTGAGTAATTTCCCGAAAAGAGACCAACTTCTCATAGTCCAATTATCCGTCCCCAGTCAAACTCGGTAAGTTGACGAAAGTTTGCATTTCTTAGCACACAAGGCATGGTAAACAATTGAAATCAGTGTTTAGGAACACACTTTGCAAAAATTGGATATTTACTGCAGCTACAAATTTAACCTCCTGCCCATGCAGCGCGAATCAGAAAAACCGTCGTAAAAAATGAAATTCCAAATAGATAAGATTGAATTTTATCATATTTTGTTTCTGCCATGGTAAACATATACACAAAATATTAAAATTAAATCATTTTTACTGGGTGCTCGACTTTCTATGTCACGTAGTATATATATATATATATATATATATATATATATATATATATATATATATATATATATATATATATATATATTTATATATATATATATTTCGAACCATATCAAATAAATTTATCATTTCCAGCATTTTAAAATGATTTAACCAGCGAGAAAATTCGAAGCGGGTAGGTTTGATTTTTGATTGTGTGATTGTTGAAACGCAATTTAATTGTCGATGGCTTACTATAATTATTAAATAACTATGCACATGGTCCGCTTTTGTGTTAAACTGTACCTTTTTCAAATAAGCACTGATAAAAAATAATATATATTTTTTTAAAGTAATGCACTTGCTTTTATATGTGGATAACAAATTTGAGTGAATTCTTTTATAATGGACTCGGAATCAAAAACACCACATATAGCTGTCTATAAAATATTTGAACGATTTGATTTCTTGTTTGAAAGTTCTACCGACTTTCGAGTGACCAAGTACTCAGCCTGCCCAGAGCATTAATTCCTCTTTTAACGCTTGTAAACAAAAATCCATGTTGGGGCAGTAATGCTTATTTACATATTATTAATTCATGTGGTATTTACGATTTTTACATTCAGATTTGCTTTGATTTGTCTTCAAATAGTCAAGTTGGTTCAAATTGAAAATATAGATCGATAACTTGCATTTACGTGACGTTATGTTTTTTTTATTTAAAAAATGGCAAGAATTATATCCAAACAAAAAACAAGATCTGTGCCGTTTATTCACAAATTGGGAGATCACGGTGCAAAAATGTTTTGTTCAGTGGCGAATATTTTAATCCGGAAGGCCGGCAATAATGGCTATAATAGCCAAAGATCCACGGTCCGTGATATAGCAGATGTCTTAAATATAGGCAAATCGACCGTTTTTGACCATCTGAATCAAATCGGTACGTTTGGCGATACGATATATGGGTCCCTGATGAACTTAGTGAGGGAAATCTGCTGGACCGAATCTCTGATTGATCTCTCTGAATCTGACTAACCGTTTTTGAAGCGGATAGTAACTAATGATAAAAGGAGCCTTGTGTACAACAACGTGCAATGAAAAAATCCTGGAGGTTGCTAGGGTCAGCAGTTTTAAGTACGGCGAAAGACGGCCTTCATTTGTAGAAAATTATGGTTTGCATTTAGTGGGTTTAGAAGGAACCCATACACTTTGAGCTTTTGCCACTTAACTAAACCAACACCACTGATCTCTACTGTTCACAATTAGATCGGCTGAATGCAGCAATTGAAAAAAACTAGCCAGAATTAGCAAAAAGAAAAGGTACCATTTTTCATAATGACAGTCTATGACATGATCTTCAATTGAGATGTTTGCCCCAATCACCTTACTCACCAGGCTACCATCTATTCCGCTCCTTCAAAAATTATTTGAGTGGGAAATCTTTTTAAACGGAAGAAGTGGTGAAAAACATCCTCTTGACATTTTTTGACAACAAAAGATGCTAATTTTGGCAAAAAGTTCTTATGGACCTAACCTTTATGTTTATATTACTTCTCCTAATGTCTAGGAAATATTCAAGTGATTTGAAAACAAGTTATAACTACACTAATAAAGGAAAGGCACAATCTGTTGAATGTGTTCCACAGTGCCTGGATAGTATGTTAGTGCATAGCATAAAAGTTCTCATACACGGAAGGCTGTCGAAAAGATAAGCTCCGCAGTGGCGGTCGTTTGAATAAAACGATGGCAACGTTTGATCGCATAATAAAAAGTAACAAAAGATGAAATTTAGTGTGACCATGTGATATTAAATATAGGTTAGTTTCTTATTTTTTTAATAATGTGAAAAATACAAATCGCTTTGTTTTTCCCAAACAAATGCTTAATAAGTTGTTGAACATAAACTGATAACGGCAATCAAGATAATAATGTGATAAAAATATTCGTTCAGTTTCAATGTCCAAAATATGGCCATTCCTTATATTTTGGTTTTATTTCATTTTGTCATTCTTTAAGCAAAATATTCTTTCGAAACAAAACTAAAGTTAGTTAAAAACTACTTACAATTGCTAAAAAACTTTCTTGGTAAAAGATCCCAATCATGTTCTATTATATTCATAACAGAACATAAATATTTTGTTTCGAAACCAATCCTTAACTTTAAATTGTGGATTGGAATTGATTTATCCCGTTTACTGTTAAGTGTCGGGAAGTTTTTTGGGTTGCCTATGTTAAGGCTTATCCAAATATCGACCATGATATACGTCGATTAACTTCAGTTATCTAGAACTGAATTTCGACGCTATGTGGCTTCCCGTTGGGCTTTGAAATAACGGATCTTTCAAATTGAGCGGACTTTTTAATTATTGAATAAAACAGCTGGCTTTGTAAATTTGCCCAAATCTAGTGTAATGTATGACATTTATAAAAAGGGAGTTGTACACAATAGAACGCGAATAATCGCGTTGAATTATTTTATGAAAATGGGCGGTCAGTGAAAAATGTTTTTAGAAACTTACGTGATATTTTCAGTTTTCACAATCGTCCATCAGAGAGCACTATCTACCGAATTGTTCAAACATTTCAAGCTAGCTAGCGTCAAGGAGCGTTGTCCTGTTTGAAAACAAAACCACGACCCTTTTAAGTCTTCAAAACCCTTGGGACTTCAAGCATAGTTTTATATTTTTCAGCGTTCACCCGATTTTCCATGAAAACTATAGAAGGCTTTTTGAAATATCCGATGACTGCCCAAACCTTAACCGAACCACCTCCCATTTGTCGACGAAACAATTTTCTGTCTTCTTTCCTTAAGTGCCATGCCCACTTTGCTATAGTTTTCACCTATATTGACAAAATAGTCGACTAGTGAGGCACTACGTGAAATCTTCCTGGTAATTTCACGATTGGAAAATCCCTCTTTCATTGCAAGATTTTTTCCTTACTCTTGCTCACTAAGTTTCACACCACGTCTCATAAAATAACACTGAAAAAGACTAATATACACTTGGAAAACTAGTAGTTTATTGGTTTAAAAAGTATACAATAGCTCACTAAAATATATTGAATTTAAAGATAATCAATCTGCCTTTATCTTTTTGTCACAGATGGAATTAATTGCAAGTCAACAATAACCGGCTATTCCTGGAAAAATATTTACTTTACTTGGATTAAGAGTTGACGCAGATTCCAGTTACGGTGTAGAATGAGAATAGGAGCAAATATTTATAACATAAAAGTTTGTAGAATAAATAATACACAGAAATTTACTGCCTCTATCTTTTTATCGGAGACTGTTGGTTTTCATTAACCTAATTGTCTTCATCAAAATATTTTTGACGCTACTCTATATCCGAATTGTTAATTATTCGTATCTACAATATAAGGTTACTATAAGAATTATCCAGAAGGCGGGATGACAGGAACGACAGACAAATGGAAAAGTGAAAAACGGTGTGCGAAGTTTAGCTTTCTCGACATGAAATAAATAATTTTTTCCATAGGATCGTGACTGGAGACGAAAAATGAATATAATTCGAGAACCCAAAATGCAGAAAATCATGGTGGTGATCAGAAGGGTATCGTGTAGCTTCTGAAACCAGGTGAAACAGTTAATACTGTTCGCTACCGTGAACAAGTGATCAATTTAAACCATTCATTGATCGAAAAGCGACCAGAAAGACGAAAGCGGCCAAAGACACCATTTCTGCACTTGACCCCTTCCGGCTACAACTTGTTTTCATCAATATCTCGCACACTTTCCATAAAACACTTCAACAATTACGGAGATGTCGAAAAATGGCTTGATGACTGGACCACCGCAAAAGAAAATGTGCAGCTAGTGATGGCGCGTACTTTGAATAAACTGTTTTTTACATTTCAGCCAAGTTAAACTTATTAAAAAATATAAGAATTATTAACCGCTAATATCGCTCCACTTTTAAAATTTATCTCATGCCATTAACATAATTGACACATAAAAATATTGACCAATTAACTAGTTTAAGTATCTTGAACAAAATGAATTTTGTTCAACTATTGAACTATTTTATAAAATTGCAATCCGGTATGAAAAAAAAAGTTTATGTTTATTATCTTTTTTTTTTTGTATACATATATAGTCAATAAAATTTCAGGACGCATCGTTAATGATTTGATATTAGACGGCATCCCATACACTTCCTGGGCAAGTATTGGTAAATTTGAATGTGTCCTAGCGAAGAGTTCTGCATGATGATGTTATTTTGCCATCAGACGTTATCATATGTCACCCCATATTAGATGGTTTTTTTTATATTCATTTTTGATGGTTTAGAAATTATTGGAGCTTTTGATTTATTTTTGAACCAATTTTAGTTGTTTCTGAACTCATTAGTTATTCATCTATACATAAAAAAGTTTTTGATTACCATTACTATAATATAAAGTCTATTATTGCGGGATACGTATATTTTATTAGTAGCTTATCTGACGCTCAAAAGGTCTCGAGAACATGCATTGTTTGCGTGAGTGAACAATGCTATCAATGTTTATTCTTATCTTAAAAACTACAGAAAGCAAAATGCTGTAACATAAATATGTTACCCCACCAAACAAAGAAACTCTTTTTCTTATAAAAAACATAATTTAGTCTATTTTCCATATGTCTGGTATCTTTGGAATTTCTCATAAATTGGTTTACCTAAGGTAGATTTTATGTTCGCCTGAGTTGTATCTGAATGTACATTCATGTCAAAAAAGTACCGGGAATTGATTATTTGAAAAGCCCGTTTAAGGTGACTGAAAATTATTTTTATAGCTAAGTTGGTACAACTGCCCTCTATACTGATGCGGAGTTTGAACGTCATCTGTCATTTAGTTTATTTACAGTGCTCAATCTTGTCAGTTCACCTCAAGTGTGTTTTGCGATTTTTACAATGGATAAAAACATCGAACAGAGAGATTGTCTTACATCTTGCATTGCAAATGGAATTTCATGTGCAGAGTCGCTGAAAATGTTGCAGAAGGCTTACGGTGAATCGACTTTATCAAAGACAGCGCATATAAGTGATACAGTGCATTCAAAAACGGTCGAGAAGTGGTGGAAGATTTGCTTCGCTCTGGTCGGTTAACTGAAGTTAACACCGCTGAAGTGAAGGAAATGGTGACTGAAAATCGTCATTTAAATTTGAGAGAGATAGCCGCTGATCATTCTGTGTCTTACGAATCAATTCCTACCATTTTAAGCGATTATTTGGGCATAAAACGCGTTGCCACTCGACTAGTGCCGAAAGATCTGAATTTTCTTCAGAAACTCAATCGCGTAAAGGTCGTTGAAGACATGCTAGAATGAGCCAATTCCGATCCCACGTTGATAAAAGACATTGTAACTGGTGATGAGACATGAGTATACGAGTTTGACGTGCAAACCAGTCAACAAGCTTCGGAATGGCGCCTCCCAACTGAGCCGAAACCGAAAAACCCACGTCAAAATCTATCAAAAGTTAAGTCGATGTTGACTGTTTTCTTTGATTATCGCGGTGTTGTGCCCTCGGAATTCTTGCCAGAAGGTTAGACGGTAAATAAAGAATATTATCTGAGTGTTATGCGGCGTTTGAGAGATTTGTGGAAATAAAACTCTGGAATTTTGCATCACGACAACGCCATCACCACCACGTCGCAAGGCTGTCATTATGAACGAATTTCTGCCTAAAAACTAACAAACACCATCGAACAACCACTGTATTCACCGGATATGGCTCCGACCGACTTCTTTCTGTTTCCAAAACTCAAATTACCACTTCGAGGCACCCGTTTTCAGTCGATAGAAAACATAAAAGAGAATTCGCGGCGAGAACTGAAGTCGATTCCGGAAAATGCGTTTAAAAAATGTTTTGACAATTGGATTATTCGTTGGCATAGGTGTATTATTTTGGAAGGGGCCTACTTTGAAGGCGATACAATAAATTTGGATAAATAATAAACATTTCGTTTTACTGACCAATTCCCGATACTTTTTGACCAACAGAATATATTTGCGTCAAAGATATGTTACCGGCCATAAATACATAGTATATCGTTAATATACTATACATATATATATACTATACATGTAGTTAATATATATATATATATATATATATATATATATATATATATATATATATATATATATATATATATATATATATATATATATATATATATATATATATATATATATATATATATATATATATATATATATATATATATATATATATATATATATATATATATATATATATATATATATATTATACTATACTACAAGTACGATATGAATAAAGAAAGAAATGAATACAAAGGCTAAGTTAATAATATGCGGAGTCAAAAACTTTTTTGATTTTACCTTTTCATATAGTTTTCAGATTTTATATCATTTTCTGCTTTGGCATTGCAAAAGTTCAAATTAGGGTGATCCATAAGTTCGCGCGGTTTTTCTTTTTAAATTGAAACTCTTGTTATATTTTACGTTTTTACAAAAATGTCAAATTTCATCGTGTAGTTAGATGCCATTGGACCAGTTGTTTGATTCCATTCCTTTTTCGTCAATGCAAAACAACCCGCGGCATTCAATTTGAGTTGCCGCAAAAACCTCGTGCCCCTACTTTGAACCTCTATGTACCTAACAATTATGCCAATGGCAGAAAAAAGTAAAAGTCAGATGAAGCAGTATCTGTGCTGAATGTTGCATATGATAAAAGCTCAATTGCATCAAATTTTTAGGGCTTTTTCTTTGTTTGTCTGACAGTATACGTTATCTCGAAATTTATACATGTGCACTCGGCAAGCGCTAATTTCTATGGAAAATACATTCAATAATTTAATGGGTAAACTTTGATTTGAAAGTACATATCATACAGTACACGCCCGAACTTATAGATTAGTCTAAAAGCCTCATATTTAGTAAAAATTAAGGTCGTCTTTTTGTATACTTTGATTTAAATATTTTAAACATTGATTATATTCAATGTATAAAATCCTAAAGCAAACGTCATAAAGCTAAATTGTGCATTTGGTGAGATTGGGAGAACTATCAGTGATGCTCTGTAACCGAAAAATCTTCCCGAATTAATGAATTTTAAAGATCTTTTGTTCGATCACGACAACACTAGACCACATATTAGGAGAGTTTACGAATTATTGTTCCTAATATCTGGATTTTATCGAAATAAGTTGGAATGAAACAAAACACCAATAAAACAAACATTTGCCGTCATTTATTTCATGATACGAAAGTACTTTTCGAATGACCATATACATAACCAATTTTTATTTTTGAATTATTTTATTTTATCTTTTTAAAGTATGAATCAAGTAATTGCTCCAGCATTTACAACAAACGAAACTCTTCAAACTAGCATTCCTGAGATATTAAGAAAAGTAAGAGGTGCTTCGATCGAAATTCAGTAAGTTTTAAGTACCCCCTGTAACTGTCCATGAAACAAAAAAAACAAAGGTCCAAATGGATTTAGTGCACAGAAGATCTAAATATTGTTTTTAAAACTTGAACGCAAATGTATTAACCTTGCAAATTATACTAAGTTAGTGTTAAGTGCATGCAATTCAGTGTGAAACAAGTTAACAGTGGCTATAACAATTTTTGTTAAGAAAATACCCTCTGTGTTTATTATACAAAAAATTCAAATACGTAAAAAATAGGTCCATATTTCTATGTGGATATGAAAGTGATACTAACCAACATACAAATTGCAACAGCCGGAAATTTGAAAGGGGAAAAATTATCGGTCTACTATAGGGGGGTTTTCGACAAATCACCAACCGCAGCAACAGAAATCACAAAAATTAAGTTTTCGATGCCAAAATTGAGGTATAATCTGTAATATTGCAACTTCATACTGAGTATATTTAACATTCAAAGATGCCTTCGTCGTCTTTTTCTTTCTTAGTTCTACACCATTTCTATCTGCTGGGTGTAATTGTCTTCCAGCTGGTGACAAATGACAAACCCTTCAGATCTGAACGCATAATGCCTTTGAAATAGCTGGCTTAAAGCGCATATTTTCTTTTAAGAAATTCACAATTCAATAAACATTTAATGATATATGTGATCGTCACATGGTGATAGTCATCCATGCGTTTCGTATATCCAACCATCTGAGGTATACTCTTCATTAGGCCTTTTTTGCGGATCCCCGTGCTTTAATGTAGACACATTCAATGTCCCCGTGCTAAAATGTCCGATTCGCCGTTATCCGTCTTCTGGTTGAATACACAGGGTTTTTCAATAGGGGCGCTCGAACTGACAGTGAATAGCCGTTATATTGGTGAAGCTACAGTGTCGAGCAACGGGTGCAAATCAGCTACGTTCCGTGCACGACGAGATTTTTACTGTGCACACAATCGTCCTGTTGAATCGACTATTCGTCGTTTGGTGGCCAAATTCGAATCAACTGGTTGAACAGAAAACATTGCTACAGTGAACGAAAGTGTGCAGGATAACCTGAGCTAGTCAATTAATTCCTCGTTGGGCCTTTGGCGTGCACCCGTAAAAAATTTAGTTGACCCAGGAACTGAAGGTAAACGACCACAGACAGCGTCGAGCATTTGCTGACTGGGCTTTGAAGCAGTTGGAAGTCCCCGATTTCGGACGGAAAATCATCTTCAGAGACGGGGTCCATTTTTGTATGAATAGCAATGTCAACAAGCAAAATTCAGACACATGAGACCCATCAGTTGCAAATGCATCCAGAAAATGTCACTGTTTGGTGTGAATTTTGGACCGGCGGGTCATTGGCCTTTTCTTCTTCCAAAATGAAGTTGGATTTCGCCACCATAACTGCCAGTGGCGAGAGGTACAAGTCGATGAGAACCAATTTTTTGTGGTCTAAATTGGAAGATATAATTTTTAATTTTATCAATCTTGCGTTTCGGCGACGTAACGTATATTAATACGCATATTTGCATAACTGGCCACCGATCATGTGATTTAACGGGATTTTCTTGTGGGATTTCCACATTCGCATAGACCATCACGGGTCTATCCGAATAAGCCGCAGACGATTCGTACCTTAACAGTTAACACAACCAATGCCATCAATGATATCGAGATTTATGCGGTCGAGTCATCGTCATTGGAACTCTCGACTATGCGGCGGCCATTTGGTCTATATCATATTCCATACATACCGTAATCGAATATGCTTTCAAATAAAAAAAAATAATGATATCTCATACATAACTTATTTTATTTACATTTAAAGTTCGAACGCCCTTAATGGAAAACCCTATATTTCCTAGGTTCACACAAAAATCAACATACTCTAGTGTCTACTACCTAATTACAATTCTTAACTCAAAATGTTTTATCAGTAGATTTATTCTAATTTTGCAATACCTAATGATTTTTCTAAGTGAATATAGGACCCAAGATATTATCTAGCATAAGTAGACTAACTACTCTTCGTTTTTCTAATTATGTAAAATCGTTATATAAATTACTTTAATACGTATGTCATTAATTTCCATATCTAGTAACTTTCTATTAATTTTGGCAAGCATAATTATTAAAGCATAGTTGTGAATATGTTGATAAGCAGAAAAATAGTTCAACACACAGCTTTGTCTTAATGGGGATCTAAGTATAGAAATATCATTGTTGGTATAAAACTTTTACGCAATTACCCCAAAAATCGAAGGTTTTTAAAATTTTTTATTGTATTACTTTTGACTTTGTTGCCTATAAAACTACTTTATAATTGTTCTGTTTGACGTATTAAGAATTCCTCCATAATTGTTGATAAAGCACCGCCCCTTTTGTAGACTGTGTAACACATCGGCAATAAGCCCCCGATCTGACAAATAAAACACTTATTGGCTAATTTCGACTTTATTCATCAATATATTCTCCTTAAAGAACAATACAATAATTTAACGTTTTTCTAACATTTCTACACCTTTTTTATAGACCGATTTCTCTTTGCCTTCAAAATATCCTTCAGTTTCGGCAATTACCCCTTCATCGGAGCGAAATTTCTTTCCATCCAGCATTTTCTTGAGCTCTGAGAACAGGAAATAGTCGCTGGTGGCTAGATCTGGAGAATATGGTGGATAAGAAAGCAATTCGAAGTGCAATTCATGGAATTTAGCCATCGTTTCCAACTTTTTGTGACACGGTTGTTGTCTTGGTGAAACACCAATAAGTCTATGTAATATTCGCTATTGATGGTTTTACCTTTCTCAATATCTCATCAATCCCAAAATTCAGAGGCCATAAACTTGCCTGCCGATGGTTGTGTTTTTGGTCGCTTTGGACGGCTTTCACCGGCTGCTGTCTACTTAACTGATTGCCGATTTGACTCCGGAGTGTAGTGATGGATCCATGTTCCATCCATTGTCATATACCGCGTAAAAAAATTCTTTTTACTTCACTTAAACAGCTCTGAACATTGCTCAGAATTATCAATACGTTGTTGTTTTTGACCCGCTGTGAGCAAACGCGGTACCCATTTCGATAACCATATTGGCATTCCCAAATGTTTATGCAAAATGGTGTAAACACTTCCTTTCAATATCTTCATGATATCAGCTATCCCTTGCAGCTTTACTTTATGGTTTGACAAAATAATTTTGTGAATTTTTCTGATGTCTGGTATAACCACCTAATTTGAACGTCAAGAGCGTTCAGCATCATCGATGCTTGTATGACCACGTTTGAATTCAACATACCAATCAATTATGGTTGATTTTCCTGGGATCGAGGCAATGGTAATGTTTATCAAACCATTATTTTGCTTAAATGGCATTTTCTTCATCAAAAAACAATGCAATTCAACACGAAATTCTTCTTTTTTCATTGTTTTGAGAATATCAAAAGTAGAATCACTTAAAGCACAACACAGAAAGTAGTAGACAGATTGTCATGAAATTTGAACTTTTGAAGATTGACCAATCGGCCACTGGTAAGGATTTTTCCTAAGTGACGCCATCTATATGTCAAACCGGGAATTTATTGACTGATGTGTTCTGTTGAAAAATGTCATTCCAATTTTCAACTCTCATGATATAATTTATAACTTTTTTTTTTACCGTCAATAGCTGCAACAATATTGAATCTAGAAGCTCCTTTTTACAGTAGATGTTTGAATATTTGACCAGTTATCCAGACATATTATCCTTGAAAGAAATATCACTTTTCAGCTAAGACACTGTTGCATTATCAATTGTTCCATAGAAAAAGATTTTCTATATGCATACACTTTAAGATAAAGACAACGAAAATGCTTGAATGTTAAAATTATACAAAATCACTTCAAAATTCTTCATTGAACACCTAACTATTACCTATTTAAAACGTACAAACTTAATAAGAAATGTTATTTTGTAGAAGGGGAACCGGTATGGGTTTGTCCACGACAAGACTCAGCACTACGAAACGTGGGTCCATCCAAACCAGTGGAAATGGGTCGGGCGATGATTCCACCACTCAGGACGAAGCTATGGATGGTGACGAAGGACCCAATTAGGCATTTAATCCAATCAAATCGCTTAATAACGCTTAAATTTTATTATTAGTTCATTTTTTATAATTGTGGCATTATGAGGTCTATCACATTAGACAGTTTTTCGCCTATAAACACAATAGTAATGATAACTTATATGTTTGTCTTCCTAAACCCATTAATATTGTTATTATTATTACGTATTTGCATTAATCAACAATATCATAAAGATCTCATATTGTCAAATTGATAATATGGCATTTTTTTTAATATTAAATTAACTATAATATAATGTTGCTTTTTTATGTATATATTATTTAGTACTTAGGTAACATTCTACAGTTCTACAGGGAATTATTTATTCTGGTGATGCTGAGTTTGTAAAAAAATATTTATTTCAAAACCTCTTTTTTTGAATTTTGACTTTAGTTTTGCTACAGTATCGCATTTATCTCGCCTCTAAATTGTGTTTACTTAGATTTTAGCAATGCGACCATGTTCTTTTTTTTTATTTTTATAATATTTCATTATTACTTTATTTCAGTTGAGTTTTATAAGGTATCTATTCTGTTAAGACTGTTTATCAACGTTAATCAATTAATGAAATAAAGAAAAAGTGAACGAAATTCAATTACTCTTTAGGCTATTTTCTACAATACATTTCGTTTTTCTTTATTAACATAAAAACTGGAAATTTTAAAATATTGCTAATAATAATTAGAAATATTGATTAATTAAAAAAATAACATTTTGATACATTATATTTTGTAGAATATATTTTTTGTAAAAACCTCTACATTAGATAACCATTATCGGTTTTGATATATGCATCTTTTTGTATATTCAATAAAACTTACCGCATTTTGTATATAAATTTATTACATGGGGTTGAGGGCTCATATAAATATACATTTAATACATTCAATAAAATATCTATTCATATTGAATGTTCCTTGAAGTTTTATTCCACTTTTACCTTACCCCACAAGGCTCCTGATTTGCGAGAAATAACCAGCTCCATTAGGATGAAGAACGTTTCCTAGTTATTCGACTTTTTCCTTCGCAAGGTAGGTTTGGTTCGGTAATCATAAAATCACCTTATTCGAAATATACCGGACTCCGGTTGGGAAGTCGTATATATAAGTAAAGGCCCAAGGGACAGCTAAAAAAACAGAAAACAATTTTACCGCGTTCAGGTTACTTTTTAGTTAATTTGTATTTTACACTTAACTACACTATATTTTTAAAATGATTCAATTAATGTTATACTCTGTATTTAGCGGAGTGAGCGAGATTAGCATTTGTCAGTTATAAAACCTAATCGCAAATGAAAAACCAAAAAGTACCCTTTGTCCCTTGGGAACTAAATAACAATGATGATACGCCAAAACTAATGAACTTC
Organism: Cosmopolites sordidus; assembly: GCA_031761425.1. Taxonomy (NCBI): domain Eukaryota; kingdom Metazoa; phylum Arthropoda; class Insecta; order Coleoptera; family Curculionidae; genus Cosmopolites; species Cosmopolites sordidus. The sequence continues at coordinate 77,518 of JARFXV010001539.1, read as the reverse complement.
CAAAAACATGTTTTTGTTAGAAGGCTCCAACAATGATTGCCGAATACTCGAATCCGAGTGTATTATTTTGTTATCAAAAGATGGACAAGATTGGAAAATCAATGGACTCATCGGAAATTGACGGTTTCAAACTTGTTCCTGCTGGTGCTGTTGAAATAGCCATTTTAAACCCATTGCTGATGATTTTTCCATAGTGATCTGCGTTCTATTCGACAGTTTGTCTTAACCTTTGCCCGTATCATTATATGATCACTTTCAATATTAAAACTGTTAAGGACAGTACAATAGCAAAATATTGTTTATTGTTTGACATGATGTAGTCAATTTCGCTTGTGAGACCAGATGGACTTGTCCATTTTCTGCTGATTTTTTTCTTATAAAACGAATTCATAATATATAGTTATTGTCCTACCGCAAAATCAACCAACCTATTGCCTTACACATCCTTTCTATTATTCCTTTTACCACTTATGGAAGTGGCCCATATGGAAGGGCCAGTTGCATTTTCACCAGTTCGTGCTTTTCCAATTCTAGCACCATCAGGATTTTGTACCTGTACCTCTCCTTATCTAAAACCTGGGCCACTTCATCATAAAATACCTCAATTTCTGCATCCCTAAAGCATATAATTAGGTTTTTGAATGAATCAATTATCAATAACCATTTTTTTTACTGTATTTTACAACTATCGCAAATAATATTGATAATCGATGGGAAAAACATTTAAAAAATTGTTTGCAATTCTTTATAAATAAGTTAAAAGTTAAAATATAACATCAGGTGCCTACGAAAGCACCACGATTGGCTGCCATGTTTGTGACGTCATTATGTTAAAGTCATACATACACACACACACACACACACACAGATATATATATATATATATATATATATATATATATATATATATATATATATATATATGTTTTTGGCGTTTTGTCGTTTTCACGAATGTTTACCAACCAAGAGAGCAAGCAGGATTCAGAAATGTGGTGCAGTGGATCACATCCAAGTTGTACAGCAGATCATAGAAATGCACACCGTGCATTTCTATGTGTGTGCACACGAAAACACCGTGCCACAGTGCTTGGCTTTTATCGATTACGAAAAAGCATTTGACAAAGCAAGCTATAATGGTTGCACTGCTTAGCCAGGGGGTGGACGGGGCATATGTGGAGCTACAGCGACAATTCACCTTGATGATTTTGAAGTGGGAATTAATGCAGAACGAGGTGTACGGCAGGGTAACGCATTATCACTAATTCTGTTCCCGGATGGCCTTGAAGAAGTATTCTGCAAATTGGATTGAGAATAGGATGGTGTAAAGATCAACGGTGCAAACTTAAACCATCTTATATTTGCAGATGATTTTTTTCCTTTCACAAGACCCGACCAGAGGAGCTGCAGAGACGCATGCAAGAGCTGCAAAGGGCTGGCGAACCATTTGGCTTACAAATAAACCTGAAAAAGAGTCAGGTTATGTTTAATAAATTCGCTGAAGACAGAATGATTTCAGTTTTAGAAAGGGATTTGGAGATTGTGGACCACTTTATATATCTTGGCCAGATGATTTCAATGGAGGGGGATACCGCCCAGGAGGTGGAATGGCGTGATAAATGTGGCTGACAGGCTCAACATAGTGTTTAAGAGTAGACTCCCACTTTGCCTGAAATGAAAACGGCGGCTGTACATCTCGCTCCAGGAACTAACAATCCCTGGTTCTAAACTCCCAGTGGAAACACTGGACCTATAATCTTATAAGCAACCATGACTCGTGCAAGTAATAACAATAATACCGCAGGTGGTAACCAATCCACTCGTCGACACAAGGCAACTGGGTTCACAATCTCAAAAAAAGTCGGAGCTTTCCGGCAAATTTCCACACAAAACACCTACATATATTGGCACCTTCAACTTCAATACATATCCAACCAGGAAAACTTCACAACCTAACTTCAGAACTTGACAAGCAAAAGATACTTGTGCTTGCCCTACAAGAAACACGCATCACGGATGATGACACGGTGGACTACGGGAACTATCGCATATTCAAAAGCAGGACAGGAGTCACCAGGGACGCCCCTCTTCTGGGCATGGCCTTTGTGGTACACAAAGTGATAGTTAACTCTATTAAGGAAAGCATTACCATAAACAGTAATGACAATGCGCATACAAAAAATACCCCATGATCAAAGTACGTTTCCCCACAAATGGGGACAAGAAAAACCCTTACATGTATGACAATTATTATATATAATTGTTGGATTTTTGTATTAATATCGCTTTAAAAACGGCTAAATGAATAACACACGTACATTTAATATAAAAAACTTTTACTAAAAAAATATTACTCAATGAATAAAATACTTAACAATTTTTATAATTTTGATATAAAATATATTCTCGATTATACAATAACCAATATGGTTAATATTCTCCATAACCAGGCAGTGGAAATTGTTCACTAAACTTCTCAACATCTAGTCTTAAAGCTGCGATTTTTTCTGAAAATTTCTCGTGTGCAACTGCTTTGAAATCAACTAATTTCGGTCCTGAAACCGCACTGATTTCTTTGGCTAATAGCACACCTCTGTCTATAAAATCAACCACTCTGTCGATGTCTTCTTCCTTAAAACCTCTAGTTGTTAAAGCTGGTGTACCTAAAAAAAATATATAAACAATTAATAATAACCATTGTCATGTGTTAATTTTCTCACCCAATCTAATTCCAGATGGATTCATAGCACTTTTATCGCCGGGAACAGTGTTTTTATTGCAAGCAATGGAAATTTCTTCCAAAATAAACTCTCCTTTTGCTCCAGTAATACCGGCAGCTTTTAAATCTACTAATAACAAGTGCAGATCTGTACCTCCAGTAACAACTTTATACCCCTTAAAATAATTAATTAAAAATAATTAAAATTAATAAATAAACATACAGACAGGGGTATACATCAAATATTGGGGGTAACTTAAATATTGGGGGTAATTTAAATCAGTGAGTACTTATGTTCCAGTGACCCATGAAGAACAATATTTTTGTTCAGACAAAAAAAAATTGAAAAACAATTTTTAACAAAGAACAATGATACGCGAATATTAAAATCTTGTAATCGAAATTGACTAATACACTTATTGAAATTTTAATCTGTAAAATGTTTTAAATAAGGAAATAAACTGAAATGCGAGAACTATCGTGGTATATCATTGTTTTGCAGAATTTATAAAGTTCTAACAAGCATTGCAAGGCAGAGGGTATATATCAAAGAAGAAATGGGCTAATATTAGGTAGGGTTTAGAAGGGAAGGGTTCAACAATAGGTCAATTGTTCATATACCATTAGGTAATGGAGAACACAACAGAATTTGATATTTTAAATGTTCATTTCAGGTAGACATACGACCGCCTATAAACAGCAATAGTATACTAGGCCATAGAGGAAATGAAAATACCACTTAAGCCTACTGGACCAACCTAGATGATGATGCTTAATTCCAAGGCAGTAGTAAAAATCCAACAATACACCATCGTAAAATTTGAGATTGGAGAAGGTTTGCGACAGGGAATGGATTGGCACCAGTTCTATTCAACATAGTATCGACCAAAATCATCAGCAAAACAGACGCAGACATAAATTGAACAACGATAAACAAGAAAAACAAATCGTGGGATTTGCAGATGATCTAAACATATTAAGACGATGGAAAATTTATTAAGAGACATATGATGAAATAAGGGTTAAAGTCAAAACAGCCAGTCTGGAAATAAATATAGAAAAAAAACAAGGGGACCTCACAATTTGTATTATGAAGTGTAATAAAGTTACTTATTCCTTGCATTCTGTTATAAGATCTAAATGTATGCAAAGGAACACGAAAGTTAAGATGTATAAAACACTCATTTGATCAGTCACTTATGGCTACGAAACTTGGACCCTAGCAAAGAAAACAGAAGAGATGCTGGCAGCATCTGAAAGAAGAGTGCTCAGAAGAATTTTTGGTGGTGTGAATGACAACGGAATTTGGAGGAATTGTGAGGGTTCAGCGACTCAGATGGGTGGGATACGCGGTGAGAAAACTGAATACCAAAGAAAATCACAGAGGAGCGAAAAGGAAGTAACCGAAAAAAAGAACACATACATGATGGCAGTACAGTGTAAGAAGATTTGCTATAGAACTACTGCACATTCAAAATTAGCAAGGGTCTGCTGCAGTATGATCGGGTAGTAGATGAAGGTAGAAGTAGGTCAAGGCTCAAAGTGCCAGCACAGAAAGAATATGTTGAATAAAAAAACAATATGAATATTTCTTTATAATGATGGTGGTCATGCTCACCTTCTTCTGAAGACCATCACTCAGTCTTTTGGCATTGGTTATAATTTGCTGGGCATACTGTTTAAATTCAGGTGTGCAAGTTTGCTTCATTGCAGTGGCAATTGCAGCTATAGCATTCTCATGCGGACCTCCTACATTCAATATAATTTAGTTATATCACTGATAAAGATAATTGGGTTTTATTTTTTATTTTAAATGATGTATCATACCTTGTAATCCAGGAAATACTGATTGATTAATTTTATTCTCCAAATCATATGAGGTTTTTTCTCCCTTGGCATTAACAGATCGAACACCCTTCCTGAAAAAGATGACGCCCGCTCGTGGCCCTCTCAGACTTTTATGAGTTGTAGTTGTCACAACATCGCAATATTCAAACGGACTAGGAGTTACACCTATAAGAAATTGAAAAGAAAATTTTAATCCTGGATATATTTGTCTTATATTTATTAAAATAATTAAATATGAGGTGTTGAATGTAAATATGAGGGTTGCTATTTACGTATCTGGAATTGCCAACAATGGTGTTGCTAGGCGCCATCGTAAAGTTTGACATTGTTGACTGTATAGACGCTATGCGTTGTTTAGTGACTTGAAAATTTCATCTCAGTCAGAAAATTGAATTAACTCATGAGAATTTTCGTGCGATGATTTATTACGACTTTCGACGTGGATTATCTCAACAACAGTGCATCGATCAACTCACTTCGACTTTGGCGATGAAGCACCATATAACCACTGTATATCACGGGTTTAGTGAATTCAATCGTGGCTGTTGTTTGCTCACTGACGAATTTAAAGAAGGTCGTCCAAAATCTGTTGTTGTGCCAGAAAACATGGAAACTGCGCGAACTAATAAAGCAAGATCATCATGTGACATGTCGAGATCGAGGCATCCCTGGGCATTAGTATGACAAGCATACACAAGATTTTACATGAATATTTAGATTGGTGCAGAGAAATGCTCAAGAATATACAATCGAGGTGCGTCAAAAGCCGAGTATAACATCTACACAGATGACGAATCTTGGATCTATGCGTATGAGCTCGAAAGTTCATCATGGGTCTGTCAGAATGAACCACACTCAACAAAAGTTGTTCGCGCAAGAAGCACTTCGAAGCAAATGGTCGCCTGTTTTTTTTGGGATAAATGGGCACGTGGCAACAGTGCCACTAAAGAATAGTAGAACAGTCAATTCTGAATTGTACACAACCATCTGTTCGCCAAGTCTTTAAAGAAATAAGAAAAAATAACCAGCGACGCAGGATCATTCTACACCATGAAAACGGGAGCTCCCATACATCGGACCGAACAATTCAATATTTGACTGATCAAAACATCGGATTGATGGGTCATTCGCCGTACAGTCCTGATTTGGCACTCAATGATTTATTTTTGTTCCCGTCCGCGAAGAAAAATTTTCGACGCCAGAAGAAGCGGTTGATGGGTTCAAAATGCATGTGTTTTGGAGATAGCTCAATCGTAATGAAAAAAAGCTATGAAAACTGGTATATTGGGAAATATTTTGAAAAACAATAAAACCATTTTCAATGATAAGTATTTATTTTTATTTATTATTCCGGATACATAAATAGCAACCCCCGTATAACTGTATAGACTCTGAGAGCATCAATTACTAGAACTGGAACTCTGATGTTGAGGTATCTTTTATAGAACTGAGATAATAGCCTACAAGCATTGCTCCAAAAACTCGGAGATATTTATTAAAATTTTGTTGCAAAAAATAATTGCCGCCTTTTTCTACACAACATACTCTACAAAATTATTGGCATCATTATTCTGAAAAGCTTAATTTTAACTTTCAGGCTTTTGAAATGGAAAATTCTGGCGGTAAAAAACCTTATTTTCGACACTTGCTACATTTCGCCTTTCGTTGTGGTCAAAAAGCCACAGAAAGTGATAACGAGTTCTGCGAAATGAACGCGATAGGGTTTGATCGAACGAACGGTTCGAGATTGGTTTGCCAAATTCAAAAATGGCCACTTCGACTGGACAACTCGCCCCGCTCTGGTAGACCTTCCGACAAAGACCATTTTAAAGCGCTTTTGAAGGAGAACGGCCGTCAAATATGCCGAGAATTGTCTGAGATAGACTCCGGCCTTGCGACAATTTCCTGCCATCTTCAATCTACGAGGATTAATCAAAAACTAGGAGTTTGGGTGCCACACAAACTAACCGACTATAATAAGGGAAATCGTCGCAACGATTCTTATACAGAATCGTCACGGGAGATGAAAAATATAAAATCCTTCAATATAAAGGAGCTCAACCAACTTTGTAGTTTCTTTTTAATAAATCGCTACGTAAAGTACGTATAAATACTATTATAATTATTGTGTACATTTTGCGTTGATTTTCTAGTAACTTTTAATTCAAAAAGTGTATTGGACCGAAATAACAATTTTATTTTTAGTAAAAATTTTAATTACTAAAATTCCTTTTTTGTCTCTTTCTGGTCAGCAAAAGTGGTAATGACATCATCAAAGTTCAAATTTCGGGCCATGGAATGTTCGATGGATAGAATTTATAAGTCGCATAACCCATAAAAGTCTTGTCCCATAAAATTTCTGAAATAAGTTTTTATCAATTTTAATTTTCAAAATGATCACTCGGCACTAGCCGTAGTCACAGGAATGGTTACATAAACAGAAATGCAGTGCATACTTCAGGAAAGCTTGCATACATAAAATGATTCTTTATGATTAACAAATCAGCAAGTTTTCCTATAGAAGATGACTTTTCTATTTAGTGTCTAAAAGTGAACTGAAGTTCGCCAACGATAAGAACCTCAAAAACTGACTTAACAAAATTTTCGAGTCCAGGCCCGGCGATTTTTGGCGAAATGGTATCAATAAATTGGTCGAGAGGTGGAAGCAAGTTGTGAACAATGATGGACAATTCATAAGTGATTATTTTGTTGCTATAATGGCGGCTTTTTCAATAAAAAAAACGGTGTGAAGTTATGGAACAAGCCAGTACATGAAATCAATATTAGAAACTAAAATACTATAAATACTATTGATGAATCTAAAAAAAAATTATAATTCAAACTTACCTGCTGCAACAAGTCCTGAAATGTGCGCCATATCAGCCATCAAATAAGCACCAACATCATCGCAAATTTCCCGGAATCTTTTGTAATCTAATGCTCTTGAATAGCAACTGACCCCAGCAATAATCAGCTTGGGTTTGAATAAACGAGCTGTAGTTAATATGGCATCATAATCAATTAATCCAGTTTTTTGATCAACCTAAACAATAGTCAGATTTATAGTAATATATTAATGATATATAGATACAGCAATTACCTTATACGGCATAGATTCAAAAAATATGGATGTTGCGGATATTTTCTTTGTTTGCGTAAAGAAACCGTGAGTTAAATGCCCTCCATCTGGAAGATCCAGGCCCATAATACGTCCATGCGGCTCAACTAAACCTGATATAATAAATCACTATATCAACTTCAGTATTTTTGTTTTAATCTTATGAATATATTATATACATATCTAACACATCTTGAAGGTTTAATTTATTCAAGCTTAATTTAAATAACACTACTTGGTAATAGCGAACTTGTAACATCGACAGTAAAAAAGAATATTTATAGTAATAAGGTCTCAAATGGTTGGTGATAAGGTCTTGGATACAGTCTAGGTTGCCGACATCTAGACTGCAACGAATGCCCGAGCGTACTAAAGTCTAATAAAGACACACCAACAAATTTTATCTCCACGTCCTCGTCGTGTGCCCTGGCCACTGCAGTATGTACATTAAAATGTGAGGGACACATCTAACAGAGGTGGGTAAGGGCGAAACACTGATGCTTAAAAAATGGGAACCCGTCGACTAAGGTATGGTAAGCCCTACAGGAGAGTACCCGGTCGTCGAGGTTAGGGGGTTGGGTATGAGTCTACCAATCTGACCCAGGAAAACAAACTTTGTTACGAAACCTTTAATCGAGCTTCGGATTGGTTTGATATAAACAAACCCGACAACGAAATACGGACTTGAGATTTGGTAAGTGGATCATTAAGGCTTTATCAACCCGGAGCTGCAAATAATACCCTTCAACAGGTAAGAAAAAATAATTTGGATATAGTAGCACTCTTAAGAGATGAGATGGTTTGCGACATTTTGTAAGTGTGTAGAAAGAAAAATAAATTTATTATAATTTAAAAGTTGTAACTTACAATGCCTTTTACAAATATACACAGTTGATGAGCGGGTGCTAGCCAGAGCGGACCGTTGAGTGCGTGCAAATTTTTATTTTTTATCTCAGATCAACCGGAGAGTAGAGGTGGGTTATGAGCGCCATTGACCTTGCTACGGAATAGGTCAGAAAATCCCCATAATATTCTAGGAGCTCGCACTAGTTCACCCCGCTCACCGCTCACTAAAATAAAAAGGGGAAAAAACAAATAAAGGCTCCACGTTGGACGCCCAAAATTAAATAAATGTAAAAGTAAAATGAAAAAGTTCACACAAAATGTCTTTCACAGAAGAAAAATCGATTTCTTCAGCATCTAAGATAAAGATAAAGACAAGGTAATATAAGGTACGAAAGTCGTTCAATAAGTCGTTAGAAAAATATAGAAAAACAAATTATTTTAGGTAGATTTTTATATTTCTCAACATAATCTCCATTTAGCTCTATACACTTTTCCAAACGTTTCTCCAACTTTTTTAAATTGTCTAAAAAGTAAGATTTCGGAAAGTCCTCAAAATATGCATCTGTTTGAGCATCCGCTGAGCCATTTTTTTAAGTTCGGAAATAAAAAAGTCACTGGGGGCCAAATTTGGTGAATGTTGTAATAATTCGAACTTTAATTTCATGATTTTGGCCATTGAAACTGTACATGTGTGCACCCGACCATCGTCTTGATGAAATAATCTTTTTTTTTTAAATGAGGACGATTTTTCTTAATTTCTTCGCTCAACCGGTGCAATAACGATGCATAATACTCTCCAGTTATTGTTTTTCCTTTTCCAACTAGTCGGTGTAGATGATTCCGCGTGCATCCCAAAAAACTGTGGCCATAACCTGCCGGCCGATTTCACTGTCTTCGCCTTCTTCGGAGCCCTTTGGCCTCCAAAAAACCACTATTTTGTGTTCCTTTACCTCAGGAGTGTCAAAACAGCCTCAGAGGCGACCACATGATTACGTTTATTCGCCACTCAGAGCAAACGCGGTACCCATCTTGACGAAATTGTTTTTACATCCAATTTTTCGTGCAAAATTGAAAACACTGTACCTTTCGATAAGCCCGTGGCCTCAATTATTTCGTTCACTTTGTTTCGTCGATCGGTTAAAACTAGGTCGTGGATTTTGTCTATCATTTCGGGAGTAGTCAAATCCACTGGACGTCCCTTTTATCTTTTATGAATGTACGGCCTGGTTTAAACTCATTTACCCAATTATAAACAGGTGCAAACACAGGAGCAGACGTACCATGAACTTCATCCAACTCTTTCGGAGTTAAGCCTTTTAAATATAAGTGTTAAATAAGTATAAAATAATATAATAATATAAAAAGTATACAATAATATAAGTGTTTAACTACTCGAAATTCACTTTTTTCCATTTTTCAAAATAAGCAAAAGTTTCTTGCTTCAATCGACAATAGAAATGCAACCATGTGATGAATATAACTGAAACTTTGACAGCTATCTGGTGAATATTGATGCTTACTAAAAATAAACCATTTCCGATGTTACGAGCGCAATCTCTTGGATTTTCTAAGCACTTATTGAACGGCCCTCGTAATAAAATAAAAACAGCAGAGAAAAAGAAAAAAAACGTGGATATCGGAGTCAGGTTTCTGACAAGAGTGTTAGGGAAAGTGGTGTCCATCAAGGACCTTGAATTTGGCTCTGTCCAAGAGCATTAAATGTAGCCCCGCCCCCTTGCCGTGAGTTGAGTGTCCAAATCCTCCCGAAAGTACCCATAAGACCGTTAATCAAACCAACACAAAACTAAAGGTACTTGGTTTTATGGTTGGGACCTCGATGTGCAAATCCGTAAAAATACAATAAACTTATTATACCATGGAGCTCAACCGGAAAAGTAACCTGTCACTTCCACTACGAGTACATGAAAATCCGGTCTCGAAAACTCGTCAACGAAAATTTCCCACAAAAATAGTCACGTTGAAAACTGGGAAAAAAAGGTGGTAGAGCAGTGAACCCAAGAAAGTGGAAGGTATTCGGTCTTATAGGTGGGACTTCAAAGTGCAAATCCGTAAAGATACAATAAACTAAATTATTATACCATGGCGGACCTTCACCACAGAACTCAAAAGGAAAAGTCACTTCCACAACGAGTACAACCAAACCTCGGTAATCTGCGGAAACTACGACGAAAGATGGTTGAGCAGAAGACCCAAGTGAGATCGGAGGAAAAATGGAATTAATCACATGCATTGAATTAGTTGGGACAAAATCGATGCCTGTCTGCTTCTAACGCATTGGAAGATACAACCATACTACTCGGTACCACTTTAACGAAAGGAAAAGGAACGGCTCACGGAAACGGAAAAGCGCCCTGATCTGATGCTACGAGGGTGATGCTAGACGTTTAAAATAATAAAATGTTATTTGGCTGCTTTTCAAATATGAGTTAATTTGTTTAATGAAACTTAAAAATATTAAAGCTCCCAGGATAGATAACATAACTTCAGAACTACCGAAGCTTGGAGGTAGAGAAATTATCTCAAGCCATTCATTAATTAATAGTTAACATCTGGATTAATGAGCAGATTTCTGCAGAGTGATAGCAGGCGGTAAAATACACAATTCATAAGAAAGGAGATAACCTGAAATGCGAGAAGTATCGCGGCATATCATTGCTTTGAACAACTTAATAAAGATCTAACAAATATAGACAATAACAATAACACTAGAATTCAAGCAGGCATACTCCCGCATACAAAAAGCAGTAGTATGCAATCTTATGTAGGAAATAGGAATATCAACTAAGTTTCTTAGATTAATCCGGATGACGATGATTTCAAGGCAATAGTAAAAATCCAACACCACCCAATGGTAAAATTTGAAATCGGAGAAGGTTTGTGATAGGATGGATTGGCACCAGTTCTATTTATCCTACGATTGAACAGAGTCGTCAGTGAAACAGACATTGACTTAAATGGAAAATTGATAAAGAATAAAAGATATGGGGGGATAAAATATATGATATAAAAGATATCTGGGATATGCAGATGATCTAAACATAATAACACGATCGAAAAAATTATTAAAATAGGCATATCAAGACATAAAAGTGAAAGCTTAATGAGTCAGTCTAGAAATAAATATAGATAAAACAAAGGTGATGGAAAAAGGAGAGGACCAAAGATATGATGACAGGACAATGTAAGAAGATATACTGAAGAACTACTGTACATCAAAAACTGGCAATGGGCTGCTGGAAATCGATCCTGTTGGAGGCAAAGGTTGAAGGAGGTCAAGGCACATTACACACATCAGATTTCCATCTTTGCTGATTAATACATGCTTTTATTACTTAATATTTTTCTAATTTCTTATAGAAATTATAGAAAGCGAAGGAAATATTTTAATGAATCTATTTTATGACGATGTAAAGAAAAAAACTATTTTACAAAACAGAAAAACTGCAATTTTTGCAGAATTGAAAAACCGACATTTAGAAATAAAATCTAACAGTATTAGAAAACATCAATCACTTTAAAAATTAATACTAGATTATACATTAAAAAACTCCTATTTGAACGACCCATTATTAGTTATTGAACATGAAAGCTCATTCCTCAGAAATAAGTTAAAATTATCGAAATACATTGGTATAATTCTGTTGTGTGTGGAATTCAAACTAAGACAAAATGCTTTTTCAAATACAACCTTGATCCTTTATGGTATTGTGGTAAATGTATATTACCTGTATACACAGCAAAGTTTGCTGGTGATCCTGAATAAGGCTGTACATTAACTCCCCAGTCATCTGCACTTAAATTGTAAGCTTCAAGGGACCTTTTCTGGGCTAATCTCTCCACTTGATCAATAAATTCATTGCCTCCATAATACCTAAAATAAAAAGAAAATATATTCTAAGATCAATTCAGGTTTAAAGAAAATTTTAGTATTGTATATTTTAAAATATAAATGTCACTAAAAAAACAATATCCCAGTCAATAGACATAACATACCTGGCACCAGGAAGACCTTCAGCATATTTATTATGTAAACATGAACTAAGGCATTGTAATACTGACAGTGAGGTAAAGTTTTCAGAGGCAATCAATTCCAGTCCTCTTTGCTGTCTCTTCTTCTCCCGTTTAATAATATCAAAAAGTTCTGGGTCAGTTTCCCAGACATTTTCATTCAGCAGCTTCGAGCTCATTCTTGATATTTGAAATAATACCCTTGATTGAACCTAAATGAAATCAAGCAGCTGGTACTTACTTTCACAAAATCATATATTAAAACTACAGTTAGTCATGTGTTGAAACAAAATCTGTATTTATGAGTAATATGTAATTACGGAATTAGAAAGTAAATTGAGACACTATAATTTGTACAAATTTCAGGTCATGTTTCAATAAATTTTTACTTAAAAAAGTAATGAAGTTGTAAAATACAGTAGAAATAAATGTGATAATTTTAATTCATTTTACAGTTATACAGAAAGATCTACAAATTAACATTAAATTTTGAAAAATTACTAACATTGAAATCGAAGAACACTTTCAATGAATGCCTAAACATGCCTTTCAGGTTTATGTACATACAATAAGTTATAGGCAAAGAAGGTTCAAAGCACATTGAGGTTAATAAATACTAACCTAAGAATACAAAAAAAATACAAAATGAACGTACTTTTGTCTTATGCTCCGAATCGGGAACGGTTGAATAAAATTCCTTTATTGTTTAAAGAAATTATATACGGGAGAAACTTACAACTAGTTTTGATAACCCCGTAACAACGCATAAGAGGTCAATAAATATATTGCTCAATTCAAGTTTTAAAATTGAGAAAGCACTTGTGATGATGAAATTTTCCGATAAACTTACCGATTAACCACAAACGTGCTTTTTTGAATCAAAAAAAAAGTAGGCTGTGCTTCTACTTACCCCCTCCTTCAACAGGTGAGTGCATTGGCTTGAAAGGCGCGAAAACATTTCCATTTAAATTCAAATGATCTAAATCGATGTTAATGTATAAGAAAAATGTGGCGTAGTCCAATCTAGAACACGAAATAATACAATCTTAAAAATTTTATGTAAGGAAAAGTAATGTATTATCTCTTTTACAGATAACCTTTTGGTCTTTGTAAAATGTAAACACAAGTGTGGGGTCTAGATTATTGAGAATTGTCTTTTGCAATTGTTGTTTATCTATATGCGGTTAGGTAGTATTTGCAATCGTTAAAAGCAGTTATAAAACTACTTTTTTTGTACAGAACTACATAAAGAAGTGTTACTAATCTTTCATAGCAGATTTTTTAAATAACTAGTCTATGGGTCTACGGTATTGGGTTATTAATAACAGAGATAAAACATAACCAAACAAATTCCTAGGGTGAAGTAATTTTTCTCTTTGGTATACTCCATTACGCTGTTTACTCATTAGGTTTCATCCGTTCGATTACCACCTATTTTGAAATTTGCCAAGTCTTTCACAATGTTTTAATGAGGGTCTAGGTATCAGAGGCATGCATAAATAAAAACCATATGTGTTTTGCAGATTTTGCATTTTATGCCTCTTGAAAATAATCTATTGGAAAATATTTTTTAGTCCACAGTAAGATTTGTTTACTAGATAAATTATTCTCTGAATTTCTGTTTGTTCCCCAGTATTCTTTTGTGTTTTTACGTATTCTCTCGAATTTCATTTTGTAGTTTTCTTTTCAAAACATTGATCTTTTTGAGATTGATTTGAAACATTGAGTTTTCCAGGTTTTTTAACAACTCCCCATAAAGGTCGGATTATACGTTTCCCTCTCATTGGTTTCTCACATCAGATATGTGTTGTCAAAGTTGCGTGATTCAATAACTGCACGATCGGTTTGATTGATAGTCTTTCCATCTGGAGAGTTCCAGAAGAGGACATTTTAATTTTTTCAGTTCACAGAATTTTTTATTATGTTCCTTTTCTTCAGTTGAAGCATGTATTATCGAGTAATACCCTTTAACCTATACCTTGTACCCAGGCCCAACGTTTCGGGCTTAGGACCGACAGAATGTATTCCTGAGCTACTTGATCAACCCATTCCTCACCACGGGCGGAGTTTAAAGTCAAGTGTGTGATTAATCTACATAAATAAAAATGTAAATGTTCATTTGTTCAAAATCTTAAATGTCCGAAAGTTCTTCACCGATTGCTTTGAAAGTTTGACATAACATTGCATTGAAATACGCGCGTGTTTTTATATATCTATTATATAGATATCACACCTATGACAGGTAAAAGCAGGCTTTTTTGAAAAACAGCGCGATCTGGTGGATGTAAAAGCAACACACTCTAATAAATATTTTATGGCAATGGGGGCGCCATTTGTTGAACGTAACAGCAACACACGCAATATTAACATTGCTCATGTCGGACAGACAGAGTGATTTTTAACAGCTGCTGTCATTTAACATTTTCAATGTTTCCGACAGCATTGTTAAATTGAATTTTCATTAATTTCGATTTAATTATTTAACCAGACTGAGCCACAGCAACGCGTGGCCAGGTACAGTTAGTCATTAGTAAGTTTAATAACTGTTAATTGGGAGATGTAAGAATTTTTGACAGATAACCTAAAGTAGAATGGGATACATCTAAATTAAAGTCAAATAAATTCAGAATCAGTTCCGTCGAGTATTCAGAGAGTACGCACGCTCTCTACTTCTGCAGTAGTTTCTAAACGGGGTGATGGTGGACAACACGGGGTTCACCATCACGAAGGAGGCTTTCCAAACATTCCAACGGTCTCTAGACGACAAGGAGAAACACATCAATGAGCTTGAGGGCCAAATGCGTTAGTTGAACAAAATGGGCAACTTTTCCAGTGCAGAACTAAACGAATTGCGCTAGGAAAATCAACAGTTAAGCGAAGATTTGGAAAAACTCCAAAGTGAAAACTAACAATTGTGGGATACACTAAATAAACTAAAAGAAAAAGAAGAAACCGCAATTGACGTTATCCCATTTTACGGTTCAGATATTGAAATATCCAAAGGAGGCTGAACATCAGCTTCCGATTCTGAGTACAGCAGCAGCTTCAAAAACAGGAAGAAGAATGCGAAGCGAGCTGCAAAGGCCGACAAGGAGGAACTTCCCGCCTATGAAGAAGCCGGCCTCCGAAACCAAATCACAAACGCCTATTTTCAAGAAGCCACCGACACCCAAACCGGCCCAAGTCAAGAACACTCCAAAAGAAACCAGAGGCGTCTTCGACGCAAAAGACAGTTATAATTCCGCCGATTGTCCTTCGTGACAAGTCAGCATATCTCCAAATTCTACGTCTCTGAAAAGAAAAGCATATCAACTTAGGAAGATCCACAACCAAATCGAACGGCGTCACGATTAGACCCGTGACTTCAGATGACTATAGGGCCGCCCCAAGAATGCTTAATGACCGGGACTATAAATATCATTCGTTCTGCATCCTTGAAGAACGCAATTTACGCGTTGTAATCAGGGGTGTAGTGGAGACCATCCCAGCAGCCACGATCAGCAAAGAACTCTCCAACTTGGGTTACCATCCTATTGATGTCGAGAAGTGGAAGGATAAGAACGGCCCAGCGAATTGCTGCAACTGCGGAGGCGCGCATACTGTAAGTATCCAAGGTTGTCCTGCCAAACCAGAAAATTTAACCACCCAACTGACCGAGGCTCTCCAAACCTCCCTTGGAGCGCTAAAAATCTAAGTCCACTTTCGTCCCCTACTTCCGGACAGCAGGCCTATGCGACCCGAACTTCTTGGGTTCCCAGCCTGCACAAGACCCATTAATGACTGCCTTCGCTAACCTCTATATTCCGTCTACAAGTGGTGGACCGTCGACTTCCGCGGTCGTCGGTCCGGCATTTGGACGCGGACTAGTCCAAATTCCGATGAGACTTCGCGAAGAAGACTAACTTTCGAAGTTTAAGACTAACCTTCGCGAAGTTTTTCTGGACTTGCAAACCCAATTCAAATATCGTCGAACTTTACCTTCCGGGAAAAGTTCGACGCTTCCAGGGGTAGAAATACCCCCTAAAAGGGAAAAGTCGGGACCCATTTCAGGGAGAGTTAATCCAAGATAGGTTAGGGCCTACGGGTTAACCTGAAAAACCAGAATGTAAAAAGCGGTAAAGTGATATCAATTCAGATGACAATGAAGTGACTGAATTGACGGATTATTGTTTCTATTAATCATTATTTGGTTATTAGGCCAATCAGGATATTGCAAATATATTTTATCTAAATAATAGAACATTTGTAAACATATTAATGACGTTGTTTGATATCGACTTTGTTAAATATTTGTCTAATTTGACATCAATTCCTTTTTTATATACAAGTATGCATTATTTGTTTGGAAATAATCAATCTGATGTAAACTGTTCGAATAAATACAGAAAGCTCTTTTGATAAGATTTTGGGGATGACCCCGTCATCTATCTTATGATATTAATTACAAATGATGTTCAAACGAACGAAATATGATAGTCCGACGAAGTAATACAAACTTAATCTTCGCAGTAATCTCCCTCACTTTCTATACACTTCCTATATATCACCTTTCAGGCAACGGTTGAATCCCAATTCAAAAAAAACTTGGTTTTGATGTGATAAAGTTATTGAGGCTTTTTTCGACTTGATCAAGAGATGTGAAACGGTTAACAACTAGGTGATGTGTGAATCTGGAGTGATAAAAATCTGAAGGGGACAAGTCTGAAGAATACTCTGGTGGTGAAGAATACGATTCGGTGATCGTTTCCGGAGTCCTTCTTGGTGTATGTGGCCGTACGTTGTGCGGAAGTAAAAATCAGATCCTTTTTTAAGATTGTTTTTCTCCAGAGCGTCACTAATATGAATCAGTTGCCGCCGATAATGGTCCACAGTCACCTTTTAGCTCACCAGGATTAATCCACGATTTTCGCATCTTTAGGTTGTCGTAGATGCTTCGCTTTTTGTCAGAGGTCATAATCTTACGCAGGAAGTTATCTTGCAAAGAATCTAGAGAACAATGACATATCAACCTAAAAGCGTTTACCCTTATTTCCAATTGTGAGTTTATAGGGGATCCACCGTCTCTCCTTTTGAATTTTTCCTAGCTTATGTAAATATTCAGAAATGGCTTGCGGCATAACTGCAGTTCCTGTCAGAGCTCTAGCAGTATTCGATAAGATTTTCTACCAGCAGTGCTTCCAATTATGTTAATCCACCACTTTTTTTAGCTGTCTCGGACGTTTTGCATCTCCCAAAACCACACTAATCATGTCCTAAACTTCCGTAAACATTTTTTTTTCAATTAAAATCAATTATATCGCGCCTACAACTGATTTTTCAGGTTAGATGCACAGTAGGCTCGCATATATAGCCCATTTCGAAGCTGAAAGAGCGTGCTGGATAATAACTATATGACAGGAAAATTTTCTGATCTGCTTAAGTTCTGCAATCGATGAGCCGAGAATTAAATTGAGGACCTAATACAACAACTACCAATAAACTCCCATGTCAGCATCCACTAATGGTTATCAACACTTAGTTTATTTATACTTAACACTCTTAATGATAAGGCATTGTTTTGTTTGCGTCTTTTTCCTTATCAAACTGAGGTTATATTTAGTTCAATTTTCAAGAAAAGAACAAATGTTCAATTGTGAAGAAAAGAACAAAAAAATAAACACCGCGTACATGGGTGATACAGAATGCACAAGGCGAAAAAATAACAGATATCGATGCAATTTTGACAGAATAGAATCAACATTGTAGCAAACTTTTCCAAGACGGGTTTAGGTACACTGGGATTATTCCCCGCATGCAAACCATATTTCAAATTTAAAACACGCGATCCATATTTTAAAACAGCAATAAAAATGCTATACCCAGTTTAAAAATGATGAGGTTTGGATGGAGTCATCGTAGAAGTATTTACTGGTCATGGGTGAAGTATAGTAGTAGGTAGGTAGGTAGGTAGACATGTTTCACATCTGCCAGAAAGTGTGGGATAAGGGATTGTGGCCAGAAGATTGGTCGATCTTAGCATTTATACATTTACAACCAAAAAGGTCTAAAGAGAAATACGAAAATTACTGCCTTATTGCCCTTATTCCACATGCAAGTAAAATCCTCCTTCACATCCTCAATGAACGCCTAAAATACACGAGAGGTACACGAGAACAGATACTGTATCATCTGTTCAATCAACTATACTGTATACTCTGTTTCCTTGATTATCGGAAGATGTTTGACAGCCTAAAATGGGAGAAATTTTGCAGAAAATGGGAGTAAGATATTACCTGATTGTATTATTTAAAACTGAAGATCGAATATCTGATGAGTTTTGAGTCAATAAAGGAACCAGACAAGGATGCATCCTGTCGACAGTTCTATTCAACATTTATGGTAAATATATCATGTGTAGAGCTCTCGAGGATTGGACGGGTAGTGTCAGTATTGGCGGCATTAAAATAACTAACTTAAAATATGCCGATGGCATTTCTGGTGAGATCAGCCGAGGAACTGACCTTAATTGTCATAAAAATACAGCATAAAGCCGTCTGTCTTTACGGACTAGAAATAAACGAGGAGAAAACGAAAATAATGATCATCGATCGTCAATACAACATGCCCAGTTAAATAGGGCAATTTAAGGTAGTAAGCCAATCCATCTATCTAGAAGTTTTAATATTGCACGAGGGGGGTAACACTTATGAGATCAGAAGATGTGAAATGGCAAGAAATACAATCTAACATTTGCAGATATGGAGGGATAGTGATATAACAAACAAATAGTAAAAATCTTAGGTTTTCCAATATTGCTATATCCCGCTGAAACATGGACCATTAAATAACGAGACCTCAAGGGCATTGCACTTTGATGCTGGACACGGGTCCTTCGCATCCCATAGACTACCAGACGAATAAACGCATCCATTATTCAAGAAATTAATGAACCCACAAAGCTATCGCAAATTTTTCATGAACGAATACTGACTTCTTTTGACCACATTGAACGCAGGGATGGCAGTAACCTAGAAAGACTGGTGCTGCAGGAACGGATGGAAGGCATACCGCCAAAAAAATGGACAAACCAAATTAAAGACCTAACTGATTTATCTCTCCAATATGCAACCAAAGAAGCCAGAAATATTGAACGCTGGTGGGAAGTCCGAAAGGGCTGCAAACGGAATGAGTTTCCATAAGTCATGACTCTTCTGTGAAGAGGAATATGAAGAAGAAATGTGTAACTAAGACAGACACAATATTAGATATAGTAGTAATTTAGATATAAATCTTAATTTGTTTATTTAAAATTAATTTCCATCAATCTTTCTTGTAAGTGCCTCCTTTTATAGCTTGGAGGATTACTTTACAAAGTGTTGATAATGTTCTATTTTGTAAAAAATTGTTTTGTTTATTTTTCTATTTTATTTATTTATTTATTTTTCTGAATATCTGTATTATGTTATGTATTGTTTTTGCTTGATCTTTACTTAACATTTTCTGTCTTTTGTAATGTTATGTAATGTCTTTTGCATTTATCGGCTACCTCCGTTAAATATGAGATTGTATCACCTTGCTGAACCTTAAGTTCAACTCTGATTTTATCTGCCTTTTCGTGTGTTCTGCTGTTTGTAGTTACATGATTGTAAATATCTATACAGCAGAATATCTATAGTCTATACTGCAGTTAGGGAGCGCTTTAAACATATCGCTTTGTTTGATGGTATCAAATGCATTTTTATAATTCACAAATATTATCAAATCTTTTGATATGTTGAACAGATTTTGCCTTAACAGATCAGCCTTTTAATAACGTATCATTAATGGCATCGTTGGTCTGATATCAAGATAGGAAGCCCGCTTGTTCCTTCCTTGTAGGTTGATAGATAGATAGAAGGCTTGATAGAAGAACGCAAGGCGTTTAATAATTTATATAGATGCAATAATAAGCTTATTGGTTAGATGTTAATCTGTGATTTTTTGTTATGGCTATATTTCCTCCTTGTACATAATAATGGCATTGTTCCAACCCGTAAGTATGGCTCTGTAAGACATTTATCAAATAAGACCTAATAACGGCCTCAATGACAATATCGTCTTCATCTGGTGCCTTATCATTCTTCATTTCTGATGATTTAAACATGTCTGCTTCAGTTATCTCATGCAATTCTTCCGAACCTTGATTTAGGATTCAGAGGTGTCACTAAGACTGTCGTGTTCTGGCTATTCGCTATATATAAATTGATATAGAAATTTTTTAAAATTTCAGGAATCTAATTGTGGTGATACAACCATTTACATTTTCCGGTTTAGTTATTGCTGTCTTTCCTATTATAATTTATTTTCAAAGTACTGTCATACTTTTGTCACACTTTATGATTTTCGTTACCCACTTATACAAGGTGTCCAATATTGTTCATTTTTGTAGATATAGAAGTCGATTTAATGTATAGTAATTTTATTAGTGTAACATTATAGTAGTGTTTGGAAATTTATTTAGCAAAAATAATACTGTCGAGATAGTGGCCTTCAAGCGCATAATAAAATCAGTTTCTTTCATTTCTTGCACAATTTGAATTTTATAGGAATGGTGGCTGGAGTAGACTCCAGATTCTAATAGCAGTTGACTGATTTTTCGTCATTGCCTCTATAGTAAAACTCATTGTCCGATTTCAAACTGATCTCTTGTTCTCCCACTCTGCGGATTTCATTAAATTCTTCTTCCAATTCGAGAATTTTCTGATCGTTTAAACGCGTTCTCCTATCATAACTAGCGATCTGCATTTTTCTTGACTGGTAGCCTTATTTTGCCGTTATTCTTAGCAATCTATGATTGCTGGTGCATTCAAAATGTCTGCTTCAAGTCAAGAGAAATTTTGCCACTTTTTTAAGTTTCTCTATTTTTTCAGGTGTCCAACTTTAAGCAATATTAATCATTATAACTGCAAAAAAATAAACCATAAAATCAGTCATAATTCCTAGTAGTATTATAAAGAATTAAACGTTATAAATATGTAATTGGTCTTGTAACTATTTGTTCTTAGCACCTTTTTATTGCTGTCTAGCTATCTTGACAGGGACAAGAAATCTGCCGGAGACTGAAGACCGAATTTGTCTTGTTTTATGCGGAGGTTGTTTATTTTTTAGGATCCAGTTTCAAGTAGTATTAATCAAAAGGACTGTAAAAAGATTCATTACAATAAAATCATGGATATTTCCCAGCAGTATTATAAAGAATTAACGTTATAAAGAAGTAATTGGCCTTATAAAAATATTTGTTCGTTATAAACGAATGTATTTTATTCCGTCGAGAAACGGCACTTTTCAATTCTTCTGCTAACACACTGTGCATGGTAAAAGCCAATTTCACCGTATATTTATGAAATGAATGAAATTTAGTAAATGTTTTAAATAACATCATTATCTGCGTCAATATATTATAAACACCAAGTTGTAATAATCATTTTTATTATAGACATTTGTTTTGGTGAAATATCTATACATAGAATCTAGGCACAAAAAATCAAGAACATACAATGGATATATAATAATATTTATTGCAGTACTTTATCTAAGCTGAATCATTTAAAAATGAATCTTACGAAATATACAGAACCGGCAATAATAAATACAAATTTCATACAAAAATTTATACATTTTAAAACAAGCTGCGTTCTAGATTTGATACTGAGTGAAACGAAAATACAAGTTCGTGTTTAGAGAAACAACAGAGAGGGCGTACAGATCACCAATTGCTTTTGTAACTTTCTTCTGTCAAACTGTTCGTCGGTTTCACTTGGATATTCTATATTCATAATACATCACCTAGTGATGAATAATGAATGTGTTTTGGGAAAAAAGTGCTACAAAAACAACTAGATTTTTTTTAAAAATAACCATTCGACACTTCAAACTAACTAAGGTATAATGTGGAAAAGAGAGAATATAAAAAAATAACAAGCATAGTAAGTCTCTGTGCAAAGTAAAATAATTTATTATGTAAAAAGATGTAAACATATTTTGTCAGGTTAATAATATAAAACACATTTGAAACTGAGATTGATAGCATTATTTTCCGCCCAGCGATCTTTAAAAGCCTTCAAACCTTGTTAACAATTTCCCAATACCCGCATTGGTATATTTAATATCAATTGTCACATTATCTTTTACCACATTATCGCAACAGACGTATTATGATTCTTGTATGATAAGAAAAAACAATATATTTTTCACGAAATATGTTATTAAATAAAAACCAGCAGAAAGCATTACTACCAACATCATTATAATTACATCGAAAGATAATTAGACGCAACCATTTAAAAGAAAAAATCAATATATTTAACAAGTAATTATTTTCGTAAATACAATTTCTAGCCGGGCTGGAGCCCACTCAATAAATATTATATACAAATGGTGTTACAATGGACGAGCGGTGATAACCTCGTCTTACGAAAACAAAAACAAATTAATTGTTCGATAAGCAACATACTGAAAAAACTTTAAAAATCAGCCAGGCAGGAATCAGCTTCCAGATAGTCAAACAGCTGTCTTTTAGATTTTAAGTACATTTCACGGAATCCATTGATGCCTGATACTTGATCAGGCTGCATAAATGTATCTATCAAACATAAATAAGATTTGACCGTTCGAACTTAAGAATGTAATTGCCGTATGGCAGACATCAATAAGTTCCTCGTGGAGAATACTGTGCTTCTGTTGTTCTTGGTGGATACTGATCACTCTTCCAGCTAACTGTGATTGTAATGTTAAAATATACAAATTGTTAGTATTTTTGATGTTACGATGATATATAGCAATCTGCAATGGACAAGGTTAAAATTAATACAAATAATTGTTATTCAGTATGACGCTGATCCACTCATATCTTTATTGTGATTTTCTAAAAAATGCACTTGCGTTGACTTACTATAATAACAGAAAACAGTTGCATATATAACACTTATCTGTCACTTACTATTCCAAAGAGATAACTAAAACTGATTTAGCCATCTATATAACAAATTGATTTAAACTTCTTTTAGGGTATATATTTGGGTTGGCAACATTGGTTAAAGCCACGATTTTATATATTTTTGTAAGTGTCACTGTGATAGATCAAAGTTCTTTTCTGCTTTTGTCAGTCTAATATCAGTTGTATATTTTGATGGCCTTCTCCAGATAATTGAACCTGGTCCGTTTCGGCGCTTTGTTGACGTGGTCCAAGCCAAGCCATGGTCTTGGGCTACCTACTGCAATTGTAAAAATAAAAATGATTATTTTTATTTAGCATAAAATAAAAAAATTACAAACGATACATTAAAAAAGGAAGCAAGCATCTTTAGTCATATGAGAGTCCCGCAAAGATATATCAGCCTGACAAAAAAAAAACGCAAGTTTTTTGTGATTTTTTTTATTTGTCAAAGCCACCTTGCAATTTAATATCTTTAGACCAACGACATTCCAACTTTCTACTACCCTAAGTATAATGGTATTTGTTCAAATTTGTAAAATAAAGCATTATCTCAGTTTTGACTTCATCATTTGAAGTGAATCGCTGAGAGCTCTTCAAAGCATAGATCAAGAAGTTTTGCAACCAGAGATGTGTTTGTGGGCGCATTAACGTGGTCAAAGAGCATTTTCTACTTGGACTAAGCAATAAACACCACACAACGAAAATTCCAGAAAATCGGTCGGCTGTTAACAAACATCCATCGAGCGGAAAACTTTTTCATCCCCAAAAGATGGTGTAAAATTTAGTAAACACGTGAGAGGATTTTGTCGGTTATAGCAGTTTTGAGCGCCATGGTCGTTCATCATCTTAATGGATGGACAACGTTTAAATTCAGCAGTTCCTCTTTAACTCTTTTGTAAATACGTCAGGGTCAAACTGCCAAAAATAAAATACTTACCTTACAGGGTGTAAGGGAAAGTACCTTCGTTAATTTAAGCAACGATGTTTTAGACCTTTTTGAGCAAAAAGTTTTCTCAAAACATGTATTTAAAATGCAACCATTAAAACTGGTTAGAGCGTTCGAAAGAAAATAGTTAGAATTTTTAGAAATAACGCGAGGCCCCACAACGGGGCCTCGCGAGAAATCGTGTCTGCGCTTGGACTAATTTTTTGTCAGGCTTTCCAGTAAACTTGAAGAGATTTACCACTAAACACCAAAACACTTTTTTGAACTGCTCGACGCACGTTTCGCTAACCATGTTAGCATCATCAGTGGTAAATCTCTTCCAGTTTAGTGTTTCACACCAAAGGTTCCAATAGAAGAATTGAGGCTTTCCAGTACCTTTCAGGCTTTATATAAGAAGTATTTTAGGCTATCAATTAGTTTTCTGCTATTTAAGGGATCGGTAAAATCTACTCATTGGTCGTAGGCGGCGCCACGTTGTTGATTGCGTTAACAATAAATACAAATTTGAATTTTTGTGTGCGTGTGAAAGTACGCTCTTGTTGAAAGAAACATCCCATTTATAGAAAGTGAATTAGGGCAAATACGTGAATTTGAAAATAAAACAGATTATGAACTAGAAATTAATAGTGACGACAATGAGACTGATGACTATGAAGAGGCAGAAGAGTGGTAGATGATGAGTTTGATTCACGCAATGTCCAGGAACAACTAAATGAAGTACCTGATGAGTTTCTATCCACTACGAGTCGTTGTGAGTCTGAAAACAGAAAAGTTTTATTTGCCAAAAATGATCACAAGTGGTATTTGCAAAGTCCCCACGCAAAAAATACAAGAACTAGCCAGAAAAACATCTTGCTGCACTTACTTGGGCCAAAACAACTCTAAAAAAAATGAACTGATATAGAAAAAACTGTGTCTTTACGAAATTTTGGACATAGCAGTCAGGTGTACCAACAAACAAATTCAACTTAGAAGTACTCGTTACAAAACAGAACAACGATATATCGGCCTTATAAACATAGTTGAAATTCGTGCATTACTTGGCCTTTTATATCTTTCTGGCGTTATGAAGAAAGCCCATTTCACTTTGAACGATATATTATGTCTTTGAAGATTCGACCGCCGGTTTTTAGGGCGGCTATGTCCAAAAATCGTTTCGAATTCTTAATGAACTGTCTTATGTTTGACGGCAAAACAAGTAGAGAACGAAAGAAAATGGATAAATTTGCGGCAATAAGGCAAATTTGGAACATTTTTGAAGGTCGTTGCAGAGAAAACTATACTCCTTCCGAATTCGTTACTACAGACGAAACAATGTTGGGATTTAGGGGTAGATGTCCATTTAAAATGTACATACCTAATAAGTCCTGATATGTACAGCTTGAAGTTGGTCACTATGTGCAATGCTAAACCTTTTTACATGTGTTCAGCGAAACCATATATAGGAAAAGAAGCTAATGTTCTATCCCTACTGTACTATCGTATGTCTAATATTTGTCAGAAGCTATACAGGGTACAAATCATAATTGTACAATGGACAATTCAGTCACCCAGCTACCTCTTATGAGGTAGCACACAAATTAT
The DNA here is from genome assembly GCA_031761425.1 of Cosmopolites sordidus. Lineage (NCBI taxonomy): Eukaryota > Metazoa > Arthropoda > Insecta > Coleoptera > Curculionidae > Cosmopolites > Cosmopolites sordidus. The sequence continues at coordinate 51,477 of JARFXV010001539.1, read as the reverse complement.
TAGAGAAAAAAATTAACCATAGTCGGCACAATGCGTAAATACAAGATAGAAATACCAACGCAGTTACTAAAAAACAAAAAAAAGGCTATCAACCCTTTTATGTTCGTATTTAATGAAAAAAGTACAATGGTTTCATATGTTACGAAAAAAATAAAACGGTCCTTTTACTGTCAACCATGCACAAACAAGCTGATATTGACAAAATATCTAAGAATGCAGAAATTATATTAGCATGAAAGTTGGAGTAGATACCTTCAATCAGCTTTGCCACTCTACAACAATATCTCAGAAAACTCGCCGATGGCCCCTGAGAATATTCTATAGCATGATTGATATTGCAGGTATCAAGGCTTTTATTATTTATAAATGTAATATTTCTAGTGATAAATGGCCTAAGCGCTCAGATTTTCTGAAAAAAAAAAACTGACATTTTTCAGAAGTTAAAGGAAATAATGTCCAACGATAGACTTTCAAAGGAAATAAGGAGTATATAAATATTATAAAATGTGAGGTGCAACAAGGAGTACAAAGAGTTGATAGACCTTTAGGTCGACTTTTGTCCGTAAAAAAATCGAAAGACCCGGAATATTTGTGAACATTGTAATAAACAAGTCTGTGCAGAAGATCGCCTTAGTATTTGCGTCGTCTGCAAATAAAACCTTAATTTAAATATTTGTATTGTTTATTTTTTTTTAAGTAATTTTTGACCAAAAGATCCTTGTAATAATAAATAAAAGTTGTCTAAACAAAAACAAGTAATTATTACCCTATTAAGAGAAACGTAGCGTTTTAAGATGGTGTCCTATAAGACGCCACGTTGTGAATAGGGTAAAATAATTTCATGTTGTGGTTCTAGGGTTAACAATTGGCAACATTACCAATTGTTATTTCGATTGTCACGTTTACGTAGATTAAAAGAATTCAGTTTTTATTGCAATGGCCTCTTAAAGTTTTATTTGAAAATTTAATATAATATTTTTATAACTATTTATTATATTCGTTTCGCAATAAATTTAGTTTGTTTTATTAAGCTGCCGATGCGATTACCGTAGCGTGGTAGTTTTGTCTTTTCTTATCGAACACCCTATATGTTCATCTATTTTTGCATTTTGCTATTGATTCTAAACATATTTCTTGAAATATATCCTATACCCAACCCCACGGGCGTAGCCAAGGGGGGGGGGTTACCCCCCCACCGAAGTAAGCTAAATATTACCTAATATCATACCGAAAAAATAAGCGTGAAGAGAATTAAATTATTACATTTGAATTGAATATATATCCGAACTAGTGGTCTAGGGAACTAGTGGTAGTAAATTTCATGTAAGTATATTTTTGTTGTTTTATTTACCCCCCCCCCCCCCCCCCCCCCCGCCCAACTAAATCCTGGCTACGCCCGTGCCCAACCCAATGGTTTTACCGATATCTGCCATTTTGTAAAACATATCGGAATTGCAAACTCTATTTTGCAATGCCATATATAATTTTTTTTTTAATTTTTAATGCAAACAAAATTTGTCTACGTTATACAGGGTGTCCCATAACTGAGATAAATGAAAAAAATTCAAAACAAACATGTTAAATTGAACGTCTAATATTTTTTCATTTTACAATATTACTAAGACAAAATACTTCTATTTTTATTAAACATGCCCTATACCTGTCATCAGTTCCGAGATTTTTACATTTTTGTTTTTAATGGAATTCACCTTAGGCTTTATGTTATTATTAAATTAATGAATAAATTCATGATATATTAAAAATGTAGGTCATCACGTTTTAATATTTGCTTAGAAAGCAATTATTATAGAGTAACAAAACTTATCGTTATATTAAACAAAACATCTTAAATATTTAGTTTTTAGTAAGACAGTTTAAGTATAAACATTTATAAAGAAGTCACTACAATAATTTAATTAAGTGTTCAATATGTCTACCATTTTGTGCAATACAAACTCTAAGCCTATCTTCAAAAGAACTAGTGAGTGTAAGGAGCATTGCCTCATTAATATTCAAGAACACATTTTAATATTCAAAAACTAAAAATATTCACAAAACAGATAGGTATAGGACATGTTTAAGAAGAATAGAAGTATTTTGTCGTAGGAATATTATAAAATCAGAAAATATTAGACATTCTATTAAAAAAATATAATATAAATACTATAATAATATAATATAGGGTGTATGATGCATCGTTTGCCAAATTAAAATGGCCGATAGGAGGAGTCTTTTGCTATCTCCTTAGCCTGCTTAAAACATTATTGGGCCCACAGGTTTTTTTATGATAATTATTTAATTCTTTATTTGAAAAATTCCAAAAGTCAGCATAGAAACATCCATAAGAAAATCTCGAAAACAGAAGACATGGAGATCGCCTATACAACAGATTGGAGAATTCCAGACAGACCACGTTGCGATCTCATACCCACAACAAAGAGAGATTCAAGATGTCCAAGTCTGCAGGGGCGCGAACATTGGCTCAGACCACTACCTAACACGAATCAAAGCCAAGTTCCTATACCCCCCCCCCCCCCTGGCTACGCCCGTGGGGTTGGGTATAGGATATATTTCAAGAAATATGTTTAGAATCAATAGCAAAATGCAAAAATAGATGAACATATAGGGTGTTCGATAAGAAAAGACAAAACTACCACGCTACGGTAATCGCATCGGCAGCTTAATAAAACAAACTAAATTTATTGCGAAACGAATATAATAAATAGTTATAAAAATATTATATTAAATTTTCAAATAAAACTTTAAGAGGCCATTGCAATAAAAACTGAATTCTTTTAATCTACGTAAACGTGACAATCGAAATAACAATTGGTAATGTTGCCAATTGTTAACCCTAGAACCACAACATGAAATTATTTTACCCTATTCACAACGTGGCGTCTTATAGGACACCATCTTAAAACGCTACGTTTCTCTTAATAGGGTAATAATTACTTGTTTTTGTTTAGACAACTTTTATTTATTATTACAAGGATCTTTTGGTCAAAAATTACTTAAAAAAAAATAAACAATACAAATATTTAAATTAAGGTTTTATTTGCAGACGACGCAAATACTAAGGCGATCTTCTGCACAGACTTGTTTATTACAATGTTCACAAATATTCCGGGTCTTTCGATTTTTTTACGGACAAAAGTCGACCTAAAGGTCTATCAACTCTTTGTACTCCTTGTTGCACCTCACATTTTATAATATTTATATACTCCTTATTTCCTTTGAAAGTCTATCGTTGGACATTATTTCCTTTAACTTCTGAAAAATGTCAGTTTTTTTTTTTCAGAAAATCTGAGCGCTTAGGCCATTTATCACTAGAAATATTACATTTATAAATAATAAAAGCCTTGATACCTGCAATATCAATCATGCTATAGAATATTCTCAGGGGCCATCGGCGAGTTTTCTGAGATATTGTTGTAGAGTGGCAAAGCTGATTGAAGGTATCTACTCCAACTTTCATGCTAATATAATTTCTGCATTCTTAGATATTTTGTCAATATCAGCTTGTTTGTGCATGGTTGACAGTAAAAGGACCGTTTTATTTTTTTCGTAACATATGAAACCATTGTACTTTTTTCATTAAATACGAACATAAAAGGGTTGATAGCCTTTTGTTTGTTTTCAGTAACTGCGTTGGTATTTCTATCTTGTATTTACGCATTGTGCCGACTATGGTTAATTTTTTTCTCTAATAATTTGTGTGCTACCTCATAAGAGGTAGCTGGGTGACTGAATTGTCCATTGTACAATTATGATTTGTACCCTGTATAGCTTCTGACAAATATTAGACATACGATAGTACAGTAGGGATAGAACATTAGCTTCTTTTCCTATATATGGTTTCGCTGAACACATGTAAAAAGGTTTAGCATTGCACATAGTGACCAACTTCAAGCTGTACATATCAGGGCTTGTTAGGTATGTACATTTTAAATGGACATCTACCCCTAAATCCCAACATTGTTTCGTCTGTAGTAACGAATTCGGAAGGAGTATAGTTTTCTCTGCAACGACCTTCAAAAATGTTCCAAATTTGCCTTATTGCCGCAAATTTATCCATTTTCTTTCGTTCTCTACTTGTTTTGCCGTCAAACATAAGACAGTTCATTAAGAATTCGAAACGATTTTTGGACATAGCCGCCCTAAAAACCGGCGGTCGAATCTTCAAAGACATAATATATCGTTCAAAGTGAAATGGGCTTTCTTCATAACGCCAGAAAGATATAAAAGGCCAAGTAATGCACGAATTTCAACTATGTTTATAAGGCCGATATATCGTTGTTCTGTTTTGTAACGAGTACTTCTAAGTTGAATTTGTTTGTTGGTACACCTGACTGCTATGTACTTCATTTAGTTGTTCCTGGACATTGCGTGAATCAAATTCATCATCTACCACTCTTCTGCCTCTTCATAGTCATCAGTCTCATTGTCGTCACTATTAATTTCTAGTTCATAATCTGTTTTATTTTCAAATTCACGTATTTGCCCTAATTCACTTTCTATAAATGGGATTTTTCTTTCAACAAGAGCGTACTTTCACACGCTTCATCCTGCAGTGGATCGGCAAGTGCTGATGATGATGACATATATATATATATAGAATTTTTTGTTTTAAATCGAACTTAAATACACGCACTGATATACACTAAAGAAATTTTTGTCGCAATATTCAAATACAATTGTGTCTGACGTTGCCCCTGATATTGCTGATCGAAATTGGCTGATGTATGACGTGATTCTTAATTAAAAAAATTGTCCATTAGATGTATGTTCATTAAGTAATAACAAATTAATATTTGCCAAATATGCTATGTAAAATGTAAAATTCATAGCTTTTCGAATGGTAATTTCGTAATTTTGTATTTTTTTTCCTCGGAAAGTCTTAGATTTTTAAGATTTGTTGAAAGGAATTGTTTTCTTTAAAATAACGTGAAGAATCGTTGGTAAAATTTACCAAAGGACTTTCCCTTACACTTAGTATATCTTATGTGAGTTTGAAGAAGCTCAGTATGTTTATGTATTAAACTTGCCTTGAAACAGCGACAGTTTTCTGTTAGAGAACATGACCCTAACGCCACCTCTAAAAGTTACTTCGAATTATTTCGTTACCATTGTTATAGTTAAGATTTCCCAATATTGTTTATCAATATACAATAGTCTATTTTTATGTATTATGTGTATGCTATAGAGGTTTGAGATAATACATGTTACTTAGAGAGCTTTGCTTAAATTTGACTGGATATTATTTCTGTAAATATAAATGTACAGTTTAATGCTATAAGAAACTTGTGTTGAATAATTTCAGACTATTGAAGATTTGTAGTTTATTTTTCCATACTGGAAGTGTATGCGTTGTTTAATATAAAAGCTATTTTTGTCGGTTTATTATTGTAGGTAAGCAGAAATGTATCAATTCTTCTATTGGAACCCTCAGTGGGAAACACTATAATCGAAGATATTTATTAGTAAACATCAAATCACTTTTTTAAACTTCTCGGCGTGCTTTTCACTAACCATGTTAGCATCAGGAAGTGATTTAATCAGATTAAATCATCGAGAAGTTAAAAAAATGGATTTGGTGTTTAGGTATAAATCTCTTCGAGAAGCATATCATTTTAAATTTCAATATATATGTCTATAAAAACATCATTGGGGTCATTACATAAACTAAAGAGTGATTTAACAGGATTCCAAACTGAACATATCATTATGACAATTTCCATTAATTTTACTGTATCTTATCATTTCAGGTCTCAAAAAACGAACGCACTTCAGTTGCTTAGTTTCTTTTGCGTTTTGATGAGAAACAACACATTTTATATTTCAGAATGCGTGGATGGGGATAGAAAACTTTTCGCTCGCTCAGTCCAACTATGCTTTGGAGGTTTTACTTTTACTTACTTCTGGTTTGAATCTAACTATAATATATATAGTTGTACACTAACCTGGAGCTGGTATCGGCCTGAAATCGCTTAAATTAACCGTGTATTCATCTTCTGGAATAACTTGGGGGCGACCCATAGACACTATTGCAAATTTAAATTTCTCCCATTCTTTCTCAGGCACAGCCAATTTTTTTTGGATCCTTTCTGCAAATCGAAACTACCATTAGAATTCAAAATCAGGATATTAACAATAAACTTGCCTTTAACTATAGCGAAGGGTTCCCCTTGTTTAACTTTAATGAGGAACGGAATACCGAATGTTGAGAATACTTCTTTGTGAAAATGCGCACACGATATCAGCATTTCATCATCTGCTAAGACTAATTCATCACTGAAAATGTTTATATAATATAGTAATGTAATAAAATATAGACTAACAAAAATATTATGTCAACAAGGACTGTTGTTTTTTTATACACTGAGAGTTTATTTAATGATTAAAATATGAATGAATCACCGGCATGCTGAATTAAAAACAGTAGATGAGTAGGAATGTTTCTGGCACATTCTGGATATAGTACTTTGCAAAATCAGCAATTTTACAAGTAAATTAAAACTATTATATATATAGCTATATAAAAAATGTTTTTTATAAGAAAAAAGATGGGACTTTATGCTCTTCTAATCTTAAAAATCCATTATGACATCGGTGGTATATAACAGCGATGGAACCCAAATGGTAATTTTCAGTAAATTAATTGGTTGTTGATGCCTCAATTAAGGCTTTCTCACTCTACTGGATACAATCAAGCGGCTTTAGCCGACAATAAAATGCTTTCAAAGTTACTAAACCGTTCTAGTAGTATCGCAGAATGCTTTACGCAAAATACTGACACATAGTAGTACAGCCGGAGTAGCCAAGCGTACCCCCTGTACAGAAACCCCAACTTGCTCCATATGCTTTCTTACTTAGGGTGGAACAGATTCCTCAATGTTTTACCAATATCTTGATTAAATTCATACTGATTTAGGTTGTACAATCCGTATTCTAGTGGAAAAGACGTAGACCAGTATCATACAAATAATTATTTTTGTAAAATTGTTTTAAATAGAAAGTGCGATGTGATCTTGTTATATGATCCATTGGGAATATATATCTAAAGATGGTGGTCGCCCGCACGTTGTTCTAGCTGTTGGTTTACGCATAAACCGAGTTAAATTCTATGTTTTAGCGTCAGAATAAATTCTTCCAATTTAATCTTATTAATATATTTCTTTAACTGCAATTAAAGAAGGAATAAATTAACATTCGAAAGGAAATAAACATGCAATCAAAAAGGAATTTATAGTTTATGTATCTAAAAAAATACAGAGTGACTATTCTATTATTTATAAATAGTAGGTGTATAAATATTTTTTTCTAGCATTTTCATCACGTGTCTTATCCATCCTAGTCGGTGAACCCTCACATAGTCTATAATATCCAGATGTATGTATAATTGCAACTGCAACAACAGCATCGCGCACTCACCGGACATTTTTCTGTTAATTTTATATAGCTAAGCGTCTAAGATGTAACTCTGTACTCCACATAACTTCGATCCTCAAAATATTTCATCCATGTTCTCATAAAGGTGGAAACAGTAATGTTCATGTTTTCGTTATTCCACGAGAATCTGCCTCTTTCGGACTATTATTTCGTCCCCTTTCAAATTCGAATTGCCTAAAACGTTGTACTGTACGAACTACTCGTGTAAGAATATTGTTTAAGCGGCCCCTAGACGTTCAATATTATAGTCAATATATTGATTGGAGGACCTACACGTTGCAATATTATTGTCCAATAATTATTTTACAACTGATCCTTCTACACTCAACAACTTAAGAAAACGCAGATGGATGAAAGAATGTTTCAAAAAAAGAAATAAATACACTCATGAAAATTTGTTAGGTGAACTAAGAATATGTAAACCAGCTGATTACCAAAACTTTCTGCGAATGGACGGTACATTATTTGATGAACTCTTGAGAATGGTTATAGCTGAAATTCAAAAAAAGGACACTATAATGTGAGATGCTATACCAGCAAGCCAGTTTTGACGATTTAATGCAATTTGATTTAATTTCATTTTCTGTCTGAATACGATCAATGCTATTTTGTGAAGTACTTGGTACTTCATCATTTATTAGAAACTTCATTTCGTCAAAATACCACAATGTTGGCCATATTATGTCACTTGTTTCTGCACCACTTTTTTCAGAATCCTTGATACGCTTCAATTCTTTTTTAAAGTTGAATGAATTAAATCTTTTAACTCCCTGCGACTTATCAGCATCTGGATACAACTCTTTATATTTACAAAGCAGTTGTTCGTATAGTTCATTTTTCTTAATCTTATTGTTATAATCAGCGCTTTTAATATTCCACAAAGCTGGTAAGCTATGGTATAATTCAATACACTACAAAATAAATTTTCTCTCTTCTTTACTTATTTTATCTTTCATAGCCATCTCGATCAAAAAAGCAATATCTTAATGATGTTCACTGCTTGACGGCGGAGACAAAAATGAACCATTATTGTGTAACATCACCCACAGACGATTCATAATTTATCAGATAACATATTGCACGATAAATATCAAACTTTTTTTGATCGACTCTATATATTGTGCAATCCTTCAATATAACCTACAGACAATCAATATTATTGTGCAATATGCATTATTGTGCGATATATTGACCATAATATTGAACGTCTAGAGGTCGCTTTGGATTAAAAGTTTATGAAAAATACGTCCGAACATGATGAAAACAAAAAAGTTAAAAACATATTTATCTCCTTGTTATTAAATGTATTCTTATATGATTAATATTGGAGTGGTAAATAAGTACGTTTGGTTAACAAGACTTGTGTAATTGTGAAAATAAAAAAAAATGAATGTAAAAGGGCCAGAAAATATTCTAAAACGATAAGCAGAGTATATCAGGATAATGACTTAAAAAAAACCAAACGCGGACAGCTAAATTCCGTTCTGGATTTTTGAATATCATGTCTTATCCACCATATTAAAAAAACGCGGCATGCACTGATTAGTACTTATTCCGGAAACGGTACGAAATTTTCTGAGCGGGAAAGCTTTCCTTGTTAAGAGCAATAATAAAAACTCTTGGTTCGGTTTTTCGACGATAATTCTGAAACATACCGAAGCGACATAATGAAGATAGTCATCGTAATAGTAAGTATAGTTCAAAACATTGAGAAAATGGCATCTCTTCAGCCGCGCTCCGGTTTTATTATTACGTTATATGTTTACAACAGAGGCTCACAATTAATTTCGTAGGTCTCTAGTTGAAGCACCAATCCGTGGAAACTCTAGAAAGCTGGTACGTAGAACTTAATGCAACGGCCACCCAGGACAATGATAATTTGAGGGCCCAGATGAAACAGCTCATCATTGAGCAAAAAAAAAAAAAACAAATGAAGATTGCATTGTACAGAAAGTCAAGGAGCCAGAACATCCCTCGGTGCTTTTCATATAGCTTCAAAAAAAAAATTCTACCAAACTATAAATAAATTTACTTAATACAAGTAAATGCAACTCTCCAACGGAGGTCGGATTTCTCCCTAAGGGCAATCGAAAGACTTTATCCACTGCAAAGCCACTGAAAAGAATTCCGCGCCAGTAAAAGAAGATTTTTCCTCCCCCTCTCCATTTCCAGTTTAAGGTATCATGCCGCCGAAGAAGTCAACACCCCAAGTGTCAGCCCATCAGAAACCTGATCCCTCATTAGACAATTTTGAACCCCCAAAAAACCTCGTGGGTGCTGAGTGTGACCTAGTGTTCATTTTGATGGAACTCTGATCCTAATAAATCTCCTGCGCCGCAATCCTCTCGCTAAACTTGTGGAGTAACTATCCACGTAAATATTGGACTTAATACAAGCCCAATATCGTGCTCCAAAATTCCTTTGGAGCGTTCAATCTACAATAAATTCTTCCCACGATTCTGGGCATCAAGCCTTTGGGGCCCGAGGTTTCAGGATTTTAAGATCGGCTAGAGCAAATCCCATGCAACTGAGCTAAATGGCGAACCGCCGATGGCCATTGACGACCCATCATTAGACAAACCAATATCCAATTTCCGATGAAAACAAAGGTCTGCCAACAGTCAACTTTCGTGAAGTTTACCTAGACTTCGTTGCAGTCTTGAATCCAGAATCGACGTACTTACCACAACAAAACGACACGTACCACAACAAAAAAAAAAAGTATTCCGACATTTCCTTGGGTAAATCAAACCCCTAAAACAAAAAAAAATCAATCCCCGTTTTGGGAGTAATTCATTTAGAATAGGCAAGGGTTAAAAACAGCCTGAAAACCAGGTTGAAAAAGCGGAAGTCGTAATGGTACATATATAAATCAGAATATATTTTAAATATTAAATAAATTATACTATCCAAACTCAAACTATACAACAATTATTCTAAAATAACAAGAGATCAATACAAATTTCAAATTACAATCCATAAAAAAAACTTATTTGTACAGTTAACAAACACCTTAAACATACAAAATAGCACTCATGCCTACCGTGGAATTTCTTCAATTCGATACACTTTCGCTGTTGTAGTGCCTAATGTTTCTAATAAAGTGTCTTCTTTTGGACCCATTGATAGTTTACTGCAATTTACTTCAGTCAATCTAAAAATAAATAATGTATTGACCTATTAAAGAATTGTTTTTCCAAAAAAAAACATTAGTGATGATAAAATGTTAGATATGATAATAGTTTATAGGAAAATTGAAAAGAGCCAGATGGGAATGCATCATGTAAATATTACAGTTGTGGAAGAACAGTCATGGTGAAACATGTTTTATTATTAATTCTAAATTGTTTGTGTTTATGAAACTGTTCTTCCTTATTACTATAAAAATGATTTAACCACTTACCTTAATTTACCAGTGCTACCCTCACTAAATTCAATCTGCTTCTTAGCTTCCTCTAACAAATCTGCCACTGCTCCATTCTTATTTGGATAAAGTATTAATTCCTTTTCTTCTTTCATATTAGGTCCGACATATATACATTTAAATTGCTTTTTATTTTCTAACTCGTTTACTCGAATACTAAGCTGTTGGTAGAAAATCTTTTTCGGAACCTTTGGCTTACTATAAACTAGCAGATCCTTCAGGGTGCCTTCAAAAGTACATCTCAATGGGTGACCGGGACTGTCTTTATAACTGAAAATAACATTTATGATGTAAATTGTGAATATAATATGAAGACTCTGAGAACTATCATATTTAGGAAACATGCCAACATTTACAAAACATGGTATTTGAAAAAGGCAATGTATGTCCAAACAATTATTATACATACAATATTAAATATAGTGAACATTTTAGATAGTAATCTTTGATAATTTATTTAAAATGAATTTTCATCAAGTATCCACTACCTCAGATAAATTTAATAATCTTTTTGGTTAGAATGGGTTTATAAAAAGAAAAACAATCTTATAATTGAAAGCAAGAGGATAGAACCATCATTTACAGCAGAACATGTTGCATTGTGGTAAACACTAAAGTTAACATTACTAATACTTGGTTAAGTAATTTCTTATAAATTGAAAACGTTATCTCACTCGTTTTCGGAAAATGTATATTTTTTTTCCTGTCGTCTACAACCTACCAGTAAGCCTTGCCTTCCTTCAACCTTTACCTCCATCCAGATTAAAGCCCAGCAGCCCCTTGCCAGTTTTTGATGTGTAGTAATTCTTCAGCCTCTTGTATCTTAGATTATCCTGCCACCGTATCTTTGATCTACCTCTCTTTCTGTTATCCTATATTCGTCCCTCTACGATTTTCCTTGGTATCAGCTTTCTGGCATTAGCGCCACGTGTCCTGCCCACCTGTCACTGAACCCTCATATGGTCTACAATATCCAAATCTTTGTATAATTTCTTGAATTCCAAGTACATGTGATCCTCCAATTTCCCTTATCATTCACATCATTACAAATTCTTCTGAGTACTCTTTTTTCAAATATTGCAAGCACTTCTGTTTTCTTTGTGAGGGTTTACGTCTTGGAACCATAAGCGTCTACTGGCTGAATAAGTGTTTTATAAATCTTAACTTTGGTGTTCCATTGTTACACTTCATAATACAACTTTTGATATAACCTGTGATGTATAGAGACATATTATCTCTTATGGAGGTTCTAACCTCTCTTTCTGAATCAAAACAATAACCCCATAAATTCTTCCTAGTTTTGAAATTCGCACTTTACTAAATTAGATGAATATATATTTTTTTCATTACCATTACAGTACAGTGTTGTTATGAATGCCCATTAAGTTCCTCTTCTGAGTTCCGAGACGTGAGAGGCTATGTGTACACGTTAAGATATCACTACAACTTAATAACCTTCACTAATCCTATACTTTCAAAGAACATTCTATTAAATTGCAGAAATTAATCGATAGCTACCGCAATGAAGTAATTTTATAATTTGTTGACAAATTATCTCCCCAGCTTTTTGCTGTTCCGTTAGTTGGTGCCGAAATTAACGCAAATTAAATTATTTAAGTTGTTGAATTAATTATTTAGTTATCAAGTATCAAAGAAAGGATAGTTCCTATCATTTAGGAGGTGTACACGTGTCTGTTTATATTTTGTAGCCACAGGATACATTGAGCAGATTGTTGTAGGTGGTCTTCCAATACATTATTCGCTGTGTAGCAAACTGGAATTTTTATCATCATTTAATTTGATTTTCATCGAAATTTGCATCATCACTTAATCTGATTTTCATCCAAATTTGCATCATCATTAAATATTCATTGTAAGAGTACTATGTAAGCGCAAACATTCGTTCTCATATAGGTCAACATTAAAACAACAGAAGTTTCAACACCTTTTGCAAACATGACACGTATTTCACAGTTGCTAAAATAGTATTTTTAAATGAAATTATTATTGATGTATTTTAAAATTTCAGAATTAGTCTTGTATAAATTAAAAAAATATATATTTTTCAGAATCCAAACATTTAAAATGTATTTAATTATATCATTGTACTATACCTCTGACATTTGAAGAATTGCAACAAATAAGGGTCAGTACCAACTCGTTGCGCCACTGCTCTAGCAAATTGATCATATGTCATTCTCTGAGACAATTCCATAGTGAAACCTAAAAAAGTTATTAATTATAACATTTTCCTGATATTAGATTGTCAATATTGTACCTTGATCATTAGGTATCGTTTTATCAACAAATGTCACATCGACTCTGTAAAACAGATCTTTGTAATAATCTACACAAGTGGGTAGATCGGAATTTACGTCGCCTTCATCTTTTTCAAATATAATAATATCACCGTCCATTAATTCCTCCAATATCTGAATCAACAAATCTATTTATAACACATGCGTGATTAAGAAAAAAAACCAAATGTACCTTTTCTATTGGTTCATTAAAATTAGTAATCTTTTCAATCATATTGGGTCTAATTTCCTCATAAAGTAGCAATTCTGTATCTGGAGCAAAACCAGCTCTATCATTGAGCAATGGAATAATATCACTTAGTTTGCTAGTAACAGGTACATACGAATGACCGCAGTAATGGATCTTCTTCTGTTTGGGGTCATACATTTTGAAAAATAGCATTACATCCGTTTCCTGTAAGAAAAGGATTTATTCAGTTGAGTAGTTCCTATATTCTTACATTTACTGTTCATTTAAGTTCAAAAATACGTTTCTTCCGCTAAAATATTACTTCTGGCTATACAATATATAATTTTTGATTATATGAAATAAGGATAGAATAATTGTAACACTGTAAGACTTATGACCTTAAGAATATATAGAGTGCAGTAGAAAAAAAGGATATTGTCAATATCAAATTTGCCCGGGTAATTTGCTAGCATCTCTCAGGTAAATATAATACTACATTAACTGTATTTGAATCATAACATTAATGACCATGAATCAGTGCAACATGTGTTCACCGTTACGGGATATACAAAAATAATGACTGTAATGTGATAGCTCAAAACTTATTTCGGCGTCAATTCAATATAAACCTTAATAATCCTGTATCATCTGGTCATGCTATCAAACAAAACTAGGGTTAAAAAAAAGGTAGGCGGTCATGTGGACTGCCGACAGAGGTGAAAACTTGAAACTTTGGAATAACTGTTTTTTTTTGTGAATTTTTAAATTAATTATAGTATGAATAATTAAAATTTCATATAATTAAATTCCAGTACCAATATTTGAAATATTCGAAAATGAATGCTGTTTTTGTTATTCATTTTTCTACATAAAAATATTACATATTAAGTACTCACTCTTGTACTGCACAGTGATTCTACAATGAAACAATTAATTAACAAATTGTTTTAGATAATCATTATTTAATGATTATCTAAAACACAATTTAAGCAATGCACAGTATACACAAATTAACTTTTCGCGTGGTCAATTTAACTTTACAGCTACTACTACAGCATGTCAATGACGCGAACTCACAAGATTTTACCCATGCAAAAAGAGTCCAACACGCACATCATACAGTCGAGTATATACAATGTATTAGTATGTATATATGCGTATACATGTACACAGGCCGCTGCACGTCGCCAGTCTGGCGCAACACGTCACTAGCATGTCGGTGACGCGAATCCATAAGTGTTGTCCCTACCAAAAATCGCTCAACGCGGCTAAAGAAGTTTTTACTTTAAAGATTGTGAAGGAACTGGTTCTGCACTAAAAAAGAAGCCTCTAGATAAAGAAAGAACTGTACGCATTCCTAGAAACATTGAGAGTGTTAGAGCCGAAGTACTACGTAATCCACGAAAAATTTCACCATACATTGAGAGCTCAAAATCACTTTAACAGCATACATTTCTGTGGTCAACACTCAGCTCTTTTAGATAAAAATTAAAACCTTATTCACAATTTGGTTTATGTCTCATCAAGCACATTATTGCCTTTATGAAAGTGATTCCTTCTCTAATTTTATACGCATTACCTAGCAACATTCACAAACATCCACTCCGTTGGAAGGAACATGTAGAAAGAATGGAAGCTAATATATTAGCAAATATTTGTAAGAACAATAAGTCATACATTAGAAGATTGGTAGAAAGATGGCTGGATAGCTATCTAACAACAGAAACTGAATAAAAAGCACACAAACAGTAGAACTCCCAATTAAATAAAGAAAAAGAGAAGAGAAGAAAAACGTTTTGATTACCTGGTACTAATATTCTTTGTTGAAAATATACTGACCTTATCAAATGCAGGAAGACTGCTTTGTCCAGAGTCAGGTGGTAATAATTCCAGAAATATGTTCCATGGATTTGCATTTTCAGCTACGTCAATGACTGTCTTATGCAGATCTGCTTCCAGATCCAAAACACCTGGTCTAAGTGTCTGGTTTGATCTAGAATTGAAATAACATTAAAACATTAGATTATATCTGAAAACTAAATTATTGGGAAAAAACATGTAATAAAAAAAACGCAAAATGGGGTAATCAAAACATCAACAACACTACAACCTCTGAGAAAACGGCCATGGCCTGATCTGCTCTGGGGGGTATTTGAAGGCATCAGCCAACATTTCCATCATCTCTGAGACAGTTGCCATTTTTCGAATTTTGAAAATACGGAATTGGGCGTGTTCCGGATCGTATAGATCGTTTCCTTGGTGCCCGTCAAATTGGTCTTCTAACAAAACCTAAAATATATTAAAATATATTGACAAATGATGAAAGCAAGATATCAAAAAACAAATTCGATTTAGTTTTACCTGTATTGTCATGTATAAATGCGCTTCGTTGCGTTCCTTTCTTCTTACTTGTTCCATTCGCTTTTCTTCTGCTAATCGATCTGCTAATTCACTTGGTATATCAGCATCGGTAACCTAAAATTTAGACTGTTTTAACAGTACCATGTAATAAAAATAGATACTTCACACAAATGACGATAAAAAGTAATTGAACAAGATTTCTAATTCCATAAAAAGCTAACCTCTTGCAATACATTTGGAAGTTCGGAATCTCTAATATAAACCAACATGTACGCATTAGTACAATGTTTAACGTTCATCATGTTTAGATCTTCATCGTGGCCACCATAATTATGTTCGATCGCTTCTGCTTTAGTGCATCTTGATACAACATCATCATCAAATTTACACCACTTTCCATCACCTACGAGAAAGAGGAAATTTTCTCAGTATATTCCATAAATAGGTTCTATGTAGGATTTACCTCTAGGATTGATAAAAACCACATAGTGACCACCATGATTATCGCCACTATGCACAAGTACTGCGTGTAAAGTATAGTTGGCAGGGTCGTTTGGATCTTTTTCTTGTAAATATTCGTCTAGTTGAATTTTCTCATAAAATTCAAATCTATAAAAACAGAAAAACGTCAACGGATACTTCATAAATTTTAAGCTTTGGAGTTTCTGAAAGGTATTTTTTATGTAAGCTTAATTGTTTGCATTGAGACAGTGATGCGGATGTATGGTATACATATATTTCTTCATTGCTATTGCATATTTATCAACACTTGTATAGATACATCTTAATGAATATTCCATTATCTTTAAACACTTTTGAGCTGCCTTGACAAATTCTAATACCTTAGAAATATTCTCTGTATGATATTAAAACATATTAGGAGTCCCCATTATTTTTTCAACCATCAGTCCATTTTAGACTCATTTGCAAAAATACCCTTTTCGACGAAACAAGTTGAGCTAGGAATGTTAGAAATTAAATAAATTATGGTGAAAACGTTGTTTATCTCTGTCTTCAAAAACGGTTCTATTATTATATCCCATTTCTCAATTGCATTCATGGTTTTGTCGTCACCATGCGAACATGCGATAGCCAGGCTTTTTTTTAGCAATTGGAATTCTCCATATTAATTTCAATTTTTAGTAGTTCCGACCATGGGGAATTTCCTGTAGGTAAATAATTCAACATATATAGAAATGTACATTTATTAGATTAGGTACTTAAGTAATTAATTAAATATTTATTTCAAAAGCAATCTTTGTGGATCTTCTTGGACTTTTAAATGTTAACTTATGGAATCGTAACGCGTAACGTGGCTCAAATAAGTTCTGAATGAAAATTTTGAAATACTTACCTATACATTTTACATCATTTACAATTTCATAAATACAATAGTACTTAAGACATAGACATTAACCATCTAAGTGCATAGGAGACAGGAAAGGCACAGGGGTGGCTGTCCAGGTCCAGGGCAGAGAAGCTGCCCCCTGAGTCGCCCTTGGTTCCGCAGCCGATTCAAAATTATTATAGTTTATATTTGATTGAAAATTCAGAAAAAAATCAATGTTGAAAAAATATTATCTTCGGATGTGACGTATCTTTTTGCCAATCCAAAAAGTTGGAATAAAAGTGCGAAACCCGTTTATTATAGATTCTTTCTCTTTATCTCGATTCTTTCTCGTTTAAACCGCCGAGTGTTTGGCAGGCGTGGCGAAAAAAGTTATCTTTTAATGGTTGTTGAAACTTGTCGCGAATTCTATGAATTTCAGCGTGCATTTCAAAAATTGTAAGTGAATTTGACTCAATCTTCCATAATTGTTTCTAATAAAAACATTACATTTTATACAATATACAAGTAGCTCAAAGTCTTTTTCTCTTCTTTATCAGATGCAAAAATGTTTTCCATCATTGGGGACAATCGAGGGCAGGTCATATTTTTAAAATATTTTATTCTTTCCACAGCTGGTCCAAGGGATAAAAATTTAGTGGACACATGTTTAAGAAGTTTTTTCCACATTTCACAAGGCATTTCATTGCCTTCAAATTGGTTTTGCAAGTTAGACCTTCGCTTTGCCAATCTACTGAAATGGTTATATATTTTCAAAATCAACCTTTTTATATCGATCGCCAATCTGTTAGTACAAAATTTTACATTGTGCAAGATCCGAACAGGGCAACCAGGTTTAAGAATTTTATCATTTTCCGCACTCAAAATAGTATAAATCGAATGATGTCTTCCGAAGTTCACGTTAGTGTTGTCAGCAGAGAAAGCTGATACTTAATTTAAAGAAAGACCTTTTTTTTCTGAGTATCCATTATCAGATTTGATATTTAAGTAGCAGATTCATCATTGCATTCTACAAAGTCAAGTGACGATTTTCTACCCCAGTATTGTAGTTAAAAAATCGTATGCAAATGGGAAACATTTTTCTGTTTTTTTATTACTTGCATTAGTAATATGATTGCATTAGCAATCGAAAAATAGAGGTTTTATCTTAGAGAGCTTGTTTAATATTCTTAACTCACTCTTTGGCTAATATTTCACATACAATACTCTCCGCTTTCGTTCTTCCACAATTAAACTCTTGGGTTATTTTTGAATCGTGACACATGTAAGGTAGCAACTTGTGCGAGCAATCCATGCTATTATAACTTAGAGCGCGTTTAGGCAGCGTTTTCATCTTCGGACTCAGAGGTAGACGTTTTTGGTTTTAATAAAAATTTCAAAAGACTACTTGATGCTGTATTATTTACAGTGGATGTATGAGCCTTTGTTGATGCGTGTTGTTTTATATCAGCGATTCCACAATGAGCACAGGAGAAATCTTTATGGCAAAGCTGACAAAATGCTTTATAAGAATTATTCTTTACTTGATGTAACCAGGAAAAGTTGCTTTCCCATCTGGAATTATGTTTGATTAACCTTTTAGATTTCTTTGCGGGAACAACAGAACCACTTATCGAAACATCACTTTCACTATCGTTTTTGTTACTCATTTTGAAAGATAATTTTAAAAAATCCAAATTACGAAGCAATTAGTAACTTATTTACTTCACTACACGTTTTTTTGCCACTTCAAGTAAAAAAATGAGAAATAAGAAGAGGCCGACCGATCGTCCGCGTTTCTCACTGCTGCGTCGCGCCCGGTGAGTACGTGTCGCGCGCAGGCGAACTCCGTACATTTTTGTTAATGCGTATGTATTTACCAAAACACAGCCTGTCCCGACGGGACATTGAAATTTATACAAAATGCGGGACGTTCCGCGAAATACGGGATAATTGGCAACGCTAGTTAGTAAGGGGAAATTTTACAGGAATCGTCAACGAGTTTCTGAATCCATAAGTTCTGAATATTACTGTGCACAGCTTGATAGACTAAACATAACTGATTCAAAAGCGTCCAAGGCTGATTAATCAAAAAGGTGTTATTCTACAGCATGACAATGCAAGATCTCATAGTGTCAGACTCATCCAAGAAAATAATCAAAGAGTTAAACTGGGAAGTACTTTCTCACCCACCGTATTCACCGTCAGATTACCTTCTTTTCATATATGGGGAACATTTTTTCCTGGAAAAAATGTCCTACTGCGATAGCTATCAAAACTGCACTCAAAAGAATATTTTACACTTTACAGACAGATGGACAAATATCAATAACGACAGAAATTATAGATAAAACTGTATTAGTTCTTAAATAAAACTAAATTTTAAACAGTATCAAAAATCATTACTTTTGAGAACCCCTAATAGAATCGTTATCACTAACTACACAACCTGAACTATAATTTTTTTTGAAAATGAACTAAATATATTAACTTACTGAACTTTGATTCAGTTAATCAGTATCCTACAATATACTTAGTGACCCTGGTCATAAAACAATAACAGCAAACAGAACCTGTTCATTGGACAAAAGTCAAATTAAGTCTATCGAGTACTGTTAATTGTTATTTGATAATGTATTTTTGTTGTTTGCATATGTAATTTCATGAGTTTGTTTATTTTTCAGAAATTATAAGAAATTACTACAAGATTTTTGTAAGGAACAGAGTAAATTGGAATTTGAAATAAATGTTTGGCAAATAGGAAAATCGGAATAAAAATGTGTAATAATTAATATCATAATGAAAAATCAGATTAAAGGTCTTAAGATTACACTGAGCAAAAAAAATAATCAGAATTTGAAGGTTAATTAATGCACAAAATAAAAAACGTTTTAAAAGGAAAAATATGGTCAGAGATATAAAGGCACAAAGGGTTAGTTGGTATGGATATATAGGAAGAATGAATGGCACAAAATGATAAACGTTATAAAGTGGAGACCTTGTATTGGGTGTTATAAAAAGAATGCCAAGGATCAGTTGGGTTGCTTAGGTACTGAAAGATATAGTAAGGCTTGGCCTTCAAAAATGGGGCATGAAAATATATAACTGGGATACTAGGAGAAAAGTATGTTAGAAAATACATCTGAACAGAATTTATAGTAATATATTGCTGTATTGATGTAGTGATTGCATTGATCCAAGTTTGTCCCATTTTTTTAAGGATTAAAGAAATATTTGATTTACTGAAAATTATATTTAATCAACATATAATAATATATGCCATTCTGTTCGATCACCTTTCTGCATCTCTCCGATAGTTGTATAATCCCTCGTTCAGGAGGTTCGGAGGTTTCTGGTTAAA
Organism: Cosmopolites sordidus; assembly: GCA_031761425.1. Classification (NCBI taxonomy): domain Eukaryota; kingdom Metazoa; phylum Arthropoda; class Insecta; order Coleoptera; family Curculionidae; genus Cosmopolites; species Cosmopolites sordidus. Next base: position 31,065 of record JARFXV010001539.1, on the reverse strand, counting down.
TAATTGATCCAGGTGATTTCTCACCTTTCATTTGAAAGACTTCCAAAGAAGTCAAATTTTTCCCATCTAAACGGGTTTGAAGCGATCTAAATAAATGATAGGGCGCAAAATCAAGAGAGTACGGTATATGGACCAAAACGATATAGTTAAGTTGTAAAGGTTTGTGTCGGGTGGTCTAAGATACGCGTGGTTTAGTATTGTGTCTTTAATCCACTTACGCTTAGCGTTATTATACATAATCCATTTTTCTTCGTCTGTAACGATTCGCTTTAAAAATGAATCGATTTCGTGTTACGTTTCAACAGAAATTCGGTCTATCAAATCTTTCTCCGTTAATCATGCGGCACGTCCAATCAGCCTTGGTAACCATTCAAAGTTGACGTGTTCGCCTTGATATTGTTGACTAGTTGATTTCAAGAATTTCTCCAATATCCCAAGTTGTTCTATGCCGATCACTTTTAATTAGCGCCAGTACTTCGTTGCCAGTAACTTCTTGTGGTCATCCAGAACGTGCTGGATCGCTAAGATTAAAATTGTCTTCACGAAATTTTCTGAACCACTTACGGTACGTAAATAAAACAACCCTATTAAACCTACAAATAACACAATTGTTTTCCCAATTTCTCGCTGAAATAAGTAGTAAATTAAACAAGCGCGAGAAATTTTTCTCATTTAGACCAGTTGGTGGTGTCGTAGAAGGCAAGGATTGATATGACGTTGTAATATGAAAGATTGTAATAAACTGATTTAAATGTTATTATGCATAATCGATAATCCAGAATCAGTTACAGGACGCTCATCATCTCTCAATTGGGGAAATAAGTTAATTAAAAGTGTGGGTCCAGGAATCAGCTAAATTGTGAATAATAAAGAAAATAGAAATAGACGATAGATGAATATAATGTTCAGAGTATCTAATTATGTCCATAATAAGAATATTGTCCATAATAATATTATGTGATAAATAACAGTTGGGAGACAAAGTTTGTTGTAGCTAGAGTTTAGGTTTTTGTTAAGACGCTTTGCGTAAGTTTTATGTAATACCATACACCCCAAATAGCCTGTGCATCATGTAAATATTTAAAATAAACTTGTATAACTTACCTATCATTAAATTTAACTGACGAATCTGTCACTGGGTCATATTGAAATCGCATCAAGTGGAGATGTAACACTGGAGGGAAGGATGAAAAAATTACACCTTTTTCCGCTTCCTGCAGACCGTGTTCACCGGCATCATATTTATTGTCACCATCTAGAGTTTCTTTAGCAATGTAGTCCTTGAACGATTCATATACTGCAAAAACCAAGCAGTTAAGTGTAATTAAAAATAACCTCCCAAATCTGCGAAACGTACTGTTTTTCTTTCCTTTAATATTGAGCTGGATATCGTAAAATGTCTCTGAACGTGTACTCGAATAGTCCACATTCTTACATCGGATATACGACAACATTTTGCCTTCGAATAATTTAGGAACAGTGCCTTCAACACAAGTTCCTTTCATTTTACTCTCTAATTTGTCCAATAAAACCTAAAAAAAAAAAATAAAAATGTTACTAGGGTAGTCTGGAAAGTTCGTGTTCATACAAGATTTTTTTAATTTTTGAGAAATTATATAAAGTAAATGCACAAAATTTCAGGACCATTATGTCAATGGTCTGGTCACTGGTCCAGTTATAACTTCAAAAAGAACGGTAATCATTGGAGATTTGAATATATGTTAGAAAAATGATTGTTCGAATAAACAAAAATTAGAGGCAATAAGCGATAATTCTGGGTTTACATAAGTGGTAATTTACGCGTGTATTGCTCGATACTCATTCACTCATTGATCTAGTATTTACTAATGATTATAGTTTGACCGAATCTGGTAGGAACTTTTCGCAACTTTCTGATCATGAAACATTGGGTTTATCCTTAAACGCGAAACAAATATGAAAAGGCGTAAGTATAAACTGATAAGAAATTTAAGCCCTGAAATTACGAATCGAATTAGAATAGAATTAATAGGAAGAAACTAGAACTACACATCAACAAATGTGGACTACCTATGAATATTTTATTAACAACATCCATGAGACAGTTAATGCCGTAGCACCCTTAAAAACGAATAATATTGACGCAACATCGTGGATTACAAATTCCATTAAGCTTGCCCTAATAAGTTCAAATTAACCAAAAACGACACTGACTGGAATGATTATAAGAGGAAACGCAATAAGGTTATAATGGTGATTAGAAACGAAAAAAATGGTATTTTATGAACAGAATATTGATTGTAAGAGGAAATAGTAAGAAAATGTGGCGAATGTTGAAGCAATTGGTGGGGAGTGGCAGAAAACCCGACGTTTTTGAGGATCTTGTTTTCCAAAGGAGTGTTGGAACGTTAGAAGAGAATTTTAACAATTTGTATGCTGAAAGTATCTGGGAGATAACTCGAACTATTTCAAATTAGATTCAAACTTTTTACCGTTCCGTTGACATCCATTCAAGTGAAGAAAGTTTGGATCAATTTGATTTATTAACATTATCTCAATTGAGAGATATTGTAATACATTTAAAAAATAAGTCCACATATGATAATATATGTAAAATAACATTTTTAAAGAGTGTATTTCAGTAAGTGGATTATCCATTAATTCATTTAATCAATACGTCACATTCATACGAAAATCATGAACCGGTATAAAGGACCTATTCCGTTCAATCAACCTTATCAATTATTAATGTAAGGCTCAGTAAACTTTACAATAATTTTCTTTCTTTTATCACTCATCATTTTTTACACGCTTAATTTGGTTGATAGTACGCTTCCTAGGTAGTAGGTTAGTAATTAGAATTATCATATAAATAGAACATAGTTTAGTTTTAGAATTAGATTAAATCGTTTTCTGATGAAGCTAACATGGCTAGCGAAACGTGCGTTGAGATCTTTAAAAAAGGGATTTGGTGTTTAGTGGTAAACTTCTTTGAGTTTAATGTTTCACACCGAAGGTTCCAATAGAAGAATTGTCTTATCAAGAGTGTTTGATTTAATAGATTTATATATATTTAATAGATTTATTTAAATGCGAATCTTTAGAGTTTCTTCGATGTTTAACACTAAATAAAACCATAAAAAAAATGGATTCGGAAATAAATAATAAAGATAATAAATAGAAAAATAAAGGATTTGCCACTACACGCCCGAGACCAAGCAGTAATCCAAAGGGGGGATGGGAGCAAGTGAAAGTTCGCCAAAGAAAGCGAAAGGGATTCAATTTGCAGGAAAAATCATGGCTGTGGTTTTCCGGGATTCATGTGATGTTCAGGGACTGCTTTGCAACAGTCAGGACAATCACTGGGCAGTATTGTACGTTTCAGTACTAGTTCAATTGAATGGTGTTACTCACTATGCTCTAGGCTCCGAACTGTTTCCATATGCCCTGCAGTCGCTGGACAAAAATTCACTTTATATGATGAGGTCAAAGCTGAGACTTATTATATTAAGGGTATTAAAAAATTGGAATGTCGTTGATCTAAATGTATTGAGTTGTGACTATGGTGAAAAATAAGACAAAATCTCAAAAATCTTATATTTTCTTTGTCAGACTGAAAACCCTGGTACATATGTGTATATAGATTAAATTTACGTTGAAAGTGCCTTTTCACTGCGGTTAAAACGCCCATATTCAAATTTCTTAGCCATTTGATACATTGTGAAGAGAAATATAGGTTCCATCATATTCTAGATATCTAAAGATGTCTCCAACAACAGGAATTGTTGACAACAGATTGTTGTGATAGATTAAATAAGAACTTATTAATATTTAGTTAATTAGGTGACTGATTCGTGGCCATCCATAACTAGGAATTTAAACGTTTAAATAAAGCCAATACTATTCAATCCTTATCAGTTTTTGGGGATGTAAAAAGAATTTTGCTAATGAATTACCATTACAAATATATTCAATAACATAGGTAAAACTTATATGATTTAAGAAAACCAAATTAGTCCCATAATTAGAGTAAAGTAATGTATTTTTTGGGGTGATTGCATAAAATACCCTTAAAAAGATAACTTCTCAAGGCTCTTCGCTAAAAAAAGAACGAAATGTATTACCCTTAAAAATTCCTGGACATCGTGTTGCATAAAAGAATCCAAAGTTTCCCAGCCGAAACTCTTGGTTAGCTTCTTGGTACCAACCGGTTTATCTGAGAACTGAAGTTCGTGAAATACACGCTGTAAAGCGAGAGCCACTGATTTGGTGGAATCGTCTGATTCAGTAGGCATTTTGTACACCGCCTTTCTGAGTTGATTGGTGAAATACAAGGTCTGGAGTAACGAATTCATGTAGCAAGTTGCCCCTTGATTTTTTAAACCAACATAACCTAGAAAAAAATAATTTTGTTAGGTTAACATTAAATTTAAATTTTCATATAGTGATCTAAGTATCTACCTGTATGTTTCTTGCTGTCCCAGGATACTCCGTGAGGTGCATCCGCTACTACATGGACCTCTAAAGTTATTGTATCATCTTTTATATAACCTTTTTCAGGGTCTAAGACATCGTTCCAGGACATAAAATGCGAAAATCCCCAATCATTTTCCTGCAAAAAGAAAAACAGAAAATCATTATATTGGATATATTATGAAACGGAAATTTATTTACCAAATATTATTTTATAGATGGCATAATATTAAAGTTCAAACAAGTGAACCTAATGAGTGTGCTGCGGTCGAACAAATTGTATAGCTTACACAAAGCCTTCTTTTAATCCCTAAACCCACGTGACTATTACCGTGGACAACTAACACACAAGTTTGTAATGGTTAACATGAAATTATTAATTTTCTTAATCGACGACATACGTTTATTGTCTTTTTTTTACTTTTTATAATATTTTCTTTGAATTATATAGTTTAACACCTACAGCGAAAATAAACATAACATTTGACCAGTCTTACATTATTTTCAACCTAAAGTTACAAAAAAAAATGTTAAAATAACTCCACCGGAGCAGATGCCATGGAAAGAAAAAAAGAAGAAGATAAGCGCATGTAATTTTTTATGGAAATATTCTTGACGAAATATACACGAAAGGAAAATAATTTTTTTTAAATAATCAAATCCGTTTAACAGATGTTTTATAAACATTTTTTTGTTGCTCAGGAGGTACAGAACAATTGAAAACGCATCGCATGACAAACAAATCCCGACGACAGATCTAGGGGAAATTTAAGTTAAATAAATCACTAACCACGTAGGTTACGGGATTAATCCGGCAGTGGAAATCTGACCCAGCGACATATATGGACAGTTGTATTAACTAAACGAAGTTAATTCTCAACTTGTCTTCCAGTCTACATTCAAAAACTTAATCCTTTTAAACAGCTGACAATCATTAGGTTATGTTTATCACAGAAACGTGACAATTCTTCTTCAATGTTGTTGATGGGTCAATCTGATCTAACGTCCCCGTTAACTTTTTGCAACAAGGCCAGCTCGTTTAAAAAAAATATTTTCGTTTATCAGATCCGAAGAATATAAAATTAATACATTAACTTTTAGAAAAAAATGATTGTCGAGTGACGATGGAGTTTGAGATTCATCTTTTGAACTGGAAAGTTTACACAGTACAGATTCTGAACAAGGAATTGACGAAGTTGAACTAGTGCATCAAGAAGCTGAACCGGAGCCTTTAGTAAGTACATATGTATTTATTTACAATTTAGATCTCGTAAATAATATTGATTTTCTTAGTAAATTATTATTAAAAAAATAACAAAAATAAAAATGTGCTAAATATTTTTTTTAGTCAACAAAATACTTTAAAGGAAAAGATAAAAAACAGAGTGGTGGAAAGATATTCTCTGCAAACTGTTCGCACTAGGCGACACAATATAGTGAGACATATACCAGGAGTTATGGACAAGCAAGCTTATGCAAAACCTGTATCTGAGTGTAGGTCTCTATTTTTTAAGGATAACATGATGTCAGATATTGTTGAAAATACTAATATATATACTAGTAATAGTATATTTCAGTTAGCTTCTGAAACTGTTAAAAATAAAAGGAAATTAAGAGCCATGACTCTAATCCAGTTGAAATGCTTAATTGGTTTACTCTATTTAATTTCTATTCGCGTAGGAAACCGAACAAATCTTGACGAATTTTGGGACGAAGATGGGATTGGAATGCCAATATTTTTTGCCTGCATGTAGTAGTATGTCTGTCAATTGATTTAGATTTTTGCTTTGTGTGCTTCGATTCGATGATAAAAGAAAACGGCAACATCGACGAGAAAAAGATTTGCTTTGTCCTGTCCGAAATATGATGGAAACATTTGCTTCTAACTGCCGCCAATATTACTGCGTAGGGACATATACAGGGTGTTTGGTGCATTGTTTGCCAAATTAAAATGGCCGATAGGAGGGGTCTTTTGCAATCTCAGCCTCCAAAAAGCATTATTGGGCCCACAGGTTTTTTTATATTAATTATCTAATTCTTTATTTAAAAAATTTCAAAAGTCAGCATTGAAACTTGAATTAAAAAAAAGTTATTGGTATAGCCTCAAAATTATTTTATTATTTTAATGTGTAATGTTGTAGGGTTCTATGAAAATTAATGCAAGCGACATCTACTTTTTTTTTATAGACTCGCAAAGTTTTTGACAAACATAAATTTAAAGCTTAATTTTGAATTGTATATTCAAAAAAAATTAAAAGCGATCATGGTCTTAGAATCCTTTAAAAAATCTCTGGTGTATCCTCTTTCTAACGGTATGCATTCATGCCATAAAAAGTTTGGCTGAGTTGCTAACTTTGTGTATCGGGACGCACTAGGCTGATATTCGATAGTACTTATTTGGGTAAGTATCATACGCTAAGTAGGTAGAAAATGCTATCTCACTCTTGTGCTATGAAGTCTTGCGGCTAGCTCTTTATTACATAGGGTACTAATGTTCCTTGGACTTGAAGTAAAAATAAAATCTTAATCAATGTTTTAATTAATCACAAATCTTGATCGAATTGCTGACCTGCGCTGCGTTTTCACGCGTGCAATCTACGCCTCATTTCTACCGTAGTAGTACGTAAAATAATTTCTTCTTTAATTATGATGAAAACCGCCCCTATGCGTTGGAATAAATCTTCTCTAGTTTCAACTTCTGTGATGTATACAAGTTCTTTTGTCCGACCCCAGATGTAAAAATCCAACGGAGTTAGGTCTGGGGACTGTGGAGGCCATCCCTCCCAATCCACGAATTTGAGAAAACATTATTTAAATACTCCCTGACTGTTAAGCTCTAGTGTGCAGGAACATTTTGGAACACAATACTCCAGTCTTCATTAAATATTTGAACCTCAACTAACAATTTGGGTAAGACGTTTTGCAGGAACTCAAGGTAATTGCAGGAACAAAGGCAGGCTCAAAGTTTTGCAGGAACTGAAGATAATGAAGGTAATGATGATTTCCAATTTTATATTGCATATCGAATATCAGCCTAATGCGTCCCGATACACAAAGTTAGCAAATCGTGAAGTTAGTAAAACGTTTTTACGGCATGAATGCATACCGTTAGAAAGAGGATAAACCAGAGATTTTTTAAAGATTTTTCATAAAAAAAAACTAGATGTCGCTTGCACGAAATTTTGATTTTCATAGAACCCTACAACATTACATTATATTAAAAAATAATAAAAAATTATCATAAAAAACCTGTGGGCCCAATAATGCTTTATGGAGGACGAGGAGATAGCAAAAGACTCCTCCTATCGGCCATTTTAATTTGGCAAACGATGCACCAAACACCCTCTATTACTCTAGATGAGATGCTTTGGGCTTGGGCTTTCCGTGCCAGAAGCCCCTTTCGAATATATATGCCAAACAAGCCTGCCAAATATGTCATCAAGGTATATGCTCTTGTTGACGCTAGGGTGAACTACACTTCGAATTCAGAAATTTATAAAGGCAGACAACCATCTGAAGAATTTTTACCAAGTAATAAACCAGATAATGTGGTGGGAAGACTGTGTCTGAAGATGGAAAGACTGAAACCATGGCACAAATCAAGAAGGAATGTAACCATACAAATGGTTTACTTCTTATCCAATTGCCATAAAAATGCTGTCTGAACACGACCTGACAGCAGTTGGTACCGTAAAAAGAAATAAGCCACAGTTGTCCAATGTAATCATAAACACCAAAAATAGAGAAAGATATAGTAGCATATTTGGCTTCCAGGAAAACACCATTTTAGTGTCGTATGTGCCAAATAAAAACAAGAGTGTAATTCTTATGTCTACAATGCATCAGCGGGAATTTTTTTTTAATAATCTTAGGAAAAATGTTTACTGAAGAAAATGATTCCGGCCACCGATAGATATTTAGATAAGGAGACACGGCTCCTAGCACAGAAATTGGTTAAGTACGAGCCTCCAAAGATCAACTCGACCCAAAAAAAAGGATAAGTCAAAGCATTATTGCAAGAAATGTTTAAACTATGTTTGCTTAAACCATGCAAATGTATTTTGTCAATATTGTGCCAATTCTTCTATTGGAACCTTCGATGTGAAACACTAAACTCGAAGAGATACCACTAAACACCAAATCACTTTTTTATCCACATATCTTAACCATAAGGTTAAGATATGTGGATGATGTTTTTACCATTTTCGATTCGAAAAATGAAACCTTAAATGATTTTATTAAAAACTTAAATAGTAAATCCCAAAACATGGTATTCACGCATGCATTCGAAAACAACGATAGTTTACCATTTCTGGATGTTTTAGTCGGTCAGAAACAATAAATATAGGTTAGATTTTGATATTTTTAGAAAAAAACACCACCACTTCGAGATACATTCCCAACGATTCAAATCATAGCTTCGAAAATATGATGGCTAGTTTAAATGTTATGGTAAATAGATTAATTAATTTTCCCTTAAATAAAAATAATTATAATAAAGAATTAAAATTAATTAGAAAGGTATCCAAAGTGAACGGTTATAATAAGAACATTGTAGATAAATTAATTAGAAAACACAATTTTAGAAAATTATTGAAAGCATTTTTGACTTTTCAAAAGGATCAAAACAAAAATAAATTGCTGGTAATACCGTTTGATGCCCTATTAACAGGAGGGCTAGACAAAATTTTGAAAAAGTGGACATTAAGGTTGTGTACAAACCGTATAATAAATTACGAGAAGTCCTGGGTAATCCAATGGATAAAGTAGATTAACATGAAAAGTCGGCGATTTACGAAATTAGTCGTCAAGATTGTGATCGAAGGTATATTGGTAACCAAAAAGACCCATATTATATATGGAAGAAATGAAAGATCTTGTGTTGTCCAACATGCAATCGAACATGATCACTTTAATAACAATAGGGCTTAGGATGCATATGAAAGCATTCAAATACAAAAATGTAAGAAAATCATGAACCGAGATAAATATCTATCCCGTTCAGTCAACTTTTTCAGTTGTTAATGTAAGTCTCAGTAAACCTCACGGTTCATGATTTTTACACGCTTCATTAGGTAGGGTTTTCTTATAAATAGAACATAGTTTAGTTTTAGAATTAGATTAAATCATCTCCTGATGATGCTAACATGGTTAACGAAACGTGCGGCGAGAAGTTCAAAAAAGTGATTTGGTGTTTAGTAGTAAATCTCTTCGAGTTTAATATCGTAGTGATTAAGATAATTTTACGTTTTCATATTTTTTGTTTGTATATGGTGTTATAGACAAAAAATGGTAGGCATTCAATCACTCCGACAGAAGTGAAAACTTGAAACTTTTGAATAACTTTTTTTTTAATTTTTAAATTAATTAGAGTCCAACACGCACATGATACAGTCGAGTATATACAATGTATTAGTGTATATATGCGTATACATGTATACAGGCCACAGCGCGTCGCCTGTCTGGCGCAATACGTCACTTGCATGACGGTGACGCGAACCCTTAAGTTTTGCCCCTCTCAAAAATCGCTCAACGCGGCTAAAGAAGTTTTCACTTCAAAAATCATAAAACATAGGATACATTACGTGATGTATATTAGACTAGGGATATAGTGACATGTTTTAAATAATAATAAAAGAATTGTATAATTAAACAGTGCTTTAACTTGTCCTTAATGACAAGCGGGTCATTTTGACCCAACGTCCCTACTGATTTCAGGATTTTTCACGTTCCCACTGCTGGTTCAACGTACCGCTCTGTAAAATATAAATTGATTCGATATCACTCTAAAGGTCTGCCCATTATCAATAGTCACAATTTTTTTTTGCACACCCTTATGTGAATATAAAAAGTAACGTGTCAACTTTTGTTCATGCGCGTTCAGAAATTTCAAAAGCTGTTACTACAGAAAACATTTTCGCAAACATTCACAATATTGTTTCAATTGACAAAGAAAATATGCGATCTAGATTACTCCATTAATTAGATAAATTTTGGTCACTGATAAAATATAGCAGAAAACAATGGTACAAAAAAACAACCGTTTAACTTAATTTTGAACATTAATGAAGAAAAAAAACGAACGAAAATGAATCAACATAATTAGCAACAAAATAATATTCAAGGAGATTTTCTACGAAATACTTAGAATTCCTTGGTACGCGTGACTCACTTGGTTTGTAGGAAATTTCCTTGAACCAACGATTCCAATACAAAAAGTGTACCAAAAATTGGTTAAATCAAATGCAGTTAATGAATTTATCACCCAATAAATTACATTTTATCACAATAAACAATACATTTTCAATTCGTCTTAATTTCGACTAGTATTAAGAGTGTAAAAGTATCTAATATTTAAAGGAATATTAATATAGTTATTTTAAAAATTGAATAAATAAAAGCAAAAGTATTCTAAGTCAAATATAATTTATATTTATTTAAATATTAATATATTTATACAGTGGTGACCAATAAAATAAGAATGGCGGAGCATTCTTAACATATTTTTTAACTCATTTTTACGTTGGTTCTAAGAGAAATATTAATTTTCCAGAATTAATAGATAGAGATGAGATATTTTAGAAAAAATTAGGTGGTAGGAAAAAATAAGGGTAATTTTTATTATAAAAAATGAAGGTGTAATTCTGTAAAATTGTTTAGTCTATACCGCAGCTTCGTACTTTGTAGCATGGCCCTTATTCTTAATTACTAGCTGACATCTTTTTAGCATGGAGTCGATTAGATGTCTGCATGCTTCTAAAGTATTGAAAACAAAGCTATCTGAATTTCTTGCCACAATGTATTCTACTTTGCTATTTTTTTTATCAACAAAATGTCGTTTTAACTCTTTCTAAAGGTTCTCGATCGGATTTAGATTCGAGGACTGTGAAGGCCACTCTAACTACCCAATATGTATAGACATATTCTCTTCAGCCTAAGGTAGCATAATTGTTTCTAAGATTCCTAAGTAAATTTCTTTTGTCATATTTTCTTTTATCCAAAATTTGGACCTACTCCTTTATGTGAAAAACACTCTCAACCTTTAATGTTACCACCACCATGTTTACTGTACCCAAAATGTTACGTAGATTGAATTCTTCATTAATACGTCTTCTCGAATATAATCCGCCATTAAAACTAAATAAATTAATTTTGGTTTCATCACTAAAAAGAATATTTTTCAAGTTCTTCGCTACAGTTTTTTTGCAAATTTTAACCGCTGCTTTATATTATGTTGTAAACGTCCATTGTCTTACGGTTCTGGTGCTGATACTTAGGTCAAGATATTTTTATACAAAGGGATTAATCAAAGCCTCGCGTACAATATGATTATCCATTTTTTAAACTTTTTTCTTGGATGGGCTCTCATTTCTGGTTGTTACTGGGTGAAATATGATTCTTTCATAACTTGCATCCGTAATAAATGTCTTGTTTTGGCTTGTCAATTGTAAGATTAAATGCCTCTCTGTCTCCAGTAGCTAGCGCGATCCATGTTTACTATAACAAAGTGGGAAACGGCCTAACTTTTGCTGTATCAAGAAAAGAAATAAATATTTACGTGATGTGTATAAAATTAGTTCAGTCTAATTTATTTGACCACTGAAGTACGAACCATTAGGAGGAAATAAATTGTTTAAGATGAGCATCAATAAAATGCGCTGGTTATAATGTAAACAAAATGTTTAAATGATTAGCACATTGGTAAATAACTATTTGCTAGCTTTGCTCTGGTGTTAAATGTTCCTAATGACTTGCCAGACTACTGAGACACAGACTTGCGCGCAAACTCACAGTTCGTTTGACAGCGACCCTTATCGGAAGTTCGGACACACTAAAAAATCACTCTTCATATTCAGATATTAATGAAAGAAACTAGATCAAATATCCGTATCTTCTATAGGTATGGAAATAGCTATCATATTTCCCCCCATTACACAATTCCGATAATGGAATAAAATAAAGACTATTTTTTCGCAACTTTTTATTACGGTCAGCACGTGAAATAAGAAATACATGTTTATATACAAAGAAACAAGATCAAATATCCATATCTTCTATAGGTGTGGAAACAGCTATTTTAAAAAACAATTTCTAGAAATTCCCATTTCACAATTCCGGTAAAGGAATAAAATATAGACTTAAAGATAATTAAAAAAATAAGGAATACATGTTTTCCTCATGTAACTGTAAATTTCCTCATAAGATTCCTCATCGAATTGACTTTAAATCGTAGGATGTTGTAAAACAATATAAAAATAATATGAAGTGGCAGTTTAGAAAATAAGAAGTGACCTGGAAAACTAAAACTCACAATCCCTGCAGAGGATCCTGCAATTCCATTGCTCAGAAAGACAATTTAGAAAAACAACATCAAAAATTGCGAAATTACAGTAAAATGGTACTCAGACGTAGCTGACTTGCATGGAATTATTGCTGTGCGAAAACCGTTGTTACGTATTGAAAATATGATAAAACAATTAGATTGGACAAGAAAGAAAGTCCAAAGCTGCACCTTGGAATAGTTTAAAACCGTTCTGTGGATTGTCCGAATTGTTATCCCTTCTTACATTGTCCTCTCATCGTGTCTTTAGTCTACCTCTTTTTCTGTTACCCGTCATTCGCTCGTCCATTATTTTTATTGGTATTCCATGTTCTCGCCACTTGTTCTGCCCATCTGAGTCGCTCAACGGTCACATAGTCTACAATATCCAAATCTTTGTACAATTGCTTGAGTTCGAAATTATTCCTGATTCTCAAAATTTCATTGTCATTCACAGCACTAAAAATTTTTCTGATACTCTTCTTTCAAATACTAAAAGCATCTGTGTGCGGGTTCACATCTCCTAGCCATAAGTAACTATTGAATAGTAAATAGAGATTTAAAATATAAGTTAGTTCTAATCCATTCGCAACGAAAAAAAAAACGCTATTCCTTGTAACGGTCAAAGAAACGGAAAAGTTAATTTGAACAATTAAATCTGATTATGCTGCGGCCTATAAAAAAAAATAATAAGCCTGTTAATTTTCATTTATGATTAAGAGACTAACTTAAATATATGACTTACATTTACTTACTATACCCTTTTCAGGATAAAAGCAATCAATATTTGGTGCAAACAATATTTACATTTTTTTGAATCTCCTCAACAAAACCAACCACCTGCAAGTTTTGATCTAACGTTAGCAAAATACAGCACAAAGAGAGTATTAGAATTTTTATACGTTTCTGTTTAGCACAATAAATACATATATATTGAAAGTTCCCCGATTTTACACGACAATGATATAAATTGTGTTTCGTGCACGACATAACATATGATAATTAAATGACATAGTCGAAGCAAATAATATTCCAAGATCTTTAAACAGTTCGGATCGTGGCAGCAGAATATTATCAATATGATGATCTCGGAACTAACAATATTGCATTTAACTACTTTGCGTTATGCATTATTATATATACTTTGTTGCATTCACACCAAAGTCGAATAAGATCAAGTTGCTCCTGTAGTACCACATGGTCATGCTGGCTTGAAACAACTGAAAAAATATTTATATCATCCACAAAAAGAAGATGCATTTAGTTTGGTTTATGTAATAAATATTAGAAACAGCAGAACTGCAGTGTATTCTGCAGATTCAAAGCTACCATATAAAACGATTTGCCTCCTTTGGGACAAATAAGATCTCACTAATGTCAGAGGCGAATCACTGAAGCTAAACTGAACACATTTTTTTAATAAGACAAGATGAACTATCTTGACAAAATCTGTATAAATAACATTCAATTGTCTTCTATCAAACCAAACCTAAAATATTTTCGCTAAGTTGGAGAGAAGTGATATAAATCGATAACAATACGAATCATTAGAGAAAAATTCGTGATCGAAAAAAGATAATGATCTGAAACAGACCTGAAGACTGGTTAGATATTAATATTACGTTCTATAATTATTAGCCGCACTAACAGATAATAAATATAAAAAAAATCAGTACCGTTAACCTCACATAAAAACGTTTCTGAACATTAAAGTGGTTCTTAATGGAACTCTAAGCTGCCTTTAGTTTCTTCTAAAGCAGGATCTCCAAACTTTCCAGCCTTAGGACCATAATGATTACTTCAGTAAGTTCCAAGGGCTAAAACCATTTTAATTTCCCTGCCACTATCTATAATTTCTAAAATAATCACCGAGTACGCGCTCTAAATGAGCATACGCTTGCTAAATTCGCTAGTCGCGGGCCGGATTTGGCACAGGGGCCGTAGTTTGGAGACCCCCTGTTATAGAGTATTTATTAAAAGATGCCTCATTATACGTCAAAATTAATTGTTATAGCCTGATGTAACAAACGTAGGTAACTACTCCATTGTGGTGTTACCACACGAACATCATTATCATCCATTAATGAGATCCTGCTATTGAGTTTGAAACAGTTAACTGACAAGTTCCACAACCTCTTTTCATTCACATTGAACCTCTGTAATCATAATGTAGATTGATAGAATCAATCAGAGAATTGATTTATACAGTCGTGTGGTGACTAGCTGTTCGGCGCGAAAAATAACATATAACTTTTTTATATTAACAATCGCATCAAAATGTTCCTTCCAAAATTTCTAGAATCATACATATATAACAAATCGGTCAACAAGTCTGACATATAGATGGCCTCACTTATGAAAAAAATCTATACCAGTGGAAGATTTTGCCAACTTTCAAATGTCATCTGTCAAAATTTCATGACAATCTATCTACTAGTTTTTTAGCTGTTGCTGAAGTGACGCTACTTTTGTTATTTTCAAAATAATGGAAAAATATAATTTCGTGTGTTAAGTATTAAAATTATCAATAGCGAATATTACGTAGCATTATTGGTGGGATTAAAGGACGAGATCGCAAAAAAGTCTCCAAATAAACAAAAAAAAAAGTTGTTTCACCAAGACAATGCACCGTGCCACAAATCGTTGGCAACGATGGCTAAATTGCATGAATTGCTTCCTCATCCACCGTATTCTTCAGATTTAGCCCTCAGCGACTATTTCCTGTTCTAAGACCTCAAAAAAAAGCTCGCCGGAAAGAAATTTAGCTCTAATCAAGAGATAATTGCCGAAACTGAAGGATATTTTGAAGGCAAAGAGAAATCGTTCTATAAAAAAAGGTGTAAAAATGTAGAAAAGCGGTGGAATGATTGTATTGCTCTTCAAGGAGAGTATATCGATGAATAAAGTTGAAATTTGCAAAAAAAGTGTTTTATTTGTAAGACCGGGGACTTATTGACAGATGTCTTATACAGTTGAACCGCCAAGAGATTACCCCTGCGTTATCAAATGACGTCATAAATTTCCTTTATCATAGACATTGTCTCAATATGTTCTATTTCTTTACCGAACGAGAGAGAATGAGATAAAGAATCAATACGTACCTCTTCGGGTAAGAGCAGTACGTTCGATAGTGTACAGCGAGGTAGAAAGAGAAAATAACAAATAATTAATTGTTCGTACCAGTCTTTAAAAGTTCCTCTATTGAGTTCAGTGGTACTGTTTTGGTTGTCATTTGACTTGTTTTGTTTTTCGTGTTTTAGTGAAATTGTATGCTGTAAAGTCCAGTTTTATTATAAAATAAGTTCTTATAGCAACTACTGTTATTAATTATTTTGTTATCGGTAAGTATTTGTAAAGATTCATAAAGTTTTAATTCTTTCGATAATTCTAACCTAACCAAAAACATTTTATTACAAATGTTTAATAAACACTGAATTTGTATTGGCTAATTCTAAAAACATACTGAAAGATAAAGAACCGTTTCAAAATAATGACGGAAATATAGAAGTGCGAACTTTTAAGGTATCTATATTTGTTTTAACATTTTGTTTGATTTCAGATAATATCGGGAAAAACATTGAAATCTCAAGCCCAACAATGTGTGCTCAATGTTATGAGTATTTTGAAACGGAAAAAAGGAATGGGGGATCGTTAGAGTCTATTTCATCAATTCAAGAGGTAAATAATAGTTAATTTGATCACGCTTTACTTATTTTGCATTATCACATTGTAATATATTTTTAAAGAGTTGCAGCAGCATTAAAAATATCAAGAAAAACAGTGTATTCTATTAAGAAAAGAACATAATCTAGTTATTTCTCCTCCTGGAACAAGAAGACCTCGAGTGAAGACCAGAACAACATAGTTACGTGGAAGGAAATAAAATGGAAGTTCAAAATACCTTGTACAATAAGTCATTTAAGTATAATGAATACATATTAATTGTTTGCCAGTTGTGCCACATATGCCTTTTAATTTTTCACATTCGCAAACATTTTGGCTTTACAATTTATTAGAAAACTGTAAAAAATCTTGAGCTAATACCTATCTTATTTATATCTAGCACAAATACTTGGCATATTCTGCTATTGCTGGTAAATAATAAAAGATTTAGGTATTAGCAATAATTATTAAAATACCTATAGTACCAGAAATTACTAATTTTTATCAAAAATAAATCAGCTTGAGGTCTACTTGTCTACTTGCGTGTTGACCTAAACTCGAATATGATATAGCTTAATTTTCAAAAAACAGTTTCATAAACTAAAAAAACAAGTATAGCTCTGTCTCATAACATATTTTTTTGTAAAGCATGTAACCTCAAAAGCCTTAATATGAAGTTAAGAAATAAGGAAATTGTCAGTATGGGTCATACATCACTCAATACTCTCCTGAAGGAGCTAGGCTTTAAATAAATAGTGGAAAAGGGCAACAAAAGAAATTCTTGGCAAGACAATGGTGTTAAAATATATGGAAAGAAGCATTGGAACAGTGTAATGAAGAAGTGTGTGAAAAATCTGTATAGCATACAGATAAATTGAGCCTATGATAATCAATGCAAATGAAAGTTCCTCGTCTGAATCTGATAAAGATATATAGTTATGTAGTTAATGTGGTTGATTAATGAACTTATTAGTATATCTAATTATTTAGATATAGGAAAAATAATTTTTATTTATGTATTATTGTATTTATTTATATATTAATGTATTTATGTATTAAGTACTTAGAATTTAACACTATGTTTAGACAGCTGTTTTTGTATGCTTTATATAATTATATGAAATATTTGAAATTATATTTGTAATAAATGTGTAATGTAATTGTTTAATAAGGACCTGTATATTCCCATACCTTGATAACGTTTTCATCATATAAAAATTAGTCTCGCCAATAATGTTTAAAAAGTAAATAAAATGATTTGGACCAATGACAAATTAATTCATTGACTACTTCCCTAAAATTTCCTTATAACTTGAAATTCGTCCAATTTTAACCTACAAAATTCTTCGATCGATCTCTGACATAAAACTTTACAATTTCATGACAAACTCTCGAAATAACACAACGTTTTATAATTTCATGTTATAAATATATACAAATAAATGTATCGTGAATTTAAATCATAAACATAAATATCCGTCTTTCGAGGCAGTAGCCACGTCCATTATGAAAGTTAGCACTAATTTGACTAACAATTTTTGATTTGATTCGTATGGATAAAAATTAATGACGCATGGGTAATCTTTGAACGGTTCAAATGTACCTTACATCATCTATAACATTATCTGAATCTGATAACCATTCGAAGAAGCAATAATCAATCATTCATAAATATATGTTTCGACGTAATGATTTGGAATAAATTTTAAAATTAATAATAATCAACAAACGTTGGTTTTTAATGGGAAAATAGATTCGCTGATATTCCTTGGAGTTCATTAAATAAAAAACTTGAAAATCAAATTTCCATTGGTAAAAGAATCTCAGCAGGAAAAAAGTTTACATTCAAGAAAATTAAATGGTTGCTACATCTATGAATGAGGTAATGATAGTATGTTCCAGTATCATTAGTGGAACATTGATAATGCATTGTATTGTGTACTGTTTTGTCCAATAGATTATGTTCCAATCGGTACTTCGGGATTTCCTTTTTAAATAAAACCAATAATTTTAAAAAAATAACATGCTTGTTTATTTTATCAAAAAATACAAGAAAAGGCAGTTATGTTTTCAAAATAATATACTCGATTGTCCCCTTTGGATGTTTCTACAAATGGTCATTCTTTGCATAAAATTGTCAATAACAATTTAGCACAATTGCGGTGCAATTTCACCAATAACTTGACATATGTTTTGCTGCAGGTTATTAATCATCTGCGGATTGCTAGAATAGACTTTGTCCTTGAGGAATCCCAACAAGAAAAAATCGAGGGGGGTTAGATCGCATGATCTTACAGGCCACTGAAATACCATTTTGAGAAATGATGATGAGAAATTAGTTTTCCTCACCCAATGACACATGGCGTCATCTTGTTGAAATAACATACTGTCACGGTGCATATTATCCAATTAGGGCCATACCAGTTTCTTAACATAACGCGGTAGCGTTTGCCATGAACATTTACCGTTTCACCATTATCATTTTCAAGACAAAAAGGGCCCTATAACCCCTTCAGCCCTCAGTGCAAATAACACTATTACTCGAAGAACATGTAAAGGTTCTTTTGCACTCGTTCATCACTCGAGGATTTTTACTTCTCCAAATCCTACAATTTTGCTTGTTTATCATTTTGTTTCAAGTTTACACAATTCTAACACGTCCTTTCGTCGTAAAATGATCCATAATTTAATTGCCGGGTCTTTAAATATGCGGGATATAAAATTTTTAGGTTAAGTCGTTGAAAAACAGCACTTTGTTAAACCGTTTTAAAACTTAACTGTAGTTGCATGCAAAACACAATGTTTAAAACATGCACGCTGAGCATGGTTCAATATTCTTATTGTATTCAAAGAAAATACCATTGGCTGCAATAGCAAGTAAGAAAAAGTGTTCGCGATGTCTGCATTACTATTAAATGTTACCAGGAAACTGGACCGTTTTATAACTAGTAAAATGTGGTCGAAAAAGCGACCACCATTTCTGCATTCAACATTATCTTTAACATTTTTTCTCCACTCAAATTTTGCACTTATTTTTTGTTTATTAATAATTTTGTCTATCTCTCTGCTTGTTTTGCTTTTCCAGCCATAGCGTTTTTCCTCCATAAATTGCATTTAATATTTTCCTCTCCAACCTGATAATTATTTCTACATATACTGGTTTATGCATCCAAATTTTGCAGATATATGTCGCAGTGGGACGCATAACTGTCATACATTCTCAATTTCGTTTTTCTTGACACATATTTTGAATTCATCAGTACTCTAGATTTCCATATTCTTGGTATGGTCCTTCGTTTTTTTTTTAATTATTTATCCCTTCTTTTATCTTTTATCTCTTGTTATTTGTTTTTCATCACCATATATGTTGTTTTACTCTTGTTACCTCTAATCCGACAATCCTTTCTAAGTATTTTCAGTTCTTTTTGGATTTAGCCAGTAAGGTTAGATAATCTACAAAAGCCAAAGTTTTATGTTCAAATATCGTTTCTTCTGCTTATACTCCACTTATTGCTTTTGATCAATTCAAAAAAGAACATATAAGTATATTTACATAGAATTATACTTTATATTTCTATTGGGTTGATACTAAAGTTCGTCCCATTTTTGGCGCTATATGGTATAGACAACCACAAAACCAAAGTGTTATCTACTTGACAGTAGTAACATTTTGATGTTGTTTGACAGAAGAAATTTCAGGGAGTGCTTAGAAAAAAAATGAGTGTCGTTCATGATTCTACATGCCGTAAGTGGTTTAGCAAGTTTTGTTAAAAATAATTTTAGCGATGCATCCCGTTCTGGACGACTGACCGAAGCTGGCAGTAAGGAAATATTGGAGCAAATTGAAAGTGATAGACATAGAACAAATTGACAGATCGGAGAATTTCTTTAAATCAATCAGTCAACAGTGTCAAAGCGATTTCGTCATGGTTAGCAAGGCCGATGTATGGATGTTATATGAGTTAACGGAGAAAAACATGACAGACCGAATTTCTGCTTGCGATTCTCTATTGATGCTTTGGTTAGACTTGAAAATTGTATCCTTGTTAAATTTATATTGCGCATCTAGACACTGAAAAAATTGAATTCCCCACTATCTTCATGTATGGTATATTAGGTAGATGGTTCATTTAGGTTGTAACTACTTTTCTTACTCTTAACTTAATATACACACACAAGAAAAGTCTGAGGTTATTTCTATACAATAAAAATTTGTATATCATTTTAAATTATATATTAAAGTTATGTATAGGTTCCTATGCTAAAAGTAAAATAGTTTTTCCTTTTTA
This sequence comes from Cosmopolites sordidus, assembly GCA_031761425.1. Classification (NCBI taxonomy): domain Eukaryota; kingdom Metazoa; phylum Arthropoda; class Insecta; order Coleoptera; family Curculionidae; genus Cosmopolites; species Cosmopolites sordidus. The sequence continues at coordinate 10,341 of JARFXV010001539.1, read as the reverse complement.
AAACTTAAAGTAGCGATAAGAACTTAATAAAAAGGATAGATCAATTTTTCTATTAGAATCTTCGGTGTAAAACACTAAACTCAAAGAGATTTACCACTGAACACTGAATCAGTTTTTTTAAAGTTCTCAACGCACGTTTCGTTAACGATGATAGCATCATCAGGAGATTATTTAGATAGATTAAATCATCTCCTGATGATTCTAACATAGTTAGCGAAACGTGAGTCGAGAACTTTAAAACAGTGATTCGGTGTTTAGTGGTAAATCTCTTTGAGTTTAAAAAGGTTAGATGTAAAAAAAACAGAATTCATTTATTCCGATAAATTTTTATATTTTATTTGTTCTACCGTTCTTGTTATAAACCATATAGCAAATATTGTGTTCTACGATGCTAATATTGTGTTTTATAACAGAATGACAACATTTAACTTTGCAAGATATTAATCGGGCAGTAGGCCTTCTTGAACTGGCATGCTACAAGTCGAAGTAGCTGAGCAGAGAGATGTTTCACAAATGTCATCAGTCGGCTATGGGGGCATTTTAGGGAAACAGGAAGTCCGGTTGAACAATGTCCAGGAGAAGGACGCTATGCAACTTCAGCTGGAGATAGACCGTTAGTTTAACTGCAAGAAGACAATCTACAATAACTGCAACCGAGCTGGTTACGAAGTTAAATCGGATGCATAACTTAACTGTTAGCCGAGATACTGTAATACGAGGTAATCTCGGCGCAAGATTAGACTGGTATCAAGAATTTCAAAATAGGGCTGAAACTGCTTGGCCAACAGCTTTGTTCACTAGTGAGTCCAGATTTGAATTTCATCCCCATTCTCGTCGTATAAGAGCATGGAGATGATCCGGAGATTTGGAACGTTTGAGGCACTTCCAGGAGGTCCATGCTTATAGAGGTGATGGAATCATTATTGGCAATACAATCGAGCTCATTTTTCCAAAAGGTTTTTTGATAGCTCAGCAATATTTGGATAATATTCTTCTACCCATTGTACACCCACTTGCTGGTACTGTTGGTGAAAACTTCCATTTTATGCTCGTCCACATACCGCGCGTATTATATGTAATAAACTGGCTAATCACTGAGGGAATTGACGTATTGCCATGACCAGCATAATCTCCGGACCTGAATCCAATTGAGCATGTATGGGGTATGCTTCAAAAAATAATTACCCCACACATGGCCAGCATTTCAAATGCTTTTAGATTCAGGGAGCTTTTAACAAAAAATGGGTATGTTCATCCCAAGAAGATATAAATCACATTATTTTATCTATGAACAATAAATGTAGAGCTGTTATTAACCATTGTGGAGGTCATACTCTATATTAAAATTTGTTTGATGTTTTGCTTTCTCACTTAAACTAAAAAAAAACTAGACTAGAAAAACTAAACTTCCTTGGAGCAGATTTTGCTACAAAGCAAAACATCTTAATGAACATCGAGAGTTGACAACTTCAAAAAATAGATGGAAGAAATGAAGTTGAAGTAAACTACAATGAATTTTCTAAAATGTCCCAAGGCCTACTGTTCAATCATTTACCGAAATATAAGAAGAAAAACAAGTCATGGATCAATCGCAAAATTAGGAAACAAATCAGAATCAAACATGGTACAAGTACAGAAGTATATTATAAAGAATATAGGATAATCTCCAACAGGCACACGTCAGACATACGAACAAAAAGAGAAGAATACGAAGAGCAAGTCGTGCAGAGCGGAGCTAAAAGATTTTACTCTTATATTCAGAAACAAACCGCTTGCAAACTGGATCCACCTAGAATCATCCTAAGTAAAAGGCTCACAATATATCTAATCCAATGGAAATTGCAGAACTTTTTGCAGACTACTTTGAAGAGGTATACACGATAGAACCTACAGACTATTTACCAAACATTGGAATTAGATACGAATCGTGTCGAATTCACAAATATTGAAATAGTTTAAACCCTTCTTCGACTGAATATTAGTTCATCAGCTGGTCCCGATAGAATCCCGAAAATTTACTTGAAAAACTGCGAAACTGAACTGGTTCCAACACTTAATGAAATTTTCAACCAGTCATTAGACACAACGAAATTACCTTCCGCGTGAAAAATGGCCGAGGTTACGCCTATTTTCAAGAAAGAAGATAAACAACTGGTAGAGAATTACAGACCGATAATCTTGACTAGCACTGTGGGAAAAGTAATGGAAATAATAATAGTTCAGAGACTCCGATACCACGCGCGATGGGATAATTTGATCCCCGTAGAACAACACGGATTTGTCCAAGGGAGATCAACTACCACTAATTTAATCAGCTCATTCGATGTATGGACAAAGGCGTTGGAACGAGGACAACCTACGAATGTGATCTACACAGACTATGCAAAAGCATTTGACAAAGTTCCCCACAAGCGATTAATTCATAAATTAGAATCGATGGGGGTCTGAGGGAAACTATTAGCATGGATCCGAGAATTCCCCTTAAACAGAACATTCCAAGTGCACATTGGAGAAAAGTGTTCAACATCTCGAACTGTTACAAGCGGTGTACCTCAAGGATCTGTTTTAGAACCGATGCTGTTCATCTTATATACTTGTGATCTAGGTGACGGAATTACTGCAGGATGGAATTATTATGCAGATGACACAAAATTGTTTGCAAACCCACTGACAGATCATCATACTTTACAGAATGACATCACTACAATGGAAAACTGGTCGAAGACATGGTTACTTCCGCTGAACATCCAGAAATGCAAAGTTCTCAACATTGGCAAGAAAAACCCTAATCTACCCTATACAATTGCAAATCAAACTCTGGACACCACAAAACAGCAAAACGACTTAGGTATACTAATCATTCAAGATCTAAAGTGGGAAACTCAAGTGCCGCAGTGACCAAACAAGTAAACTACGTACTATATTTGATGAAGACATTTTCTAAAATGCATAATTCAACAGTTAGGAAAATTTACATAACTTATATTAGACCTATACTAGAATATGCCAACGTAGTCTCATCTCCATGTTATGAAAGAGGCAATGTCTACAAAAAGTACAGAAGCGAATCACAAGGATCCCGAGAGAAAATTGCCGTAAAAACTATCAACAGAGATGCCGAGAGATGGTAATTTTAACACTGGGACAGAGAAGAAACGGAAACGACATTATAGAGACATAAAATTCTAAATGGCCTCTATAACGTTCCATTGCACGATGACTTCTTCACAAGATCTATAAACACCAGATTCAGAGGATATATGATGAAACTGAAGAAAGAAACAAGGATTGGACAAAGATCACACTTCATCGTCAACCGAGTCGTGAACGCTTGGAATAAACTCCCTATAGACTGCATCGAAAAAGAGGCCTTGAGGGCGTTCAAAACTACTTTGGACAAACTCCAATTCGAAAACAATTAGTGATACAACGAACATTGTAATAACCAATGTGATATGAGATGTGATTAAGGAGCATTTTGTTAAAAATTGATATAAATAGATATATGTTAACTATACTCACTATATTTACATTATTATGAGATATGTGTATAACAGGTTGTTGCTGCCACCATTATTCAATAAATAAATAAATAATCTGTAGTCCTACTCTACCCGAACGTGTCGAGGTAACAAAATATTGATATTTTATTAATAAAATATATTTAAATCATTTTTTCTTGTACTTTATCTTAAAAGTTAGTAAGTTCGTACTTACAATAACTGAATCTACCGGTGAACTTTTAAAACACTCTGTACACACATTCTCAGATAAAGTTCTGATCAATAAACCCATATAAACGGCGACCAAAACTAGATATTTGCTTTGCAACCTTTTAAATCATTTATATTACACCATCGAATATTAATTTGAATCTACATAAACTATATTTAATTAGTATCATTTTAGTTATAATGATAAGATATTCATCATATTCTGCAAAAATGCAAATAAATTAAAAAATCTATATATCGCTTACATATAGCTGAATTAAATTTACCCTTGAAATTTAGAAATCAAATCCTTAAAAGTGCGTGTCTATTGTTAGAATAAAAAAAGAATGCGTTAAAATTCAAAATTGAAACGCCTTGACTTCAAACTAATATTGGGATCACATCTATGTTAATCATTTATTTTATGTTTCTTTATCTGTTTTATCGTTTGTTTCAAAACTAATCAAATGAAAACAGATTAGAACCATTTGAAACGTTATATATTGTATTTTTTTTTGTTTGTTTGTTTCAAAAAGGTACTAAAATGCAATTGTTACAAAATCATACTGTACAGCATTAGTTTGTTGTTGTTGAAATGAAATTGTTGATTTGAAAGATGAGTTGCAGTATCAAAAAGCTATCGAATTGTTGGAAATAAGTTATCGACAACGATGGACCATATAACGTTAAATAAAGATTTTGTAAAGTTTTAGTAGTTCCAATTTAACCCGAAATATACGACATAAATTAGACATACGACATAAATTAAACAACCTAATAGTTTTCTCCCTGTATGCGATATAACCTCATAATTTGAAAAGAACAATTTCTACAGATGCCCAAGAGGTATATGGGATTAAAAATCAGTGTAGAGAGGGATTTATGTCGAAAATCAAATAATAATACTGCAATTTTTTACACAAATACTTTTTATAATGTCATGTTCTAAACCTTGGTAAACGTACTGTGAAGTCACGACACTTTTCGTTATTTGTGTTAAATAGCAAGCTGTCAAAACGAACAAAGTCTAGCGTGAACAAATGTGTCTAGTTTTAAAACTTAAATATGGAAAATATATTTTGATTTTTATCATACTGGAATAAGAAAATAAGGAAAGCCTAAAAATATAAATGTACACATTTCATTGTGAATTAGCACCTTACAATAATATTTTGCTATTGTCTCTACTATTACAAATTAAAATTTCATTTTGATTAAATTTTAAAAGTATACTACCGTCCATAAGTGTTTGTCCACACTTGAGCAATACAGAATTCATTAGGTACGGTTGCCATATAAATAGAAGATAGTTTAGTTTTAGAATTAGATTAAATTATCTCTTGATGATGCTAACATCGTTAGCGAAACGTGCGTCAAGAAGTTTAAAAAGTGATTTGGTGTTTAGTGGTAAATCTCTTCGATTTTATTAAGATCATATAATCATTATTAAATGGGCACAATAATTCTCTGCTCTCGACTGGTTTCGAAACTTTTACTCCTCAGCATATAAATTAGGTTCAATACGCCAAAGTGGCAGCCCATATATTCTCTTTGTTTTTTATGACAGCCACGTACAGGCCATTTATACCTACAGCTTTCAAGGAGTTTCCGTACCAGTCACTACTCACTCAACTATTAATCTTATCCGACGTTGCTTAACTTATGTAATGTAATTAACTAATGTTGCTTTCACCCATATGATATATCGGTAATAGGTCAGCGATTTCTTATGCTTCAGTGTAAGGATGACGATTCTCTGAAGAAATATCAGCAATTAATAGCGATTGAAAAACTATTCGATAATTATGAGGAATAAATATCTAATTATATTTATTAACCCCAGAATAATTGTGATTGGTGTTCAAGATAAATATATTGCAACTAATGAAGACTTTTTAGAGTGTATAAAAAATAAGATTATTTTTAAAAATACAGATATGAACATTGAAGTAGTTCAAAAATATATTCCTAACGGAAATAAACTGTGCAATGTAATATTGGAGGTATCGGCACAGTGCATGTTAGATAATAAGAGGGTTTTCTTTAACTGGGGTAGTTTCCGGTCTATGAATATTTGGGAGTGCTGCGATGTTACAAGTGTTGGGGGTATGGACATAAAGCGGCAAACTGTAGCCAACAAGATGTTTGTCCTTTATGTAACAAAGATCATAAAACCTCAAATACAAGGTAGTGTACTAATTGCAAATCTGTACATGATGTCCTGAAATTGTGAATGCTATAAATGAGCAGTTATAACATTCAACAATGAAGAAGTATGCATAACAACCACTTGATTGATCTTGGGTGTTACTGAAATAAATGTAACACGAGATGTGGAAGAGAATGAAATTAATATAACTGGATATATGGCTGTTGTCGGTTATTCGGATAGTCGTCATACGGGGGGTCCTAATATTTATGATTAATCTAGGTTGAAATATTGTGTGCTTTCTGTTGAGACGATTTTCATCAATTATTGTGTCGTAACAGTTATGTTACAGATAAATAAGTTGTTTTTCTTGGTGGCGGCCTGCTATAGATCGCCGGTTTTTTAAACTATTTGGAAGACAACCCAAATGACAATATACTTCAAAAAAATAAAACTTTTCTTCTCGGCAATATAAATCTTGATTTATTGAAAAACAGTAGTGAGTCTAGAAGGTTGAAAAACATTATCAGAGGAGCAGGTTTCACATAGACTGTTATTGAGGAAATACACAATACTGGTGTCTCACAAACACTGATTGATCACATAATCACCAATGGTTTTGGAGCTGTGGAACTTGTTACGAGATTTTCCGGTGATAAGTGATCACGAGATCATTGGTACCGAATCTAGACTTCAGGGTATTGTATGTGAAACATTTCGACATACGTATGTTCGCAATCTGAATGAGTAGGCAGTCTCATGGCTGATTACAGAGTTGATAGGGAAAGACTACACTTGGAACTACAATTTCCTCGATGTTAATAAATTATATGTTCATTTTATGCAAAATTTGCATGATGCTATTGATAGGGCTGCTCCTTTGAAATTAGCAATACCTAGAAAGTTCCCTTGCGTAGGCAAAGAGCTAAGAAATGCTCAAGTTGAAAGAGTATAGAAAGTTCTCTTTCACAAAGAATAAGAAGGACTGGAGAATTTATAAGCAGAAAAGAAATATTGCACTGTTCATAATGCGACTTGACAGGAAAAAGTACCTTAATAATATCAATGCTTGTAGAAAGGATGGGAGAACATTATGGAGAACAATATATAATTTACTAGGCAATGTTAAGGGGCATGCCGATTTTATTTGAATCGACTTTGATGGCCACTACGGACATAAGGAGGAGAACTTCAACAACTTTTATTTCAATACTCTGTGTACAGCAGAACAAAGTATCAAAGGGGGGGACTGGAGCAGTGATGTCAAGATATGCAAGAATCTGGATTTTTCTGAGCTTAAAGATGCTACACTAAGCAAATTATGAAAAGTTGTGTCTAGCTTAAAAAGTCGAAGTACGAGTGACAATGAAATTTCGATAAGGTTAATGAAAGATATTTTTTGTGTCATCAGTTATCCTTTATTGTACTTAATTAATACAATATATGAAATTAATAAATTTCCTGAAGTCTTAAAAACTAGCATTATTGTACCGATTCCAAAAATATCGAAGCCTAGTGCACCAAGTGACTTTAGATCAATTAGTTTGTTTCCTGTTGTTGATAGAATCAATAAGACTGTTGTATGTGCGGAGTTGGGAACTTATTTTGAAACCAATGAGTTATTTTCTGCTCAAGAAACCAATGAGTTATTTTCTGCTGGAGAAACGATATACAGGACGGGAAAACTGTGCTTAGTGTGTTTATAGATATAAAGCGAGTATGCAAAACTATTGACATGTATTTACCTTGTAAAAAATGATTAAGGTTATGGTGTAAGATCAAAAGCCTTGAAATTAATCAAGAGTTACTTTACAGACAGACATCATAGAAAGAGCTCCGTTGCTGTGTTTTTATATATGTTAACAATATTTTTAAAATATTGGAGAAGTGCTTTATTAGTCTTTTTGCGGATAATATTTCACACCTGTGAGACACACAGATCTCATATCTGTGTCTGGATATAATTTGCCTGAAATGGTTGAAACATTGAATAATGAACTGGCAATATTATTAAATGGCTATGAAAAACTTAAACTGAAAGAACTGAAAACAAGGTACATGGTGATAGGGTCTAAAGTAAACTGCAAAATATTTAATTAGTTAGAGTATAAACAATTATAAATAAACTTAAATATTTGGCAGTAATCTTGGATTCTTAGCTAACATTTTGTGAGCATGTCAGTTATCCATGTAGAAAGATTGTGAAAAAAGAGAGTTCTTTAATCGTATTATCGTCACATTTATCACCCTGGTCAAAGAGGCTTGCATACAATACTATTGTTTTGCCACATTTTATATATTGTATGTCTGTGCTGATATCATGTAATAAGGAGAATATTGGTAGACTCTAAATACAGCAGAATAAGGCTAATATAGAATAGGAAAATTCAGGATTCCAATTAGTTTTCATGAATATTTCATTTCATTTTCATTGAATGCATTCGAGGTAAAACATTTACAAGAGAAATTGCGACAAAAAGAATAAACGTTGGTCAACACAAATAACAACAATAATTTTGCAAAAACATGGGAACGACAAACCACAAATTGCAGATGAAAATGATGGCGAGTGTATTATTGATTAAAACAACTGTAAACATTGTAACTTTTGTGGTTTCATGATAGCCCCAAATGTTTCTGAATGTATAAACTAACCTCATACATATCTAATATTTTGATATGTCATTAACTATATATTTTTTATTTCAGCATAACATGCTGCAACCAAAAATAAATCTTGAACGTCCTAGGCTAAACTCAAAGAGATTTACCACTAAATGCAAAATCAAAACGTATTTTTCCTTTTCGAAAATAAAAAGCATACTAGGTTGTAAATGCTCCTTATTTCCTGTCATTTTTAATCCTTAGCAAATTTAAAAAAAAAACCAGTCAATTATCTGAGATTAACGATGACAAATAAATAGCATTGACTAATGCTAACCATCCTGTAATTGTAATGCTCATTTGAAAATTTGTACCATATTGAAAATACCTTAGGAGCTTAAGAGAATTCATTTAACACAACCCATTAGAATGTGTGATTTGTGTTTGAAATAAACCATTTTTCAAACTATTAATAATTTGCGATGAAAATGGATTGTTTATAGTAATATTTAATGCAAAAAATCATGAAGACTGAATGATAAGCTAGCTTAACTGTCATTGAAAGCTAATAGAAAAAGCTTCAGATGAAGTTGATTATTAAAGCTTGAGTGGGATGTGTTCTCCTATATAATCCTCAGATTGCATTAACAGATTTTCATTCACTTTGTTCGCTGTAAAATTCGTTGTTAGATAAAACCTACCCTTTAGATCTTTATCTAAACACCTTTGTGTTAAATGACACTTGAGACGGTTTTTTTTTTGCGGAAAATATGAAAGTTTTTCAACTTTTTGTACAAAAATTGTCAATACAGTAGTGAACAATGTTTTTATTACATATCCTATTTCGTTATAAAAAACCGAGTCATTTCATAAATAAACAGTCAACCCATTTCAGAAATTTTGTTATTCAAGGAAAAATTCACAATCAAGATTCACATTCGCAAGTTCTAAAATATTATCTTACTTGAGTCGACATTTTTTCATAAAATTATTACACTCCCATGCTTAGTCGTGCCAAAAAAAATGCGGATCAGTTGGAGAAATGCCATTCTAACACAACAATTTTCCCGGGAATATTTTGTAGCGTGAGGTAGGCTTGCAAAAATAAATTTTCGATTAATTAGCATTTGCTGCTGTGTGCAGCTGTATCTAGTAGATTTTAGTCTCGATTATTTAACGTTTGCCAAAAAACCTACAATGGACACTACAGACTATACAACGTACTTTATTTTAATAGCCTCCACTTTTTCATTAATTCCATTTCTGGACACATTTATTCATCTACAGTCTCTTTCAAGAGTGATACATTGATTCCAACGATTCTGTAACATTTCGATACATATTTTGTAGAACGATTTATCGTTAACATCAAAATAGGCTTATATATATATATATATATATATATATAATATATATATATATATATATATATATATATATATATATATATATATATATATATATATATATATGTATAGATATATATATATATATATATATATATATATATATATATATATATATATATATATATATATATATATATATATATATATATATATCTTTAACATCATATATATATATCGTTATATATATATATGTTATATATATATATAACGTTATATATATATATATAATATATATATATATAACGTTAAAATGTTAATATATATATAATATATGTATATCTTTAACATCATATATATATATCGTTATATATATATATATCGTTATATATATATATATATATATATATATATATATATATATATATATATATATATATATATCGTTAACATCAAAATAGGCTTATATATATATATATATATATATATATATATATATATATATATCGTTAACATCAAAATAGGCTTA
>JARFXV010001538.1:0-22751 GCA_031761425.1 Cosmopolites sordidus | reverse complement strand
AAACAATATTGATCCGTAAACAAAAATTAAAGTTACAAACGAACAACGGACGTCAGATATATATTATTCGCCGGTTCTAGTCTCGATGGATTTTTTTATTTGTATTTTTTTTTAATTTTTTTTATTTTTTTTTAAATATATAATTGTACAAAATCAGTTATTATTAGTAATATCGAATTACTACTCGGATATATTTCGGCGTCTTGTCTAAATGGATGTTTTTTTCTATATTTCTTTTAATTTCAAGTAACAATAAATGTTGTGGTTCTGAAAAGAACCGTTTTTTTTTTTGGAAAATGTTACGCTTTCGTAAACATATTTTCCTACATCATCATTCCAGATGATGGTTTTGGTGGTGGTGGTCGTCGATAATCTGTATTGGGAACATTCGATTTATTCATACCTCTTGAAAGATTAAGATGTAACGACGAAAATCGGGGTCTTCGTTTATTTCTTCTTTTTTGGGGAAGCTGCTTTCTTCGCTTTGCCCCCGCCGGCAGCGGCGGCGGCAGCTGGAGATCTAGCGCTTTTCGGTTTAGGAGCCTTGGGTTTCTTGGTAGGGCCGGCTTTGTTTGATTTCTTCGCTTTCGACGGAGATTTCGCCTTCGATGGCACCGTAGCGGCGGCGGCGGCAACTGTTACCGCCGAAGATCCCGAACTAGCCGATTTTCCCGTTTTCTTTTCGACGGCTTTCTTTACCGAAGCCTTCTTCTCGGCTACGACGACCGCAGCTTTCTTCGATTTTCCTGCTGCCTTTTTGGTTGTCTTTTTTTCAGTCGTCGCTGCTGCTGCTGCTGCTGCCACCGCCGCTGTCGTTCTTTTCGTCGGACTCTTTTTGCTACCTCCTTTGGCCGCCGCCGCCGCCGCCGCCGCTCCCACTGAAATATTTCTTTTCTTTTGTCCAGAGGATGAAGAAGCAGCACTCGTCGCCGATTGTTTCGCTTGAACCGACGAACTAGACGATGCCGCTGCCAGCTTAAAAGAACCGGACGCACCTTTTCCTTTGGTCTGAACCAGGGTACCGGATGCAACTGCCGATTTTAAATATTTCTTGATGAAAGGCGATACTTTCTCGGCATCGACCTTGTAGTTGGCGGCAATATACTTCTTGATCGCTCTCAATGACGAACCGCCCCTTTCTTTCAATCCCTTAATTGCGTTTGTTACCATTTCGGCCGTCGGTGGATGCGTAGCTTTGGCTTTGGGATTTTTTCTTTTAACGGTTTTTTCCTTTTTTGATGAAGCCGATGCCGCCGCCGCCGCCGCCGACGACGGTGCGGGCGGTACAGACGAGGGCCCGGAACCGCCTCCGCTTGTGCCCGACAGATTAGATGGAGATGTAGCCTGACCGGCGATTTCCGCGTCTGCCATTTTGCCGCGCGCTCGCGCGTGTTATCGTCAAATGTTAATGTAACGAAGAACTCACTACTATCGCGTTTCGCTAAAGAACAGAATCGTATTGCTGCTCGTCCTTCGTCGTCTGTTGCGTCTTACTAAATATGCCCACTCGCTCCACCAAAAAGTTGCATAGTAAGTAAAACGGGCGAACGGCGGACTGAGCGTCTGACTGTCGACACTGCTCCTGATTCCGGCTTCGCCGGGACCTTTAACGAGCTCGGAACAAAGTTTTTATTTTGTATTTTTCATTAGTAAATGCCATTCACCGGATTGCAATATTTAACTTGATTCGTTGTCAATACCTTGAAGCTACCGGAGGCATTTGGTTCATGTCGATCCTTCGACAAGGTTCAATTTAAAAAAATCACAACTAACCGACGATCTCGACGTTTCAAGAAAAACATTCTAATTAGTTCGATTATTTCAGTTAAGTAAACCAGATATTACAGATTGTCCAGGCGATACAAATACCTCAGATATATCACCGATCGGTGGAGTATTCGGATTTCGAGATATATAAACGACTTTGCCGAAAAAATGTTTTTCCCGATGACCTGTCACCGTTCTATTCTCCCTTTGAAAGGTAAACGAGTCTCGTTCTTATACACCGCCTAGTTAACTATCTATAACTTTTTACACACTTTTTTTTTACACACTTTTTTTTTACACACTTTTTTTTTACACACTTTTTTTTTACACTTTTTTTTTACACACTTTTTTTTTACACACTTTTTTTTTACACACTTTTTTTTTACACACTTTTTTTTTACACACTTTTTTTTTACACACTTTTTTTTTACACACTTTTTTTTTACACACTTTTTTTTTACACACTTTTTTTTTACACACTTTTTTTTTACACACTTTTTTTTTACACACTTTTTTTTTACACACTTTTTTTTTACACACTTTTTTTTTACACACTTTTTTTTTACACACTTTTTTTTTACACACTTTTTTTTTACACACTTTTTTTTTACACACTTTTTTTTTACACACTTTTTTTTTACACACTTTTTTTTTACACACTTTTTTTTTACACACTTTTTTTTTACACACTTTTTTTTTACACACTTTTTTTTTACACACTTTTTTTTTACACACTTTTTTTTTACACACTTTTTTTTTACACACTTTTTTTTTACACACTTTTTTTTTACACACTTTTTTTTTACACACTTTTTTTTTACACACTTTTTTTTTACACACTTTTTTTTTACACACTTTTTTTTTACACACTTTTTTTTTACACACTTTTTTTTTACACACTTTTTTTTTACACACTTTTTTTTTACACACTTTTTTTTTACACACTTTTTTTTTACACACTTTTTTTTTACACACTTTTTTTTTACACACTTTTTTTTTACACACTTTTTTTTTACACACTTTTTTTTTACACACTTTTTTTTTACACACTTTTTTTTTACACACTTTTTTTTTACACACTTTTTTTTTACACACTTTTTTTTTACACACTTTTTTTTTACACACTTTTTTTTTACACACTTTTTTTTTACACACTTTTTTTTTACACACTTTTTTTTTACACACTTTTTTTTTACACACTTTTTTTTTACACACTTTTTTTTTACACACTTTTTTTTTACACACTTTTTTTTTACACACTTTTTTTTTACACACTTTTTTTTTACACACTTTTTTTTTACACACTTTTTTTTTACACACTTTTTTTTTACACACTTTTTTTTTACACACTTTTTTTTTACACACTTTTTTTTTACACACTTTTTTTTTACACACTTTTTTTTTACACACTTTTTTTTTACACACTTTTTTTTTACACACTTTTTTTTTACACACTTTTTTTTTACACACTTTTTTTTTACACACTTTTTTTTTACACACTTTTTTTTTACACACTTTTTTTTTACACACTTTTTTTTTACACACTTTTTTTTTACACACTTTTTTTTTACACACTTTTTTTTTACACACTTTTTTTTTACACACTTTTTTTTTACACACTTTTTTTTTACACACTTTTTTTTTACACACTTTTTTTTTACACACTTTTTTTTTACACACTTTTTTTTTACACACTTTTTTTTTACACACTTTTTTTTTACACACTTTTTTTTTACACACTTTTTTTTTACACACTTTTTTTTTACACACTTTTTTTTTACACACTTTTTTTTTACACACTTTTTTTTTACACACTTTTTTTTTACACACTTTTTTTTTACACACTTTTTTTTTACACACTTTTTTTTTACACACTTTTTTTTTACACACTTTTTTTTTACACACTTTTTTTTTACACACTTTTTTTTTACACACTTTTTTTTTACACACTTTTTTTTTACACACTTTTTTTTTACACACTTTTTTTTTACACACTTTTTTTTTACACACTTTTTTTTTACACACTTTTTTTTTACACACTTTTTTTTTACACACTTTTTTTTTACACACTTTTTTTTTACACACTTTTTTTTTACACACTTTTTTTTTACACACTTTTTTTTTACACACTTTTTTTTTACACACTTTTTTTTTACACACTTTTTTTTTACACACTTTTTTTTTACACACTTTTTTTTTACACACTTTTTTTTTACACACTTTTTTTTTACACACTTTTTTTTTACACACTTTTTTTTTACACACTTTTTTTTTACACACTTTTTTTTTACACACTTTTTTTTTACACACTTTTTTTTTACACACTTTTTTTTTACACACTTTTTTTTTACACACTTTTTTTTTACACACTTTTTTTTTACACACTTTTTTTTTACACACTTTTTTTTTACACACTTTTTTTTTACACACTTTTTTTTTACACACTTTTTTTTTACACACTTTTTTTTTACACACTTTTTTTTTACACACTTTTTTTTTACACACTTTTTTTTTACACACTTTTTTTTTACACACTTTTTTTTTACACACTTTTTTTTTACACACTTTTTTTTTACACACTTTTTTTTTACACACTTTTTTTTTACACACTTTTTTTTTACACACTTTTTTTTTACACACTTTTTTTTTACACACTTTTTTTTTACACACTTTTTTTTTACACACTTTTTTTTTACACACTTTTTTTTTACACACTTTTTTTTTACACACTTTTTTTTTACACACTTTTTTTTTACACACTTTTTTTTTACACACTTTTTTTTTACACCAAGGCACAAAAAAAAACAAAATCCACTTAGCGTCTGACTTGTATCAAGCGGTTGAATGGTCAGCGTCTGTTCACCAGTGGTGCGGCTGATATTTAAATTCTGGAACTAACCCCCTCCAGTCTTAACCTCTGAACCGTCATGGTTCAAACCTTTAATTCAAAGTACAAGATGAATCGTTCTAGTAATTACAAAATTACCCCAGGAGGTAGACAATCCTCTGCCAACCGGACTTTCGGATTCTGGGGCGTCCGGGCTAAGTAAATAATCGACTTATGACACTATCCTCAAATGTGCTAACAAAAACTATACATTAATCAATGCACACCTCCCGGTTAACGAAGAAAATAAATCTAATCTTGAAAAAGTAAATAAGTCCTGGGAAATTCTGGAAAAGACTATCTCTAAATTTCCTACCAACCATGTAAAAATCCTATCGGGTGATTTCAACGCCGCCCAACTAGGGAAAGAAAAAAGTACAGGAAGGAAAACTGTCGGCAGTTTTCCAACTCATAAATGGGCCAACCATAATGGTAGAAAATTGGTTGAACTATGTTCGCAGTTTAATCTAAGAAGGATGTCAACACAATTTAAGAAGAAAATAACAAAACAAAAGACATGGATGTGCCCAAACACGTACATGGATGAATTTCAAAATGACCATGTTGCCAATTCGTACCCCAATTATAAAGAGATTTTGAACGTTCGAGTCGATAAAGGAGCAAATATAGACACGGATCACCACCTGACTAGTATCAAACTTAGCTGAAAACCTCGAAAACTTATTCAAAAGAGGCTGCTAATACCAAAGTTTGACCCAACGAAAATAAAACCAGCCCTAACAGAAGAGCTAGATAAACAACCAGCACAGAACTGGCAAGAATTGAAACAAAAAATTATTAAAACAGCCTTAAAGTTGGTCCCTTTACAAAAACGTAGAAAACATCCGTGGTGGGATGAAGTTTGCGAGCAAGGAGTATTAAGCCGAAGTAAAACATTCAAAGATTGGAACAGTCAAAAGACAGTTATAAACTATAACATCTTTTTGGAAGTAAGAAAAGAAACATCGAAGCTAGTTAGAGAAACTAAAAGAAAATATGAAAACAATCAACTTATTGAAATAGAAAAAGATTTCCAAAAAACTAACACCCGAAACTTTTATAAAACATTTAAAACTAAATTAATAGGCTATCAACCGCAAAGTCTTTGCTTCCAAAATGAAAACGGACAATCAGCTCTAAATAACCAAGACAATTGCAAAGAACTAGCGAAATATTTAGAACAAATAGTAAACTGTCCTGAGCCCTTAAACAAATTAGCAACACTAAACCCTAAACAAACAAACCCAGATTCATTACCACCGAAAGAAGATGAAATAATTAGGCAAATCGAGCGGCTTAAAAATGACAAAGCTTCTGGAGAAGATGGAATCACTGCTGAACTTTTGAAATCCGCTGGTCCCCAGGTACACAATCAAGGAAATAACCAAAATTCTACGAGAAGTTAGGCGAACCGAACGGATTCCGGAAGATTGGAAAGAAGCTCTAATCTATCTACTACATAGGAAAGGACATAGAACGGATGTAAACAACTATAGAGGGATATTTCTTCTCCCAGTTTGTTACAAGATTCTATCTCAATGTCTACTAGACAGAGCACAGGGACAGTTAGAACCTAACATTGGTGAATATCAACCAGGTTTTCGACCGGGGGGCAGATCCAGCCCTGAACAGATCCTGAATCTAAAGTTGATTCTAAGACATCAAGAACTGTACAATAAAAATCTCGTCTGTACATTTGTGGATTTCAAAAAAGCATGAGACTCTATTGACCGCGAATCTTTATTCCGAATCTTCCGAAAGAACAAGGACCAGATCTCTGAAAAAACGCTGGGGATTATTAAAGCAACGTTAACTAACACAAGGTTAAAAGTAAAATTCATGGTTGACATCTCTCAGAGCCCTTCGAAATTAAAACTGGAGTGAGACGAGGGGATGGAGGACTCTCGCCACTCCTATTTAACTGTGTTCTAGAAAAAATAATATAGGAGTGGCGTGAAAAAAAATAAGTTGGCCCTGAATGTTGACCAGCCCATTAAACTGGGGAGAACCAACATCAATACTGATTGTCTGGCATCTGCTGATGATCTAGCAATTTTAGCTCAAGATATATTAAGGGCACAGATACAGATTGAAATCCTAAAGGAAACAGACTAAGCACGCCATAAGCTAACATGACCTGCAACAGACTAAGAACGCCATTTCTAAAAACAAAATATGGTAACATCAGACGAGTCTCTCAATTCAAATATTTGGGTGAAATAATCATGGAAAATGGATTGGAAAAAGCGGCCAATAAGGATAGATGTCAAAAAATGGAAACGGCATTAAGGCTTACACAAAATATTTATAACAAAAAGTGCCTATCTAAAAACATAAAACTGAGACATTACAACACAATTATTAAGCCAGAATGTCTATATGCTGCAGAAACGCTCATTTTGAATAGAAAGAGGGACATCGAGGACATTGAAAAGAAGGAAAGAAAAATCCTAGGCCCCAAACAAATAAATAGCCACAACATACCGACATCGGGAATACCAAGAGATCAAACAATACTCAGATATACATAGCGATATGTGAGAAAAAGAAGACTTAAATTTTACGGACACATAAAACGGATGAATCCGAGTAGGCTAACTAGACAAATAGTCGAATTTTATGAAAATAGGAGTAGAGTCGACTTCGACTTATCTAGCCAGGCTTTTGGGTTAGCCCTCAAGGCTCTTGCCCGTTTCTAGTCAACTTTACCCTATATGGGCACTAATTTTTTAGGGTCTCTATCTGACCCGGGTATGCCTAGCAAGTGGCATAGATAAGAAAGGATAGTCTATAAGATGATCCTGGCGAACTTCTGAGATTAATATGAAAGAAAAGGAAAATGAAATTTTGCTTTTTCCCCATCAGCAATATGACGGGTTTTTTGCCATTGGTCCGGTCCGATCGATCGGAGATGATCTCTCAGACCGCCTGGCCACGGCGGTTAGGGACTGTTGTCGAAGCGGTCTTACGCGAGCCGGGAATCGAAAATTCGATTCCTTTCTGCTCGCAGCCCGTAAGGCAAATTGGGGCAATTGGCTAGCTTTACCCGGAAAATCCGGGTAGGTTGTCCGGTATAGATAGGACTAGCGGGTTTTCGCTCAAGCTTGCCTGTAGGCAAAACTTGGCGTAAATTTGGGAATGGAATTTAGAGACCGGGGGTACACCGGTCTCTATAATAATTTGAGTGTTTCGAACGTACCACGGCGCGTTTAGTGCCATACGCAAGGTTTTGTTCTGAAACGTTTGTGAAGTTATTTAGCCGCCGTCGGCGTTAGAAAACGAAAATAAATCGTAAGACCGTATAAATAAAAGGGACTTATCATTGTTACGTAAAATTGGGTTTTAACTATCGGAGATAGTTTACTCGAACGACAAATCAAGAAGTACAAAAGTTTGAGGATTCCGTACCCCTTGCTGATAGGAGTAGAGCTAAAGTAGAAATAATTAGATGGATTGCTGCAATTAAAGAGGACCTAAGATCAGCAAATATTACACAAAGTGAAATTCAGGATAGAGGCTGTTTCAGACACAAGGTGAACGTTTGGAAGGTTGGCCAGAGAGAAAAATGTAGGAAGACCGGAACAACTTGGTCTGACGAAAGGAAAAACGCTCATAGCGAAAGAATGAAATTAGTATGGGTGCGAAGGAAGGTTAACAACAACAAACGCCTCTAATTGTACATCGCGTGGTCCACCAGGGCCCATAAGTAAATAATAATAATAAATATATATATATATATATATATATATATATATATATATATATATATATATATATATATATATATATATATATATATATCAGATAAATTTTGGAACAAAGTATGTTACACCAAGAGTCAATAACCACCTGAGGGTTCCCGCGAAAAAAAAATAAGGACATTTAAAAAACCAACGACACCTATGGAGGCTGTCTTTTTTCTTCGACGAATTTTGGGAAAACCGGCCAAAACCATAGAGCCCGGCTAGCACATATCATGTACAAGATGGACGACTCTCGGATAGATCGAAAGTTTTTATTTTTCGAGAATAATCATTTACATCCTATACACATACACTCTAAAAAAGCGTCGAGCGTTATCGCTGGAAAAAAAAAATCCCGCTAATTTCAACTCGGGCATTAAGCCACAATAATATTCGGGTTTTCAGTTTGTGTGTGTGTGTGTTTAAAAATATTTTACTTTCATGCATCTAATGCTAATTTCGAACCTAGATGTCTGTGCGGATAGGCGATATGCTTGATATTTTTTTTTTTATATTTAAAATTCGTGGCTCTGAAAAGAGCCATTTTCTTTTTATTATCGTTCGAAATATTAATCTCGCCAGTTCTTGCTTCTGATCTTTGATACGTTTATCTATTTTTACTTGGAACTGGTGTATTTGGTCACGGCTTTGGTCCCCTCGCTAACGGCGTGTTTGGCTAATTCACCCGGTAAAAGTAATCTGACCGCCGTTTGAATTTCTCTACTGGTTATGGTCGATCTTTTGTTGTAATGAGCCAAACGCGATGCTTCGGCCGCTATCCTCTCGAAAATGTCATTAACGAAAGAATTCATGATCGACATGGCCTTGCTGGAAATTCCCGTATCCGGATGTACCTGTTTCAGCACTTTGTAAATATAAATGGCGTAACTTTCCTTCCTCCTGCGCTTCTTTTTTTTATCACCTTTCGAGATGTTTTTTTGTGCCTTTCCCGCTTTTTTGGCCGCTTTCCCGCTAGTTTTTGGTGGCATTATGGACAAAGAGGACGATTTTTTTTTAAATGTACATACGGTACAATAAAAATCCGTATCATAAATTGACCCTTGAGCCGATAAAAGTTCACTTCTTTTTTGTACTGGAGCGTACGGGTACGATATGCTCCGCCCATTTAACCGTAAGGCGTATTTTTACGATTCCATTGGAGACTGTACCGCCGCATATATATAAAAAGGAAGGAAAGAAGGGGGGGACATCCCGACAGAAAATAGTCTCTCATCTGACTCTACGACGACGGTCGTGCCGTGCGATCTGATCAATTGTAAGCAAAGAACAAAAAAAAATCAGCATGTCTGGACGCGGAAAAGGAGGCAAAGTTAAAGGAAAGGCCAAGTCGCGTTCGAATCGTGCCGGATTGCAGTTTCCGGTCGGCCGTATTCACAGATTGTTGAGGAAAGGAAATTACGCGGAACGCGTAGGTGCAGGAGCACCGGTATATTTGGCCGCGGTAATGGAGTATCTTGCCGCCGAAGTATTGGAATTGGCCGGAAACGCCGCCAGAGATAACAAAAAGACGAGAATTATCCCACGACATTTGCAGCTCGCCATTAGAAATGACGAAGAATTGAACAAACTATTGTCCGGCGTGACCATCGCACAAGGTGGTGTTTTACCTAACATTCAGGCCGTGCTATTGCCAAAAAAGACCGACAGTAAAACGAAGTAAAATCGAAACAACTTCTCTATCCCTACTTGAAGATGATGATGATGATGATGGTCTTCGCCTGATTCGAAATATCGGTCCTTATCAGGACCAACAAAATATCTATGAAAAGAAAAAACAATATTGATCCGTAAACAAAAATTAAAGTTACAAACGAACAACGGACGTCAGATATATATTATTCGCCGGTTCTAGTCTCGATGGATTTTTTTATTTGTATTTTTTTTTAATTTTTTTTATTTTTTTTTAAATATATAATTGTACAAAATCAGTTATTATTAGTAATATCGAATTACTACTCGGATATATTTCGGCGTCTTGTCTAAATGGATGTTTTTTTCTATATTTCTTTTAATTTCAAGTAACAATAAATGTTGTGGTTCTGAAAAGAACCGTTTTTTTTTTTTGGAAAATGTTACGCTTTCGTAAACATATTTTCCTACATCATCATTCCAGATGATGGTTTTGGTGGTGGTGGTCGTCGATAATCTGTATTGGGAACATTCGATTTATTCATACCTCTTGAAAGATTAAGATGTAACGACGAAAATCGGGGTCTTCGTTTATTTCTTCTTTTTTGGGGAAGCTGCTTTCTTCGCTTTGCCCCCGCCGGCAGCGGCGGCGGCAGCTGGAGATCTAGCGCTTTTCGGTTTAGGAGCCTTGGGTTTCTTGGTAGGGCCGGCTTTGTTTGATTTCTTCGCTTTCGACGGAGATTTCGCCTTCGATGGCACCGTAGCGGCGGCGGCGGCAACTGTTACCGCCGAAGATCCCGAACTAGCCGATTTTCCCGTTTTCTTTTCGACGGCTTTCTTTACCGAAGCCTTCTTCTCGGCTACGACGACCGCAGCTTTCTTCGATTTTCCTGCTGCCTTTTTGGTTGTCTTTTTTTCAGTCGTCGCTGCTGCTGCTGCTGCTGCCACCGCCGCTGTCGTTCTTTTCGTCGGACTCTTTTTGCTACCTCCTTTGGCCGCCGCCGCCGCCGCCGCCGCTCCCACTGAAATATTTCTTTTCTTTTGTCCAGAGGATGAAGAAGCAGCACTCGTCGCCGATTGTTTCGCTTGAACCGACGAACTAGACGATGCCGCTGCCAGCTTAAAAGAACCGGACGCACCTTTTCCTTTGGTCTGAACCAGGGTACCGGATGCAACTGCCGATTTTAAATATTTCTTGATGAAAGGCGATACTTTCTCGGCATCGACCTTGTAGTTGGCGGCAATATACTTCTTGATCGCTCTCAATGACGAACCGCCCCTTTCTTTCAATCCCTTAATTGCGTTTGTTACCATTTCGGCCGTCGGTGGATGCGTAGCTTTGGCTTTGGGATTTTTTCTTTTAACGGTTTTTTCCTTTTTTGATGAAGCCGATGCCGCCGCCGCCGCCGCCGACGACGGTGCGGGCGGTACAGACGAGGGCCCGGAACCGCCTCCGCTTGTGCCCGACAGATTAGATGGAGATGTAGCCTGACCGGCGATTTCCGCGTCTGCCATTTTGCCGCGCGCTCGCGCGTGTTATCGTCAAATGTTAATGTAACGAAGAACTCACTACTATCGCGTTTCGCTAAAGAACAGAATCGTATTGCTGCTCGTCCTTCGTCGTCTGTTGCGTCTTACTAAATATGCCCACTCGCTCCACCAAAAAGTTGCATAGTAAGTAAAACGGGCGAACGGCGGACTGAGCGTCTGACTGTCGACACTGCTCCTGATTCCGGCTTCGCCGGGACCTTTAACGAGCTCGGAACAAAGTTTTTATTTTGTATTTTTCATTAGTAAATGCCATTCACCGGATTGCAATATTTAACTTGATTCGTTGTCAATACCTTGAAGCTACCGGAGGCATTTGGTTCATGTCGATCCTTCGACAAGGTTCAATTTAAAAAAATCACAACTAACCGACGATCTCGACGTTTCAAGAAAAACATTCTAATTAGTTCGATTATTTCAGTTAAGTAAACCAGATATTACAGATTGTCCAGGCGATACAAATACCTCAGATATATCACCGATCGGTGGAGTATTCGGATTTCGAGATATATAAACGACTTTGCCGAAAAAATGTTTTTCCCGATGACCTGTCACCGTTCTATTCTCCCTTTGAAAGGTAAACGAGTCTCGTTCTTATACACCGCCTAGTTAACTATCTATAACTTTTTACACACTTTTTTTTACACTTTTTTTTTACACACTTTTTTTTTACACACTTTTTTTTTACACACTTTTTTTTTACACACTTTTTTTTTACACACTTTTTTTTTACACACTTTTTTTTTACACACTTTTTTTTTACACACTTTTTTTTTACACACTTTTTTTTTACACACTTTTTTTTTACACACTTTTTTTTTACACACTTTTTTTTTACACACTTTTTTTTTACACACTTTTTTTTTACACACTTTTTTTTTACACACTTTTTTTTTACACACTTTTTTTTTACACACTTTTTTTTTACACACTTTTTTTTTACACACTTTTTTTTTACACACTTTTTTTTTACACACTTTTTTTTTACACACTTTTTTTTTACACACTTTTTTTTTACACACTTTTTTTTTACACACTTTTTTTTTACACACTTTTTTTTTACACACTTTTTTTTTACACACTTTTTTTTTACACACTTTTTTTTTACACACTTTTTTTTTACACACTTTTTTTTTACACACTTTTTTTTTACACACTTTTTTTTTACACACTTTTTTTTTACACACTTTTTTTTTACACACTTTTTTTTTACACACTTTTTTTTTACACACTTTTTTTTTACACACTTTTTTTTTACACACTTTTTTTTTACACACTTTTTTTTTACACACTTTTTTTTTACACACTTTTTTTTTACACACTTTTTTTTTACACACTTTTTTTTTACACACTTTTTTTTTACACACTTTTTTTTTACACACTTTTTTTTTACACACTTTTTTTTTACACACTTTTTTTTTACACACTTTTTTTTTACACACTTTTTTTTTACACACTTTTTTTTTACACACTTTTTTTTTACACACTTTTTTTTTACACACTTTTTTTTTACACACTTTTTTTTTACACACTTTTTTTTTACACACTTTTTTTTTACACACTTTTTTTTTACACACTTTTTTTTTACACACTTTTTTTTTACACACTTTTTTTTTACACACTTTTTTTTTACACACTTTTTTTTTACACACTTTTTTTTTACACACTTTTTTTTTACACACTTTTTTTTTACACACTTTTTTTTTACACACTTTTTTTTTACACACTTTTTTTTTACACACTTTTTTTTTACACACTTTTTTTTTACACACTTTTTTTTTACACACTTTTTTTTTACACACTTTTTTTTTACACACTTTTTTTTTACACACTTTTTTTTTACACACTTTTTTTTTACACACTTTTTTTTTACACACTTTTTTTTTACACACTTTTTTTTTACACACTTTTTTTTTACACACTTTTTTTTTACACACTTTTTTTTTACACACTTTTTTTTTACACACTTTTTTTTTACACACTTTTTTTTTACACACTTTTTTTTTACACACTTTTTTTTTACACACTTTTTTTTTACACACTTTTTTTTTACACACTTTTTTTTTACACACTTTTTTTTTACACACTTTTTTTTTACACACTTTTTTTTTACACACTTTTTTTTTACACACTTTTTTTTTACACACTTTTTTTTTACACACTTTTTTTTTACACACTTTTTTTTTACACACTTTTTTTTTACACACTTTTTTTTTACACACTTTTTTTTTACACACTTTTTTTTTACACACTTTTTTTTTACACACTTTTTTTTTACACACTTTTTTTTTACACACTTTTTTTTTACACACTTTTTTTTTACACACTTTTTTTTTACACACTTTTTTTTTACACACTTTTTTTTTACACACTTTTTTTTTACACACTTTTTTTTTACACACTTTTTTTTTACACACTTTTTTTTTACACACTTTTTTTTTACACACTTTTTTTTTACACACTTTTTTTTTACACACTTTTTTTTTACACACTTTTTTTTTACACACTTTTTTTTTACACACTTTTTTTTTACACACTTTTTTTTTACACACTTTTTTTTTACACACTTTTTTTTTACACACTTTTTTTTTACACACTTTTTTTTTACACACTTTTTTTTTACACACTTTTTTTTTACACACTTTTTTTTTACACACTTTTTTTTTACACACTTTTTTTTTACACACTTTTTTTTTACACACTTTTTTTTTACACACTTTTTTTTTACACACTTTTTTTTTACACACTTTTTTTTTACACACTTTTTTTTTACACACTTTTTTTTTACACCAAGGCACAAAAAAAAACAAAATCCACTTAGCGTCTGACTTGTATCAAGCGGTTGAATGGTCAGCGTCTGTTCACCAGTGGTGCGGCTGATATTTAAATTCTGGAACTAACCCCCTCCAGTCTTAACCTCTGAACCGTCATGGTTCAAACCTTTAATTCAAAGTACAAGATGAATCGTTCTAGTAATTACAAAATTACCCCAGGAGGTAGACAATCCTCTGCCAACCGGACTTTCGGATTCTGGGGCGTCCGGGCTAAGTAAATAATCGACTTATGACACTATCCTCAAATGTGCTAACAAAAACTATACATTAATCAATGCACACCTCCCGGTTAACGAAGAAAATAAATCTAATCTTGAAAAAGTAAATAAGTCCTGGGAAATTCTGGAAAAGACTATCTCTAAATTTCCTACCAACCATGTAAAAATCCTATCGGGTGATTTCAACGCCGCCCAACTAGGGAAAGAAAAAAGTACAGGAAGGAAAACTGTCGGCAGTTTTCCAACTCATAAATGGGCCAACCATAATGGTAGAAAATTGGTTGAACTATGTTCGCAGTTTAATCTAAGAAGGATGTCAACACAATTTAAGAAGAAAATAACAAAACAAAAGACATGGATGTGCCCAAACACGTACATGGATGAATTTCAAAATGACCATGTTGCCAATTCGTACCCCAATTATAAAGAGATTTTGAACGTTCGAGTCGATAAAGGAGCAAATATAGACACGGATCACCACCTGACTAGTATCAAACTTAGCTGAAAACCTCGAAAACTTATTCAAAAGAGGCTGCTAATACCAAAGTTTGACCAGCTAGATAAACAACCAGCACAGAACTGGCAAGAATTGAAACAAAAAATTATTAAAACAGCCTTAAAGTTGGTCCCTTTACAAAAACGTAGAAAACATCCGTGGTGGGATGAAGTTTGCGAGCAAGGAGTATTAAGCCGAAGTAAAACATTCAAAGATTGGAACAGTCAAAAGACAGTTATAAACTATAACATCTTTTTGGAAGTAAGAAAAGAAACATCGAAGCTAGTTAGAGAAACTAAAAGAAAATATGAAAACAATCAACTTATTGAAATAGAAAAAGATTTCCAAAAAACTAACACCCGAAACTTTTATAAAACATTTAAAACTAAATTAATAGGCTATCAACCGCAAAGTCTTTGCTTCCAAAATGAAAACGGACAATCAGCTCTAAATAACCAAGACAATTGCAAAGAACTAGCGAAATATTTAGAACAAATAGTAAACTGTCCTGAGCCCTTAAACAAATTAGCAACACTAAACCCTAAACAAACAAACCCAGATTCATTACCACCGAAAGAAGATGAAATAATTAGGCAAATCGAGCGGCTTAAAAATGACAAAGCTTCTGGAGAAGATGGAATCACTGCTGAACTTTTGAAATCCGCTGGTCCCCAGGTACACAATCAAGGAAATAACCAAAATTCTACGAGAAGTTAGGCGAACCGAACGGATTCCGGAAGATTGGAAAGAAGCTCTAATCTATCTACTACATAGGAAAGGACATAGAACGGATGTAAACAACTATAGAGGGATATTTCTTCTCCCAGTTTGTTACAAGATTCTATCTCAATGTCTACTAGACAGAGCACAGGGACAGTTAGAACCTAACATTGGTGAATATCAACCAGGTTTTCGACCGGGGGGCAGATCCAGCCCTGAACAGATCCTGAATCTAAAGTTGATTCTAAGACATCAAGAACTGTACAATAAAAATCTCGTCTGTACATTTGTGGATTTCAAAAAAGCATGAGACTCTATTGACCGCGAATCTTTATTCCGAATCTTCCGAAAGAACAAGGACCAGATCTCTGAAAAAACGCTGGGGATTATTAAAGCAACGTTAACTAACACAAGGTTAAAAGTAAAATTCATGGTTGACATCTCTCAGAGCCCTTCGAAATTAAAACTGGAGTGAGACGAGGGGATGGAGGACTCTCGCCACTCCTATTTAACTGTGTTCTAGAAAAAATAATATAGGAGTGGCGTGAAAAAAAATAAGTTGGCCCTGAATGTTGACCAGCCCATTAAACTGGGGAGAACCAACATCAATACTGATTGTCTGGCATCTGCTGATGATCTAGCAATTTTAGCTCAAGATATATTAAGGGCACAGATACAGATTGAAATCCTAAAGGAAACAGACTAAGCACGCCATAAGCTAACATGACCTGCAACAGACTAAGAACGCCATTTCTAAAAACAAAATATGGTAACATCAGACGAGTCTCTCAATTCAAATATTTGGGTGAAATAATCATGGAAAATGGATTGGAAAAAGCGGCCAATAAGGATAGATGTCAAAAAATGGAAACGGCATTAAGGCTTTGTCAAAAAATGGAAACGGCATTAAGGCTTACACAAAATATTTATAACAAAAAGTGCCTATCTAAAAACATAAAACTGAGACATTACAACACAATTATTAAGCCAGAATGTCTATATGCTGCAGAAACGCTCATTTTGAATAGAAAGAGGGACATCGAGGACATTGAAAAGAAGGAAAGAAAAATCCTAGGCCCCAAACAAATAAATAGCCACAACATACCGACATCGGGAATACCAAGAGATCAAACAATACTCAGATATACATAGCGATATGTGAGAAAAAGAAGACTTAAATTTTACGGACACATAAAACGGATGAATCCGAGTAGGCTAACTAGACAAATAGTCGAATTTTATGAAAATAGGAGTAGAGTCGACTTCGACTTATCTAGCCAGGCTTTTGGGTTAGCCCTCAAGGCTCTTGCCCGTTTCTAGTCAACTTTACCCTATATGGGCACTAATTTTTTAGGGTCTCTATCTGACCCGGGTATGCCTAGCAAGTGGCATAGATAAGAAAGGATAGTCTATAAGATGATCCTGGCGAACTTCTGAGATTAATATGAAAGAAAAGGAAAATGAAATTTTGCTTTTTCCCCATCAGCAATATGACGGGTTTTTTGCCATTGGTCCGGTCCGATCGATCGGAGATGATCTCTCAGACCGCCTGGCCACGGCGGTTAGGGACTGTTGTCGAAGCGGTCTTACGCGAGCCGGGAATCGAAAATTCGATTCCTTTCTGCTCGCAGCCCGTAAGGCAAATTGGGGCAATTGGCTAGCTTTACCCGGAAAATCCGGGTAGGTTGTCCGGTATAGATAGGACTAGCGGGTTTTCGCTCAAGCTTGCCTGTAGGCAAAACTTGGCGTAAATTTGGGAATGGAATTTAGAGACCGGGGGTACACCGGTCTCTATAATAATTTGAGTGTTTCGAACGTACCACGGCGCGTTTAGTGCCATACGCAAGGTTTTGTTCTGAAACGTTTGTGAAGTTATTTAGCCGCCGTCGGCGTTAGAAAACGAAAATAAATCGTAAGACCGTATAAATAAAAGGGACTTATCATTGTTACGTAAAATTGGGTTTTAACTATCGGAGATAGTTTACTCGAACGACAAATCAAGAAGTACAAAAGTTTGAGGATTCCGTACCCCTTGCTGATAGGAGTAGAGCTAAAGTAGAAATAATTAGATGGATTGCTGCAATTAAAGAGGACCTAAGATCAGCAAATATTACACAAAGTGAAATTCAGGATAGAGGCTGTTTCAGACACAAGGTGAACGTTTGGAAGGTTGGCCAGAGAGAAAAATGTAGGAAGACCGGAACAACTTGGTCTGACGAAAGGAAAAACGCTCATAGCGAAAGAATGAAATTAGTATGGGTGCGAAGGAAGGTTAACAACAACAAACGCCTCTAATTGTACATCGCGTGGTCCACCAGGGCCCATAAGTAAATAATAATAATAAATATATATATATATATATATATATATATATATATATATATATATATATATATATATATATATATATATATATATATATCAGATAAATTTTGGAACAAAGTATGTTACACCAAGAGTCAATAACCACCTGAGGGTTCCCGCGAAAAAAAAATAAGGACATTTAAAAAACCAACGACACCTATGGAGGCTGTCTTTTTTCTTCGACGAATTTTGGGAAAACCGGCCAAAACCATAGAGCCCGGCTAGCACATATCATGTACAAGATGGACGACTCTCGGATAGATCGAAAGTTTTTATTTTTCGAGAATAATCATTTACATCCTATACACATACACTCTAAAAAAGCGTCGAGCGTTATCGCTGGAAAAAAAAAATCCCGCTAATTTCAACTCGGGCATTAAGCCACAATAATATTCGGGTTTTCAGTTTGTGTGTGTGTGTGTTTAAAAATATTTTACTTTCATGCATCTAATGCTAATTTCGAACCTAGATGTCTGTGCGGATAGGCGATATGCTTGATATTTTTTTTTTTATATTTAAAATTCGTGGCTCTGAAAAGAGCCATTTTCTTTTTATTATCGTTCGAAATATTAATCTCGCCAGTTCTTGCTTCTGATCTTTGATACGTTTATCTATTTTTACTTGGAACTGGTGTATTTGGTCACGGCTTTGGTCCCCTCGCTAACGGCGTGTTTGGCTAATTCACCCGGTAAAAGTAATCTGACCGCCGTTTGAATTTCTCTACTGGTTATGGTCGATCTTTTGTTGTAATGAGCCAAACGCGATGCTTCGGCCGCTATCCTCTCGAAAATGTCATTAACGAAAGAATTCATGATCGACATGGCCTTGCTGGAAATTCCCGTATCCGGATGTACCTGTTTCAGCACTTTGTAAATATAAATGGCGTAACTTTCCTTCCTCCTGCGCTTCTTTTTTTTATCACCTTTCGAGATGTTTTTTTGTGCCTTTCCCGCTTTTTTGGCCGCTTTCCCGCTAGTTTTTGGTGGCATTATGGACAAAGAGGACGATTTTTTTTTAAATGTACATACGGTACAATAAAAATCCGTATCATAAATTGACCCTTGAGCCGATAAAAGTTCACTTCTTTTTTGTACTGGAGCGTACGGGTACGATATGCTCCGCCCATTTAACCGTAAGGCGTATTTTTACGATTCCATTGGAGACTGTACCGCCGCATATATATAAAAAGGAAGGAAAGAAGGGGGGGACATCCCGACAGAAAATAGTCTCTCATCTGACTCTACGACGACGGTCGTGCCGTGCGATCTGATCAATTGTAAGCAAAGAACAAAAAAAAATCAGCATGTCTGGACGCGGAAAAGGAGGCAAAGTTAAAGGAAAGGCCAAGTCGCGTTCGAATCGTGCCGGATTGCAGTTTCCGGTCGGCCGTATTCACAGATTGTTGAGGAAAGGAAATTACGCGGAACGCGTAGGTGCAGGAGCACCGGTATATTTGGCCGCGGTAATGGAGTATCTTGCCGCCGAAGTATTGGAATTGGCCGGAAACGCCGCCAGAGATAACAAAAAGACGAGAATTATCCCACGACATTTGCAGCTCGCCATTAGAAATGACGAAGAATTGAACAAACTATTGTCCGGCGTGACCATCGCACAAGGTGGTGTTTTACCTAACATTCAGGCCGTGCTATTGCCAAAAAAGACCGACAGTAAAACGAAGTAAAATCGAAACAACTTCTCTATCCCTACTTGAAGATGATGATGATGATGATGGTCTTCGCCTGATTCGAAATATCGGTCCTTATCAGGACCAACAAAATATCTATGAAAAGAAAAAACAATATTGATCCGTAAACAAAAATTAAAGTTACAAACGAACAACGGACGTCAGATATATATATTATTCGCCGGTTCTAGTCTCGATGGATTTTTTTATTTGTATTTTTTTTTAATTTTTTTTATTTTTTTTTAAATATATAATTGTACAAAATCAGTTATTATTAGTAATATCGAATTACTACTCGGATATATTTCGGCGTCTTGTCTAAATGGATGTTTTTTTCTATATTTCTTTTAATTTCAAGTAACAATAAATGTTGTGGTTCTGAAAAGAACCGTTTTTTTTTTTGGAAAATGTTACGCTTTCGTAAACATATTTTCCTACATCATCATTCCAGATGATGGTTTTGGTGGTGGTGGTCGTCGATAATCTGTATTGGGAACATTCGATTTATTCATACCTCTTGAAAGATTAAGATGTAACGACGAAAATCGGGGTCTTCGTTTATTTCTTCTTTTTTGGGGAAGCTGCTTTCTTCGCTTTGCCCCCGCCGGCAGCGGCGGCGGCAGCTGGAGATCTAGCGCTTTTCGGTTTAGGAGCCTTGGGTTTCTTGGTAGGGCCGGCTTTGTTTGATTTCTTCGCTTTCGACGGAGATTTCGCCTTCGATGGCACCGTAGCGGCGGCGGCGGCAACTGTTACCGCCGAAGATCCCGAACTAGCCGATTTTCCCGTTTTCTTTTCGACGGCTTTCTTTACCGAAGCCTTCTTCTCGGCTACGACGACCGCAGCTTTCTTCGATTTTCCTGCTGCCTTTTTGGTTGTCTTTTTTTCAGTCGTCGCTGCTGCTGCTGCTGCTGCCACCGCCGCTGTCGTTCTTTTCGTCGGACTCTTTTTGCTACCTCCTTTGGCCGCCGCCGCCGCCGCCGCCGCTCCCACTGAAATATTTCTTTTCTTTTGTCCAGAGGATGAAGAAGCAGCACTCGTCGCCGATTGTTTCGCTTGAACCGACGAACTAGACGATGCCGCTGCCAGCTTAAAAGAACAGCTTAAAAGAACCGGACGCACCTTTTCCTTTGGTCTGAACCAGGGTACCGGATGCAACTGCCGATTTTAAATATTTCTTGATGAAAGGCGATACTTTCTCGGCATCGACCTTGTAGTTGGCGGCAATATACTTCTTGATCGCTCTCAATGACGAACCGCCCCTTTCTTTCAATCCCTTAATTGCGTTTGTTACCATTTCGGCCGTCGGTGGATGCGTAGCTTTGGCTTTGGGATTTTTTCTTTTAACGGTTTTTTCCTTTTTTGATGAAGCCGATGCCGCCGCCGCCGCCGCCGACGACGGTGCGGGCGGTACAGACGAGGGCCCGGAACCGCCTCCGCTTGTGCCCGACAGATTAGATGGAGATGTAGCCTGACCGGCGATTTCCGCGTCTGCCATTTTGCCGCGCGCTCGCGCGTGTTATCGTCAAATGTTAATGTAACGAAGAACTCACTACTATCGCGTTTCGCTAAAGAACAGAATCGTATTGCTGCTCGTCCTTCGTCGTCTGTTGCGTCTTACTAAATATGCCCACTCGCTCCACCAAAAAGTTGCATAGTAAGTAAAACGGGCGAACGGCGGACTGAGCGTCTGACTGTCGACACTGCTCCTGATTCCGGCTTCGCCGGGACCTTTAACGAGCTCGGAACAAAGTTTTTATTTTGTATTTTTCATTAGTAAATGCCATTCACCGGATTGCAATATTTAACTTGATTCGTTGTCAATACCTTGAAGCTACCGGAGGCATTTGGTTCATGTCGATCCTTCGACAAGGTTCAATTTAAAAAAATCACAACTAACCGACGATCTCGACGTTTCAAGAAAAACATTCTAATTAGTTCGATTATTTCAGTTAAGTAAACCAGATATTACAGATTGTCCAGGCGATACAAATACCTCAGATATATCACCGATCGGTGGAGTATTCGGATTTCGAGATATATAAACGACTTTGCCGAAAAAATGTTTTTCCCGATGACCTGTCACCGTTCTATTCTCCCTTTGAAAGGTAAACGAGTCTCGTTCTTATACACCGCCTAGTTAACTATCTATAACTTTTTACACACTTTTTTTTTACACACTTTTTTTTTACACACTTTTTTTTTACACACTTTTTTTTTACACACTTTTTTTTTACACACTTTTTTTTTACACACTTTTTTTTTACACACTTTTTTTTTACACACTTTTTTTTTACACACTTTTTTTTTACACACTTTTTTTTTACACACTTTTTTTTTACACACTTTTTTTTTACACACTTTTTTTTTACACACTTTTTTTTTACACACTTTTTTTTTACACACTTTTTTTTTACACACTTTTTTTTTACACACTTTTTTTTTACACACTTTTTTTTTACACACTTTTTTTTTACACACTTTTTTTTTACACACTTTTTTTTTACACACTTTTTTTTTACACACTTTTTTTTTACACACTTTTTTTTTACACACTTTTTTTTTACACACTTTTTTTTTACACACTTTTTTTTTACACACTTTTTTTTTACACACTTTTTTTTTACACACTTTTTTTTTACACACTTTTTTTTTACACACTTTTTTTTTACACACTTTTTTTTTACACACTTTTTTTTTACACACTTTTTTTTTACACACTTTTTTTTTTACACACTTTTTTTTTACACACTTTTTTTTTACACACTTTTTTTTTACACACTTTTTTTTTTACACACTTTTTTTTTACACACTTTTTTTTTACACACTTTTTTTTTACACAC
>JARFXV010001537.1:152500-409159 GCA_031761425.1 Cosmopolites sordidus | reverse complement strand
TACCCGTTCACGTCAAACGCGTTGGGCAACCATGGAACAAAAGTAAGGGCCTTAAGGTCAACTTAAAAACCAGGAGAGCAGTAGTAGTAGTAGTGGTGTGAGCAATCTTTTAGAGATGTAACGTTCTTTCCCGAGCAAGTCTTAAAGTCGTTAACGAGCTGCTGGGCGTTCTGTGTAGGTTTTTTAAAGGCGTTTTTGACAATTGGGTTAAATTGAAATATAACTGTAAACTGAAAGGATTGACACGATTAGAAAGTAAAATAGGCGTCACTAATCCTCAGTGTCTGTGTTTACATTAAAGCAGTCTCTATGCCAAGTTAAAAGACTTTCTTTGTAGTTCTAAATAACATTGTTTGGCATATTATTTGTATGATTGATATTAATTGAAACAACTTTGTTTTCATATCATGTACTTTCCTGTTATGTTAGGTGTCGGAATTAATTTTTCGATTTTTTGGCTCAAAAAAACAATGTTATTTAAAACTAACGGTACATTATATTTCAATTAAAGTATTTGCCATCTATAGCTATGACGTTTTCCCATTTTTTGAGCAATAAATGGATTTCACGTTTGAAGAATTGAATATTTTTAGAATTGATCCATGAATCCACTCAATTTTTCGCTTCTTCGCAATTTTTGAAGTGCTGTTCCAGTAATACGCTTTGCATCGTTCGAAACAAATGGTAGTCGAAAGGGGCAATGTCTGGTGAATAAGACCTAGCTAATAAACTTCCCAGCAAAGCAACTGTAACATTTCTTTCATAATGTTTGCAGTATAAGGTCGAGCACAAAATCAAGTTTGTGTATCTTTCAGCCCATTCTGGATGTTTTTCTTGCAATGCTCGATTCAAATTGTTCAATGCTCTGAGTCAACATCTTTCTAATCCCACCAGATACACATCATAAGCTTCTTTCCATGAATATCTTGTTTTGGTGTTGATGTCGATGGTTCACCTGGCTTAACTATTGCTTTTCTTCGCTTAGGATTGTCATAATGAATCCATTATTCATCACCAGTAACAATTCAATACAAAATTGACTTCTTTTTGTGTCTTTCAAGCAACATTTGACATGTGGTTAAACACCTTTCTTGTTTTATTTTAGTCAATTTATACAGTACCCAATTTCCTTCTTTCTAAATGAATCCAAATTTGTTTACATGTTTTCCACCAGTTGTTGGATCAGCATTTAATACTTTTGATAATTCTTCAAGTGTTTGACATGGATCTTCATCGCGTAATACTTTTAATTCTGCATCTTCAATTTTTGGTTGGCCTGGATGTTCCTTGTCTTTCACATCAAAATCACCACTTTTCAAACGATTTAACCAATTTTCACAAGTCCTTTCGGTAAAAGCATGTTTTCCATAAGCTTCTACAACCAAACGCGCTATTTTGAAAATTACTAAGGAACCTGAGCGTGTACTTCTAGAGAAGAAAAGTAAAACCTGTCGTTATTGCCCAAGCCGAGTATGACCACATATTGTGTCAAGTGCGGGCATGCGATATGCGGTAAGCACCGCGGTAACTACTGCACTGAGTGTACAATATAATTACTCTATTATATGAACATATTGTTACTTTAGTCTTTAGAAAATAAGAGAACAATTTTCAGTTCTATGGAATTTTATTTAAATAAATATTTGATATCAATTTATTGCTTTGTAAAACATCGTATCGTAATATACTACATATTAGTGTTTACGTATATCAAAAACATATTAGTGTTCTAGGGTAACTAGGGTAGGTAAGTTAAACAAAATGATTTGGTGTTTAATGACAAATCTCTAAGTTTAATATTTCACACCAAAGGTTCCAATAGAAGAATTAAGCTTTTTATAGTTTGTCCTTAGAAAAATAAAAGAGGTTTTAAATTTCAGGAGGATTTGTAATAGTTTGTGGAGGATTTGGTAGACTCCATTTGTTCCAATCTGTGGATTTTGAAGAGATCAAAATAAAAATTCTGGAAAACGCAGTAACATTTCTTGGCATCAACATAAAAGTATTAGGACAACCAATTAGTTTGGAAGATTTTCAACGCCAAAGATTTGGAAAATATAGGTAGTTTTGAAATCATTCAAAAATTTTCATTATTGATTCGTTTTTTTTTTCAGTGCTGATGAATTTTTAACTTCAGTTTCGGAATTTGTAGTGCATAAAATACATAAACCTCGACATTCAGAACCGGTACGCAGAACCCTATGTCTATCTGAAGTGTGTCTCTTGGAGAGAGACCCTCAAACTTACAGTATTTGTACTTTACAACCGTTATGTGATATATTTGCTTTAGTTCGTAATAATGAGAATCATCAGTTGTTTAGCATTGAATATGTTAATGGACAAGTGAGAACATACACTACCACCGACAGAGACTCTCTATTAGCGTCTTTGTTGGATGGAGTGAGGGCCTCAGGAAACAAAGACGTCCACGTCACTATGGTTCCTACTCAGAGGGGTTTCCGTTTAGGACCTTTACACTTACCAGTAGAAGAAGAAGCCGAAAGTTTACATTTAAAATTCCTACAAAATCCTCCACAACAGTGCCCGTTTGCTGTTTGCGTAAGACGTTTCAACGCTAATGTTCCTTATAGCGGTTTATTGTACAGTGTAACACAAGAAGGCATTTTTTCCGAGAACAAAGAAAAACCTATTATGTATGCACTGCAAGCGCTTGTTGCCAAAGAAGGTGATCAGAAAACTATTTCATCGGAAGATCTGGAAGCTCAGTTTCAAGCCTTGCGGAGGTTGGTCGCCAGCAAAGTTGGTTATGCAGCTTTTACCAAAGTTCACGGGTAAACATTTTTTAACCACTATACATGGTGTAAAAGAAGTAACTTTAGCAAATTTAACAAACGTGTCTTTACATCATTTTATACAAAAAGTTTCCTTAAAATACATAGTCATTCGTCCCGAATATCGTGATCCAGACAGCTGGAGTTTGTTGCACGATAATGCGCCAAGTCACATATCGTTAATTGTGCGTCAATTTTTAGCCCGAAACCAAATCTGTGTGATCAACCACCTATCGTATTCATCAGATTTAGTCCCTTGTGACTTCACCTTGTTCCCAAAGTTGAAATTTAAGTTGAAAGGGTGTTTTTTTGAAGAAATTTGACCATCCAAACAGGTTTAATGCATGTTTTGGTGACTGTTTGGAAAATGAGCTGGAGCACGCATTTTAATCTCTATTGAATCGATGTAACAAATGTATCGAAGCGAGGAGGATACTTCAAATATTAATTCATAAAAAATGCGTTTTAATGATATTTTCCTGGACCTGTACTGATATTTAATGGACGCACTGTGTATGTATCTAAAATGCAACCAACCAAACAGGTCAGAACTTTTGAACATTTTCTTAGCAATTGAGATCGTGTTTATTTTGATTAAACGGAATTGGGTTTTTTGTTTATCTGGTTTCTTAAAGTTTATTTGAAAATAAAATTTAATATTTTTGCAGCCATTCATTTCATATGTTTCAGCATAAATTAGTTTCTTTGATTACAAAAAAAAGGAAAACTTACATATTATCGTATTTTAATCTCAATGTTGAAATTACTAGCACTATTTTTTCACAAAACGTATTAAACAACTTCAATAGGTTTGTAGAGTAAGGAAAGAACTTTGAAATGCATATATATATATATATATATATATATATATATATATATATATATATATATATATATATATATACATCCAATATACTTGATGATGCAATCCATCCATCCATCGTGTTTTCGGTCTTCGTGGGCGTTTATGATCAAGCGGTATCCATTCCAGAATTGCTTTGGTCTATCTGTTGTCACATCACCTCGCTATATGGCCTACCCACTTCCATTTGAATTCTTTCACCCTTCCAATGATGTCACATACCTTCTTTTGTTCTCTGATCCATATGCAGGTCTTTCTGTCCCGCTTTGTAACACCCGCATACACCTTTCCATTCTCCTCTGAGCTACCCGGTATATGTATATATATATATATATATATATATATATATATATATATATATATATATATATATATATATATATATATATATATATATATATATATATATATATATAATCTAAAAGTCTTTGAGAAACCTGGACAAATGTTTGCGAAGATAGAAACAGCTTTTATGAGTATCGTTGCCTGTAAAAACGCCTAACCTCTTTGGAATTTTGGAAAGCTCCGCAAATAAGATGAATATCGTAATATTCGCATGCGGAATACTCTTTTGGTTTTAAATGGAACTTAAATACATGCACTGGCATACACTGAAATATTTTTTGTTGCAATGTTGAAATAACATTCTTTACCGTTTGGTTTGCGACATTGTTAACATCAATGTTGGCATCAATATTTGTCAATTATCCTTTTACGCGTATTTGCTGAAAATGTTATAACTTATAACAGCTTTTCAGTTGATGATTTCACAATTTTGCAATTATTTTTGCGTGAAACTTTAGGTTCTTCATCCTTGTAAGGAACTGTTTGTCAAGAATCGTTGGTTAAATTTACACAAGTGCTTTCCATTACACTCTGTAAATAACAGACCGAAACATGTAATTTTTGTAGGTTTAGGGAAGCTATTGGAATGAAGGTTGTTAGAGCTTTGAAAAGGAATGAATTTGGTGTAACTCATGCTGCAATCGATATGATTTGTGCATTGATGCATCCGATGCATGACGATTATGATTTGAGACAGGAGCAATTAAATAAATCGTCGCTTCTTCAAACCAAATCATTTTTGGATAGTCTTTTAAACATGTGGACAACTCATATAGTAAGTCTTAAGTTTATACAATACCTCATTGCATCTTAAATTATTATTTAAATTCTATTCTAATGAGAATCATGAACTGTATTAGTATACATCTTGAAAATGTTCAGCTTTGCAGGTTAGGGTGATAAATTGCTTTAGCTTTATTAAAAATTTACTTAAATTTTAAAAGGAACAATTTTCAAAATAAAGACTTTTTGGTTATACCACTATGATCAAAAACCATGGTGACTGTTTAAATAAATCACAAAGTATTTATTTATTCAACCAAATTAATTTTGTTTCCTTCAGAGTAATTCCCTCTCACTACCATATGCTTATTTCAAGATGTTTTCCAGTCTTCGAAACAGGTTATATACACGACTTTCGTATTTCTTTTAAAACGGCCAATGAACTCTCTTGAATGGCTTTTATGGACTCAAAACGACATCCACGTGGATTAATTAGTAGTTTATTCAATAAAGGAATCAAGAGAAAGTCACGTCGTGTCATATCTGGTGGATATGGTGTTTGTGGAACGCCATTAGGCTTTTGGTAATGTTTTCTTCATTAGTTAAAGTGGGAGGTCATCTTCAACTGCTTCTCTAGCATCACTAAAGTCTTTTTACCACTTGTAACAATTTCTTATTATTTTGTTGCATCAGCACAAACAAAATTTAAAGCAAATGCTTTACACCACAAATGTATCAATTTTAAAAAATCGTCGACAAAAACTTTTACTAACTACAAATAATAAGCGAAATGATATGAAACGTATGTCACATGTCAAGAACAGTCATACCAACTTAAAAACAAATGGTTGTATAGGTTTGTACAGCGCACAAATTACAAAAAGTCACGTCAGTTTTGATCATGGTGGTATCCATAGATATATTATTGAAGAAATATCTTATATATTTTTCTGTTGCACATTCATTCAGTGCAATGACTACCATGTGTTAGATATCTGCACTTATTACCGTATGTGGTACCTTAACAGGTGTTACATTTCTTATTTAAAAAAGTAACATTTTCATCTTTACTTGTTTTCAAAATAGTTCAGATCTAATGGAGAAGATCTGTATATAAATTTCGAATGATACCCCAGAAAACTAAAAATTGTTAGTGACTAAGATGAAGGTTGCTATTTATGTATCTGGAATAATAAATAAAAACAAATATTTATAACTGAAAATGGTTTTATTGTTTTTCAAAATATTTTCCGCAATGATCGATACACTTTTGCATACTTTTGAACCAATTTTCATAGCACTTTTTCCATTCCGATAGAGGTATCTCCAAAACATGCATTTTGAACGCATCAACAGGTTCTTCTGGTGTCAAAAATCGTTGACCACGTTGTTTATTCTTCACGGACAGGAACAAAAAGTAATATTTGGGTGCCCAATCAGGACTGTACGGCGGATGACCTATCAATTCGATGTTTTGACCGGTCAAATATTGAGTTGTTCGATCCGATGTGTGAGAGCTCGCGTTTGTCATGGTGAAGAATGATCCTGCGTCGCTAATTGTTTTTTCTTATTTCTTCAAAGACTTCTGGCAAACATATTGTTGTGTACCATTCAGAATTGACCGTTCTCTAGTGGCACTGTAGCCACATTCCCATTTATCCCAAATAAATAGGCGAGCATTTGCTTTGAACAAATTTTGTTGGATTTTGCTCATATTGAAAGGCCCATACAGTCGACTGCTGTTTACTTTTGGGCTCGTACGCACAAATCCAAGATTCATCACCTGAGTAGATGATATACACGGCTTTTGATGTACCCACGATTGTATTTTTTTAGCATTTCTTTGTACCAATCAATACAAGCCTTTTTTGTGCGATTCTCAAATTATGCGGAATCCAACGCGCACAAATCTTTTTCACGGCTAAATGTTCATGTAAAATCTTATGTATGTTTGTCATACTAATGCCCAGAGATGCCTCAATCTCACGGTATGTCTCATGACAATCTTTCTTTATCAGTTCACGCACAGTATCGAGGTTTTTTGGCATAACAACCGACTTTGGACGATCTTCTTTAAATTCGTCCGTGAACGAACGACGGTCGCTAGCAACACCATTGTTGCCAATTCCTGATAAATAAATAGCAACGCTCGTACAAAGGTCTACATATTTTGATGAAAATATCCCATATTTCACAAATGAATGTGAATTAATTATCCCGTGATCTTTCTTGCCTAGTTTGTTTGTCATCAAATCGTAGACAATTAATTAGGACCAAAAACACAACACTAGCAACTCATACAAGTTACCAGAACAATCGAACAATTTGCCAGAAACTGTTCTATCAACATTTTTGTTTATGTTCAGGTTATTATCTTTCTTTTCAGCAGCGAGAACTCGAAATTGCAAGATGTGTTTTCTATTCATTTTTTGGCAACGTGCGAATTAGTTGCTGAGGTTTCACCATAGTTTCCGAATTATCTAGAGATCTCTTCATTTGTTCGGCGAAGTATAATGTTCAATATTTTATCAGATTAGAAATGTGGAAGCTACTCAAAAACTAAAGAAGCATTATTTAATAATTACTTTATGGCCTGTTCTTCCTCTTCTGGTAAGTTGGCGAAATTGCCAACCATTTGAGACAGTCTCTTCCTTTTAGCCTGAGTTTTTTTGACTGATGAAAATGTGCTCCCTAAATTTCTAACTTTCATTTCCATTAATATTTTGCCGGCAAGAGATCAATACTTCTAATAGATTAAATTTCATGCTGAAGAAAGGATTTAGAAGGAAAAATATCGGCTTGAATCAACATAACTCTCTTCACTCATAACAATTATAATTAAAATGCTTTTATCTTAGGCGCAAGGTACAGGAGCACTCATTGTGTCAGCGATGTTAGATTTCCTCACGTTTGCGTTATGCGTACCATATAGCGAAACAACAGATGGAAAGCACTTTGACATGCTGTTGGAGATGGTTGCTGAACGAGGCCGAATGCTGTTCAGATTGTTTCAAGTAAATATCGACATTTTCATTAAAAAAATATTGTTGTTTTGTTGTAATAATTCTTTCAGCATCCCTCAATGGCCATTATTAAAGGAGCTGGTTTAGTTATGAGAGCACTTATTGAAGAAGGCGAATCAGAAGTGGCCGTTAAAATGCAGAACTTGTCTCTGGCAGAGGGCGCTTTACCCCGACGCCTTCTGGCAGCCTTGTTTACTCAAGGCTCCGACGGAAGGTTACTTACGCACAGACAACTTTCCAGACATCTAATAGGGCTCTGGGTTACAGGAAATCCAATTGCTATGGGACTACTAAAAAGAATTATGGTATTACTGTTTTCTCACTTATACTACTCAAATAAAAAGTGCTGGGACCAATTAATATCCATAATTTTCGTGAATTATTCCGAAATGCATTTTGATATTTTAGATTGGTAGAACTATGATGAGCATATATTAAAAAATTACTTTAATCCTCCCTTTACCACGAAATCAGAATATTTATTCTTTTGATTGTCGGTGGAATCAAATAATGTTTTATACATTATTACCTTCAAAAAGACTTTTCCTTATATGAATGAATTATAGAAATATTCCGGCGATGAGTTAATGTCGAGAACATGCAAATCCATTAAATTTAACAGGCCATGCTACCATTTTGTTTCGACGCCATTTTTTTTTCGTGATATTTGTGACAATTTGGATTTGGCTGTTGTAATGCAGACGTGTAAGTTTTATTATGGATAAATGCACGTTAAACGAATGCAGTGAAATTGTAATTAACAATTACATTAGAGATTTTTATAATTATTGCAACTCAACGTGAATGTAGGCGAAAATATCCTAATAGCCTGGCGCCTCAGAATACTCAAAAAACGAGACATATTTTCCGTCTCCACATAATCATAAAACGAGCCTCCCAACGATTCCACGTATCATAGGACTATCTGTCATAATTCAAAGAATCAAAGAAATATAAAACCCTTCATTTCTGGACGTACTCTAAGAAACAACAACAAAATCGAATGCATATACCAAATACTGTGCCAATGTACATAATTGAACATTGAAAAAACCAAACAATTTTGAAAAATATGATGATATGATAATTTGAATCAAATAACGTGGTTATGAAAAATAAGATTGTCCAGAAAAGCCTCACTAGATGAAGAGAACATTAAAGAAATCTATCATGCTAAAAATTAGCCACATCTTGTGAATGTTCTCTAATGATCAGTTCAGCCAAAGCTTTAAAATAGCACCTATATAATACCAAGGTTTTTTTCTTCTGCTTTTTGTTATATCCATGTTACTAGATTTTGAACAATACTTTCATATTGAAAACCTTTACACTTTGAACAATGTGTTCTATTCCCTTACTTTCAGTTCTATGCTCGTAATTTCTTTAAATACAAGGTGCGGCCGTCAAACCCGCATATTTGAAAGCGTTCATATGGCCAGGGAAGTGGGAGGGGGCCAGTTGCCAAGGTCACCGTTGTGTTCCCTAGCTCAAAGCTTTTCAGTTACCATGGAGCTGGTCGAAACAACAACGAATGTTTGCTGTGAAGGGATTTTATCAAACCGGTTCGTATACAGCTGCTCAGCTTCATTTTCGTATGCTTTTCGGTATTTATCGTAATATCGCATTTCCGTCAATTAATTAAGTTGTGGGTTGAAAAATTTGAGAACGCTGGAGCAACCACACACAGGAAAGGTGGTAGTGGGAGAGGAGTGCGTACTCCCGCGAATATTGATCGTGTGAAAGCAGCTGCGGGAAGAAGCTCGCGGAATCGGCACGTGACAAAGCGTTGCGCTCGGAATTTCAAGGCAGAAGGATTTTAAGGTTTGAGCTTCACCATCACCCTATAAAATCCATTTTTGCCGAACGATTTTTTTGAGAGAAAAATTATCGTCCGCAACCTTTGGTTGAATGATGAGGCGCATTTTCACCTGTCCACTTGTGTAAACAGGCAACATTTCAGATACGGAGGAGTTGGGGATATACAGGAATTGCGACAACCCTCATCAACTCCATCAAAAACCTCTTCATTCAGCCAAGATCGCGATTTGGTGAGTGGATTCATCCGGAATCATAGGCCCTTTTTTTTTGAAGATGAGTGTGGACGAGCAGAAACTGCTAATTCTGTGCGGTATTCTGAAATGTTGCGCATGTTTTTCATTCCTCAGTTTCAACATTATGGGGTCAACGATGAAACGTTATTCTAACAAGAGCGGGCCACAAGTCCATCCGCTCGGGTAAGCATGGCTATTCTCAACAACGTGTTCGCGAACCGAGTGATGATTTCCCCATTCCTTTTTTTTCCCTTTATTTGGGTTTTTCGCCACTATCTAAAACTCAAAAAATATCAAAAATACCTGTTCTTATGTAAAGAAAGAATCAGTAGGTAAAAACAAAAAACCAAACGGGGACAAATTAAAAAAAAACGGTGAAAACCCCAAATAAAGGAAAAAATATATATATGAACACGCCACAATCATTCAGACATTCCCCATTCCTCCCGGAATGGGGAAATTCTTTGACCTCCTCGATCACCGGAGTTTACAACTTGTGATTATTTATTGTGGGGTTACCTCAAGATAATTATATGAACACCAACCTTATACACTTCAATAACTCAAAACAACAATCCAACAAGCAATTGAGAGCATTCCTCTACAAATATTGCCTGACGTGATAAAGAATTTCAGGAGGCGCTTGCAAGAATACATCAACGGCGATGGCCACCATCTAACTGATGTTATTTTTAAAAAGTGAACTTGTTTGTTTTTTTTTTTTCATACTGTTGTATGCAACTTGTTTTATGGTTTCCTTACTGTTTGTTTTCATACTGTTGTATGAGAAATACAATACTTTTTTTTCACAGTCGTCTATAGAGTCGTAAAGCTGATTTGATAATCACTAAATTAATTAAGCAAAAATATAAATGTGTGACATTATCTTTCAGTGCTTTGCAAATCATTAGTACTACAAACCACATTTTACGATTTGCACTTCAACCTGTTAACGCTATTAGGTAAGTTTTACAATATATTTGAGTGGCCTTGTCTTTAACCTCCAACTTTAATTAAAAAATGAACGTCGTAAACCTCGCACAAGCTTAGTGAAATTTCGGTCACCGGTATCCACCAATTATGTTCATCACTGCTCAGAGCTGATACACGCTGTTGCTTGATGAAAATATTGCATATTGCAAAATATAAATTTGCGTGTTACAGAAAATGTAGACGGGTAATAGACAAATTGTGTTTACAGATTTGCTATCAGTGCATGAAATTACCATAACCATAACC
The DNA here is from genome assembly GCA_031761425.1 of Cosmopolites sordidus. Taxonomy (NCBI): domain Eukaryota; kingdom Metazoa; phylum Arthropoda; class Insecta; order Coleoptera; family Curculionidae; genus Cosmopolites; species Cosmopolites sordidus. The sequence continues at coordinate 398,124 of JARFXV010001537.1, read as the reverse complement.
ATCCAAAAATTGCTATGTCGCAAAAGTGTACTAATTAGTGTTACCAGTTCCTATACTTTTTGATTTGAGTAGTACAATTAATCATTCATTAAGTAGGTTGCGATATAATATATATTTCTTTTCTTACCAGCCAATAGGTCTAATCAGCTTTCTAGATTCTCAAGACAAAATTCCTGACTCCGCCAAAGAACAAGAAATGTTAAATCACCGGGATAATTTGAAAATGGCCCAAGATCACGCGTCGAAATCCAGAAAGAATCCCAACTGGATAGCGGTAGAGCGACAGATAAAAAACGTAGAAAAACAGGTGGAACATTATACGAATCTAGCGTTACAACACTGGGGTGCTCGCGTGGGTATCAGCTTAAAACGCGAAGAGAAAATCAAGGAGAGACCAATAGTCTTGAGGAAAAGGAGGGAGAGAGTGAAGGCTGAAAGCAATTGGGCATTGTTCTACTGGAACTTTAGTCAGAACCACGCCTTACCCAATTTAATATGGAATCACAAGACGAGAGAAGAACTGAGAAGTGCCTTAGAAAACGAAATCCGTACTTTTTCTAAAGATAGAGAACTGGCCGGTAACGCCTTGGTAGCATGGAATCATCAAGAATTTGAGTTAAATTATCAATGCTTAGCTGATGAAGTTAAAATCGGTGATTATTACTTAAGATTACTGTTGGAGATGGATGAGAATAATGATGATTCCCCAATTAGGAAATCGTAAGTTTTTGACGTAATAATTTTAGCGAATATAATCTTGAGTGTAAGAAAAGTATTTGAATTTTTGAGGTACTTAGATATTCATGTTTCAAAAAATTTATACAGGGAGGTTATACCTCGAAATATAGGTTGTTATTTTCGTTGACCTCAACCCATGTACCAGTAACTAGATTAATCTTTGGTACCATAAGGCTTTGGAGCTGAAAAACCTGACGCAACCAGTTTTTACCTCTTCTTTAGTGAATTCTTGAATTTATTTCTTTGCAAAATGTGAAACCGGAACAAGTGGTAATCCAACGGAGCGAGGTGGGAGCTGCAAGCTGGATGAGGGAGATGTTCAAAGTTCAATTTGTAAATGTTTGCGGTAGTCAGGTGTAAAGTATGTGGTCTTGCATTGTCATGATGTAGAACATTTTCGTGGTTGACTAAAGCTGAATACTAGGTGTGTCCGAAAAGTAATGCATTTTTTTCAACCATTACAGTTATTGTAGATCGTTACAAATGTTTAATATTCTTCGAAATAGTTCCCTTGAGCATCTACACACTTTTTACAGCGGCTCTGCGACGCATGCTACGCATCCTGAAAGGATTCAACGGGAACCTCGGTATGGCCTTTGTCACGGCGCCTTGGGCAACTTCAATCGATCCAAAGTGGATTTCTTTCAGAGCGGTCTTGATCCTCGATAAGAGAAAGAAGTCGGCCGGAGCCATGTCCGGACTGAAGAGGAGGGGGGAACAGCGTTGCCAAGCCGTACTTTCGTGACACAGGCACTAAACAGGGGTGCACGGAGACAACGAGCCTGACGCTCCAACTGCTCGGAGTAAACTGGCGAAGGCTAAACTTCGAGGCTGGGAGTCTCCTCACCTAATACAATCGGTCGGAACACTCTACGGTCACTTTAAGTACCGGCACAAAAAAAATGCATTACTTTCCGGATACACCATGTATTTTTTGGCCAGAGTAGCGTTTACTCCCTCAAGTAGCTGAGTAGAGTTCTGAATACATTGCGCCTACCATTGCGAAAAACCAATACAAAAAACTGAATTATTCATTCAAAATTTCACCAAATACACAGCATGATCTTTTTGACAAATCTTTCTCGCATTGGTACCGTTAAGATTATTGAGATAAATCCATTGTTTATCGTCGGTTAACAATCCGTTTATTGAATCGAAAAATCAGTAGGGTTTTTGAGGAAAGTTTTACACACTTAACCCGACTCGTGCTTACTGCAATGACAGTTCATATGGGATGCTTCTATTGCCTCTTTGGCAATATTCATATGCCCCGGAAATATCGGTTAACGTTAGTGTAGAATACTCACAATTCCCTTAAAAATTTTTTAGTACTTATTCTAGGATCTGGAGCCACAGCTACTCTTAAAACGGCAGATCGTGGATGACCTGATCTTCCCCTATCTTCAAGACCCATGTCTCCCTTCCGGGACTTTTTGAACCACAGCTGAGCGGTGCGGATTAATCCACATTATTTCACTCATTTTGAAAAAACTTTTCTAATAATTTTACCTAATTCCTATGATTTTTAGTGTGCTAAGTCCGAATATGTAAAAATGTCGTATCATCCACCAATTTTTCACGTTTTAATATTCAAAATGTAAAGCTGTATTTTTTTATCATTCAAATGTTATTAGATTAACAATAAAATCAGAATGTTATAAGGTTAGCAGTAAAATCAAGACCCTATGTAGAGACTTAAAAGTTGTCTCCATGATCCTTGGTCAACAAAAGGGATTTATAAAGTTTCTATGTTTTATATGTGAGTGGGACAGCAGAGCAAGAGATCAACATTGGTCCACAAAAACAAATGGCCCATAAGAAAAACTTTATCACCTGGCGAGAAAAAGTGTAAAAGATTTCGTCATTTATCAGAAGCCATATATGATATATAGCCTGATATTTGTAAAATGATGTTCGATTCCAACTTTGGAGCAAGGATGATTACAAAGGAAAAGGAGGCTTGGATATCATTTAAAGAAGTTGTGACTAATATAATCTTCTTCTTGGGGGTACCATATCCTCATTGGACGTTGGCAATTACCATGGCCCATCTAATCCTGTTGGCCGCTGATCTAAATAGTTCGGTTGATGTCATTCCTGTCCATTGCCTCAAGTTCTTCAGCCATGATATCCTTCTTCGACCAGGTCCTCTCATTCCCTCTACTTTTCCTTGTAATATAACTTGTAGTAAAGAGTATTTTCCTCCTCTCATGACATGTCCAAAATAAGATGCTTTTCGTTTCTTTACGGTGACAATTACTTCTCTTCTCTTGTTCAGCCGCTCCAGAACCTTTTCATTGGTAACGTGGTGTGTCCAGGAGATTCGAAGTATACGGCGGTAGCACCAGAATTCAAATGCTTCAAGTCGTTTTACAGTGTTCTCTGTCAAGGTCCATGCCTCCACCCCATAGTATAATATTGAGAAAACATAGCATCGGAGAGTCCTAATTCGTAGTCTGATGTTTAGTTTTAGATTGCATAATACACCTCTCATTCTGTTAAATACATTTCGTGCTTTTTCAATTCTGATTTTTATTTCTCTAGCGTGGTCCCAATCTGCGTTCAGGTTGCATCCCAGATATGTAATGTTTTGTACCTGCTCTAGTTTCCTGTCATGCAAGTAGAAGTCAGCGATTATGTTCTGTTTGCTGATAATCATAACTTTTGTTTTCTCTATATTGAGACTTAGACCGTATTCTTTGCTCTTTTCTGCTATTCTATTGATTAGTATTTGCAGTTCTTCTGCAGTCTTTGCTAGTAGTGTAGAATCATCGGCGTAGCGGATGTTATTGATGTTTACTCCGTTAACAATTAGTCCCTCGTCTGTTCCCTCGAGTGCCTCCTTGAACAGTTCCTCTGAATATATGTTAAACAGCATGGGTGACAGAATGCACCCCTCTCTAACTCCTTTTTGGATGTTTATTTGAGACGAAGTTAGGTTTCCTGTTCTGATCGTTGCATTTTGGCGCCAGTACAAGTTGGCTATTATACGCCTTTCAGGTCCATCTATTCCGATTCTTTCTAGGATACTTAACAGTTTATCGTGTTTGACCTTATCGAATGCTTTCGAAAAGTCAATAAAACATGCGTATACGTCCGTGTTCACATCTCTTGCTCTTTGTATGAGTACCTGTATACTGAACAAGGCTTCTCTTGTACCAAAACCGCTCCTGAAGCCGAATTGAGTGTTTCCCATGTGTTCCTCAATTTTCCTATATACCCTTTCATGTATTATTTTCAGAAAGATCTTTAGGAAATGGCTCATTATACTGATTAAGCGATGTTCGTCACATTTTTTTGCCCGTGTACTCTTAGGAATAGGTATAAACGTCGAGGTTAACCATTCCTCTGGGATTGATCCAGAATCATATATTTGGTTAAACAATTGTATTATTGTGTCTAGATGTTCTTCGTCTATAAGTTTTATAACTTCTATATAGGTGTTATCCGGACCAGGGGACTTTCCATTCTTTAGTCGCTTTATGGCTTTGATCACTTCTTCTCGAGTGATATAAGGCCCAGTTATGTCGTTGTTCGTTGCTATATCCCCTCTACTTGTGTCCTCAAAAAAGTGTTTCTATATAGGTTTCCCATGTTTTTAAACGAGTTGTGGGATCCCAGACTATGTTGCCTTGCTTGTCTGCAAGTAGCGTTCTCCCATTACTTTTGAATACGCCAGCTGCTTCTTTGATTTTCTTGTGCATGTTCAGTGTATCATGCTTTGCGCCTAAGTTTTCTATCTCGGTGCATTGTTCATGCAGGTACTCTGACTTTGCTTCTTTTATTCTTTCCTTGATCGTTATATTCAGTTTTTTGTATTCCAGGAATTCTGGAATACTAATATAATACTGGTAGTATAATACTAGTACTACTAATTTAGTAGTATAATACTACTAAAATATTCTGGAATACTAATATAATAGGCAAGTTCAAAAATCTGGGTTGTCTGAGGAGCCTTAAAATCCACTTCTTACACAACTTGACTTTTTTCCTAAAAACTTGGGCGATGTGAGTGAAGAGCAAGGGGAACGGTTCCATCAGGGCATAAAGAAGATGGAAAAACGGTACCAGGACGCATTACATCGGAGAAAAAGCTATACAAGAAACTTTACACAGAAAAGAGAAAGGAAGTATAAAAAAATAAGCACATAAAATATTCACATTGAGGTAAAATTTGTTATCGTAAGTAAAACGTGTAGCCTAATCAAATAAAAGTACGGTATAATTTTTTATTTTCTATGTATCAAATTTTCCCTATTTTGAAATATAATCAATGTCATATTGTAGAAGTGTGCATGATACAAAAAAACTGATACCAGATACGGTTTTAGCACCAAAAAAAAGATTTAGATGTATTGGTTTAAAAAGCTTTTACAATGTTTTCTTTGTTGGCCTGTTATCAACCGAATATTTCGTAATGGAATCAGTTTATTACTGAAGAAGGAAATTTATTTATCGAAGCAAAAAGCTGAAATCGGATTAAACTTCTCAGGAGTGAAGTATATTCCTTTGTTTATAAATAAAGGAAAAAAAAGCAAATACTTTTGTTACACTCTAGTAGGCGTTCTTGGGGCGCATTTCTCTGTAAGCAATGTTAGCAATCAATGATGATGTTAACATAGTTAGCGAAACCTGCATCGAGAAGTATAAAAAAGCGATTTGGTGTTTAGAGGTAATAATGGAGATTTAGAGAGATCTTCAAGTTTAGCGTTTCACACTAAAGATTCCAATAGATTGATAATGGATGTTTTCTTTATTTTCTTAGATATGAATTTTTCAATGACTTATATCATCGATTTCTGCTGACAACCAAGGTAGAAATGAAATGTATGTGCCTGCAAGCGATGACAATAGTTTATGGCAGATATTATGAAGACATAGGTCCATTTAGTGACACCAAATACATCATTGTAATGTTAGAAAGAGTAAGTTTTATACAGGGTGGGCGATAAGTTACTGGCGGAATTAAATAGTCCTCCATTTTTTTATGCATTTGTTTGCTTGTTTTTGAAGAAAAATTGGAACGTTTAAATTAGTTTACGAATTTGGTTTGGAACCAAGATCTGATCAAGCTCGAAGTATTCGTACCTCCGTAGCCATCGAAAGAGTTCGTGAAAGTTTACCGGAAAACCAGAAACATTTCCTAGGCGTTTGGGTGGGAAGTCCTATGTCAGAAACATCATCCGCACATTTAGAGATTTATTATATATCACAGGGTTTACTGGTTCGCGAAATGGATCTTGGTTCTTGAATTAATAGCCAGAAGTTGCACATCTATAATATACATTTATGCACATGAAGATTTACAAATCTTGTAATCTACATCAATTATATAACACTTCACTACACTTTTTATGGGCTATTTTTGACTTGCTTATCTTAAGTTTTGCGAGATTTTATTATATTTTTCATACTAATATGCCACAAAATATTATTCGCAATTAACTATAAACGGGAAATTGGATATTACGTGCAGCTTTCCTCAAAAGTTCTTGTGCCTCAAAAGTTCTATGTGCTGTTCTCATGCAATATCACCTCGAACTCTCTCCAAACTTCTACCTGCTGTTCCCGTGTGATCACATCTCGAACTCTCTTCAAACTTCTACATGATGTTCCCTTGCAATCTCATCTCGAATTCTCTGTTTCAACTCGAAATGTCCACGTGAAAACGTAAAAACTATATATGGTATTTAAGTAATGTCTGAATGATTGTGGCGTGTTCATATATTTTTTCCCTTTATTTGGGTTTTTCGCCACTATCTAAAACTCAAAAATTATCAAAAATACCTGTTCTTATGTAAAGAAAGAATCACTGGGTAAAAAACAAAAAAAACCAAACGGAGACAAATTTCTCAATGATTCTTTGACAAGTTATTACTAACAATAATAATAACTCTCAAACAATTAACCTCACAATTCCTTATATCCGCGGTATTTCTGACACAATTAAAAGCGTAGGAAATAAATACAACATCAGAACGACATTTAAAACAAAAAATACTCTTAGATCTCCATTAACAAAGACTAAACCAAACAAAATACCAAAAATGTGGTTTATAACATTTCCTGCGAATGTGGCAAATTCTATATAGGTGAGACATATAGAGCGTTAGATGTTAGAGTAAAAGACCAAACCTTCTTAGAAAGGGCGATTTAATAAACCTAGAATTTGTCAACACGCATGGGAATCGGGTCATAAAATCAATTGCAATAATTCCAAAACGGTATTAAAAGAATCGGTTACAAAATACAGAAGATTAAAAGAAACCGCTATAATTAATTTAAATAAAAATAACTGTATTGCTATGCCTTCGGTAGATTTAAATTCAATATGGTTCCCGATTCTTAAGAATACAATTAAACACATTTAAATATTTAAATACACAATCAGTACAATAAACAATTACACAGTAAACATTTCCTATATATTTTTTTTGTTAGTATGTCACTGTCATGAAAATCTATTGTTATCAATGTAACTATCGTTGACATACACAAAAAAATATATTTACTTTCACTCGTTACTTTATATATTACAAATTAATATAATTTATTTTTTAGTTTAGTTTTGAAAACGGGGGGGTACCCTCCGAAACGTTAAAAGTTTGTAAAATTTTTTATAAAATTTTTATATATTTAAAATTTTGTTCGTTAGGCAAATTTATTACAAAAAAGAATCACTGAGAAATTTGTCTCCGTTTGGTTTTTTGTTTTTTACCCAGTGATTCTTTCCTTACAAAGAACAGGTATTTTTGATAATTTTTGAGTTTTAGATAGTGGCGAAAAACCCAAATAAAGGAAAAAAAAACATATATCGTATTATTTGTCTTTTTTTATATTTTTTTCTACTGGCCGAACTCCCCCCCTCACCCCGCTCCAGAACAATCACCAACGTTTTACCGACATGCTGTTACTTTCTCTAGTGCTGCCAATATGCCCTTTAGGATACTAATAAGTTGTATTGAAAAGAATTAATTTTTTCAATGTACAGTGTAGATTTAAAGTTTTATTTATCGTGTAGTTAAAAAAGAGCAGTTAAGTTGCGTTACCTTATTTCTTATTTAGGACAGAATTAAAAAAAAACTTCCTCGAAATGCTTACCCTTTACTTTCATACACTTCTACCGCTGTACTGATATTGAAGCTACTGCTTTCACCCAATCAACTTTTAGGGCCTCGATATTTCGGTGATGTCTAGAGCAGACTCTCTTCTCTGAAACGTTTCAAGGCCGCTAGCCCAGCGAATTGAGATCCGCATTTCCTGAGAACCACTCCAACCAACGTTGTGTGGATCTCGCCTCATGGGCTGGCGGTGACTCTTGCTGGAAAATTCATTTTTTTGCTGCAAACAAGGTGTTATTAATCGGCTTTACTACCCTCTCCAAAACATTCCTTAGGTAATTTGTTGTATGTGCTGTGACTCCCTGCTTGCAGAAATGCAGTTGAGTGACGTCGTTAAGTCATTTTGCTGACACATCACAAGTTCGTAGGATGATTAATAAAACAACAATTTCTAGACAAACTTTGGCTTTATTCATCCAATCATCCATTGATTGCATCGCTTCTCCAATATTTGGAGGCATTTTTTGTAGAACAATTTATCTTGGCCTCAACATACGCTTCAGCTTAGACAATCACTTCTTTATTGGAGCCAGATCTCTTTCTTTTTAGGTCTGCAAAGAGGTAGTAGTCGCTGGGAGCCAGATCCGGAGAATACGGTAGATTGGGAAGTAATTCATGCAATTTTGTCATTGTTCCCAGCGATTTGCGATACTGTGCATTATCGTGATGAGAAGGCATTTTTTTCTTCTTAATTTGGGGTCTTTTTTTCGCAATTTCTTCCATCAGTATTCGCTATTGATGGTTCTTCCTTTGTCAAGGTAATCAATGAATAAAATACCTTGCGCATCCCAAAATACGGATGCCAAAACCTTACCAGCTGATATTTGCGTTTTCGGTCACTTTCGGCGGCTTTCACCAGTTGCTGTCCACTGACTGTGGAGTGTAGGGATGAAGCGGTTTCGTCCATTGTCACATACTATATGAAAAAATCATTTTTATTGCGCCCAAACAGCGCGCTGAATCGTCAACGCGTTGCTGTTTTGATCGACTGAGAACAAACGCGGTATCCACTTCGAACAGAGTTTTCTCATGGACAAATCTTCATGCACAATGTTGAATACACTGCCTTCTGATATCTTTAAAGTATCAGCTACCTCACGTAACTTCAATTTACGATCGGACTATTTTGTGGGCTTTTTTTATATTTTCTGGAATAACTGCCGAATTTTGGCTACCGTTCAGCATCATCGGTATTTGTACCGTCGCGTTTAAAATCAGCAAACCACTTCTCTATCATTTGCCTCGATAAAACAGAGTCCAAATGACACTTGTCAAACCATTGCTTTGCTTGAACAGTATTTTTCCCATTAAAAAGCAATGTTTTATTGACATACGAAACTCATATACTTCCATTGTTTGTCCAAATTACAAGAGTAACGTTACTAAAATCACTGTAACTTGTGAACTAAACCTCAGAATTTCATGAAGTTTTGACACGTAGCTGTTGAAGGTTAGTACTTCCTAAAAATTATATGGATTTGTCAATAATGGCGCCATCTATATGTCATCCTACGAACTTATTGAGTGATGTGTTACCTCATGTGGTGCTCCTCTGGTGGTCTGCTCGCTAAGCCTTGATAGAGTGCCTCTCGCTATCTCCGCTTACACAAAGACATGGACTCCCTAGGTACCTCTCGTCCGTTTTGTTCACTCATATAGCCCAATCTATGTTTGAGACCCAATTATTTGTAATATTTCTCTTTATTTACTGCACTAATTACATACCTGTTAATGTAATAGCTCCTTCCTTTATGGTCCATTTGTCATATGTCCATATACATTTTATCTATACACCTTATGTTCTGTACACTATTTACTATACTCATAAATTTGTTAATGCGGCCTTGAATTATTGTCTGTTATATACATTTTACAGACTGCCAAATGGGCCAAAACTGAAAAATTCAAATTCGTAGGATTTTCCTATGCTCTCTGTTCGCATTCTGCTCCAATAGCGTCTTCGCTCTCGTGACTCTTATATTACATGTTAAAGCAGTCAATCGCTGTCGGGTAGATCTTCGGTAAGCTAAGTCCTAGATGATAACACGTGACCTGGTCCTCGACGATATTTTCGAGCTATGATTTTCTATTTTCTCTCAGCAACCTCTTTGACAACCGCTGGGGCCCTAGTCTCGCCTCGTAAGAATGGCCACTTATTTCTCTGTCGTCCACAGAGGAAATCTTGTATCGTTTCACAGCGTAATAAACGTTTATTACACTTTTTTTTTATTTTTTATTTATTGCACTATATAGTTTTATTGCACTTATATAGTATTATAACAGCGATACGATTCTCTTTGTTACCCTACTCCATGTTTACTACCTGACTTCTTGTTTACATTAGTTTAGAAATATAATTAGCCTTGTTAAAAAATAGGTGTACTAGAAGAACCTGAAAACATTATAGCGCACCTGCACAGTTAGAGACAAAAGTTGTGGCATGACTATGTATATTATATTTTAAAGTCAAATTAAAATACAATTTGTTTTATTTAATATTCTTATTAAATTATTAATATACTTATTCTCCACCTTGTTTTTTTATAACATTTAATTATTTACTAATAATTTCGATCATATTTGATAGTGTCTTGATAAAATTGAACGGGACAGATTAATCATGTTTGTCACAAAATTAATACTACATAGGAGAAATGTAAGAGATCTATTGGATGTTAATGGAGTGAAAATATTAGTGGATCTGATGACCTTAGCACATTTACATACATCTAGAGCTGTGATTCCGACCCAAACTAATGTAATTGAAGCAGGACCGAATATGAAGATAGAACAGAAAAAGGAGTGGTACTACAATACTGAGGAAGGTGGAAAGGGTCCAGTGACTTTAGATGAAGTAAGTAAATAATGTATATTAATTTAGTCCATTTTGACTATTGCAACTGCAAACCAGCAGTGAACTCGCGTGAACGTGCGTTTTGCCAACATTGTTAACATCATAATCATGATTAAATATTCTCCTGATGATACTAACATGGTTAGCAAAACAAGTATCGAAATGGATTTACAAATTATATAGTGTTTAATGGTAAATCTCTTGGAGTTTTATTCATTTAGTCATTTTAATGAGAGGTTATTCTTTAATTTTAATAAACTCAAAATTTAAACAGTTTCCGTTTATTTAATTTCTGCTAACGTGGTGTCAGTGCCTCACTATCCAAAAAATGGTCATGCCTCTTATTATCTTTTCGTCTATTTCACTGTTAATAATATATGTAGAATAAGTAAATGCTAAACCTAATCACTAACCGTATCACTAATCATGTTACCATCATCAAAAGATGATTCAAACTGGATTGTTGATTACTCACTTTAATTCTCTCAGTTTTGAACTGTATTTCTCCAAATTAATGATCTGGTTTTCAGTTACCAACTCATAATATTCAATTCCCTTCCAGTCCTACCAAATGCATAGCATGACCTTCTTCAGATATAAACTGGCTTTTGGGTTGTCTGGATGGGCATTAAACCATGATCTTGTACTCTTCTCGTAATAATGGATTGATTATCATTGCGCTTCGAGAGAAACTCGCAAGCAGAAATTCGATGTATGAAATTGTTCTCCATTAACTAATGCGGCGTCCATACATCAGCCTTGCTAACCATTCAAGTTGGCGTAACCACCTTGACACTGTTGATGAATTCCAAGAATTTCTCTGATCTTTCTCGCCGGTATTAACTTTCAATTAGCGCCAATATTTCGTTGCCGTCAGCCTCGGTAGATTGCCCAGAACGTAGTGCATGGCGAAATTTTGCGAGCCGCTTACGGCAATTGGAATCGTCAACGGAACCTTCACCATGCACTTCGCATATCTTTTTTTTGCGTCTTTGAGAAACATTTTTGCCTCATACTATGTCAAAAATGCTCTTTAGATTCTGCCATTATTAATGCTCAACCAAATAACACTTTTTTCACAAGTATTTTCTTAAATTTCCTCTGTCAAGCAACATCAAGTCTTTACACGATTTTGGACGGCGATAAAAAGACGTCCGTCCAAAGTTCCTTAAGCACTATCATGGGGCAACGAGACCTTACACACAGAACGGTAACGCCACGGAACGATACAAAACCGTGGTTTTACCTTTCAGCTTTTCACTATTTATTGCCATGGTTTGGCAATACTCAATGCCTATTTTAACATCGTTAAAATCTGTCGCCGTCCATTCTAGGACGGCTGCTGAACGGAAAGATCAAATTTTCTTGCCGTAATTGTTATGTGTGAAAGGTCTCGTCGCCTCTTCTCAGCGCTTATGAAATTTTGGAAGGGCGCTTTTTTACCCTTCGTCAAAAATCGTCGTTAGTGAAACCGGGGTAACGACGTCAAATTAGTGTGTGAAAACAAGATACGGTACGCGACGATATATTATCGAACATCTTCTTAACGTCTGTCCAAAACCGCTTTCATCAATCTCGATAATAATTCTTGAGTTCAGTAATAGTCCCCAGAAATAGCTCCATCAGGGTTTCATTTATTTATTGTTTATAATGAAATGTCATTATAGTTTCACAATCTGCATTGAATAATGTCAGGTGCAAAGCAATAGCAGTTGAAAAGCCCCGACATTAATAATTCCATTAATTGTAATTACGAGAACTGATTTTAGTGAAGTTGCAATCTAAATTCGTTTTCTTTACAGATGAAAGAACTATTCGGTAAAGGAGTTGTAACGCATAAAACCCGTTGCTGGGCGATGGGATTGGACGTGTGGCGCACCCTATCTCAACTACCTCAACTAAAATGGTGCCTGCTTGCCAAAGGAAACCCTGTTCTAAACGAGAGCGATCTTGCAGCCAACATACTGAATGTTCTCATCAAAATGTGCGAGTATTTTCCTAGCAGGGATTCAGACGACGCTATTATCAGACCCTTACCTAAAGTAAAAAGGGTCGTCTGCGAACAAACCACTTTATCTCACGTCGTGCAGCTTCTTCTTACGTTTGATCCGATTTTGGTGGAGAAAGTGGCCACCCTACTATGTGAAATCATGAAGGATAATCCGGAAATGCCCAAGGTCTACCTCACTGGAGTATTTTACTTCATTTTGATGTATACTGGCAGCAATGTGTTGCCTATTGCCAGATTTCTACAGTTAACACACATGAAGCAGGCTTTTAAAGCCGAAGAGGTAAATATTCTGTTTTCTATCTATTTATGTATGTTAATTCTGCTGATTCTACGCTTAATAGTCTATATTCCGTACCAAAATGTTGGACACACTGTAGAAATGTCAAAAAAAATCGAGTTTAATTTTTTTTAGTGTTTTTATATGTTTCAAATACAAGCTATATTGGAAAAAGGAAACAGTTTAATGTGCCTTAATCAGAATATAAAACAATTATTAATAAATATATATAATTTTTGGGCGACAAAACGCTAGGCACATATGTTTATATTTCAGATTTCTTAATCATCTAGAGGTTTTATCACAATTTATCAGTCTAGTTCAGTTATTTATCACTTTAATCTTATGAATTTGTATATAAAAAAATTAAAAATGTATATCTCGTTATAGGAAAAAGTTAATGATTTTTAGAAAAAGAAGGGCGATCAATATTTTCGATATACACAGACGGAATGAGTTGTAGGGACATAGGGCCCCATTAAAACAATTTTTTTCCGGTTCGGCCAAACATACGGAACTCATCGTTCACCTGGGATACCACCTGTACTGTTAAGACGAAAAAAGACTTACTTTGAGAATTACATCGAATTTTTGTAGGGCTACAAGAGCAATTGCAAAGAAATCTATAGTGCAAACAAGAGTTAGTCCAAAGATTATTAAAAAATCTGCAAATATTGTAAGAATAATGTTATGAAGAAAACCAGCATTAAAGACTCGCCACAAATTAGGCCGAATGACTTTCGCTGAAACGGTCATTCTCAAGGACTGAGCAGTAGAAGGAAATAATTTTTCTGGAAAAAAAAATTATTCAATTGGGATTCATTTGATAATTTTTCCTTTCATTTTCATTCCAGGAAGGAAGAAATAATTTCTCGAAACGGCAAATGGGAGGAGGGTGTTTCTTTCTCATCGAGTTAACTCTTAATATAAAAATGAATTGACAGCTTGGAAGTGTAGTGAAATGGTTTCTGGGCAACAAGAAATATGAAAACTATAAAAACCTCATAGATGAACTCTTGAGGCCTATGAAATACTAGGGTGTCACATGTCCTTAAAAATGCATTTTTACACTCCCATTTGGATTTTTTTCCGTTAAATTTGTGTGCAATAAGCGACTAACACGGAGAGAGGTTTCATCAGGACATCGGGATGATGGAAACAGTATACCAGGGACGCTGGAACCCATCTATATTGGGCGACTGCTGCTGGTTTTTAAAAAGAGATGTTACTACAGAACACAAGAGGAAAAAGTGAAAGTTTTTGTCGCTGTATGACATATACCAATATATTTTTTATTCTCATAGTCCTCAGTAATGTCTGCATTGATTTAACACGTTTTTTATGTTTATATTAAATAAATATTAAAAAAAACTGTATGTGTTACAGTAATAAGTTTATCATTTTCGGATTTAGGACTACAAAATACTTCACACCTATTTTCATCAATGTTACCTCAAAAAAGTTAATTTATTGACCTGTGTTATTTATTTATAAAAATATTCAAAATTCATATCGACCATTTATGTATTGCCCAACCTGTATTATTTAATATTTAATTATTTAATTTAATATATTTAAAATAATTTCAGAATGTTTCTTCACTTATAATGCAAAAAAGTATATTAGGAAGGCTTTTACCTGAAGCTATGGTAAACTATCTGGAGAATCATGGCGCTGAAAAGTTTGCCCACATATTTTTGGGTGAATTTGATACACCTGAAGCAATTTGGAACTCCCAAATGAGGTAGAACAGTATTTTTTCTATCCACTTATTTCCAAAAGTTAGTTAATTATTTAATGTCATCAGGCGTATGCTAATAGAACGTATAGCCGCCCATATTGCGGACTTTAGTCCCAGATTGCGAAGCCATACCATGGCCAGATACGTTTACATACCCATACCAACCATTAGGTATCCTCAATTGGAACGTGAGCTATTCTGCAACATATTTTATCTTAGGCATCTCTGTGATACAGTCAAATTTCCCGATTGGCCTATTCCTGATCCCGTAAGTTATATTTCCAATGGCTATTATAAATCAAAGGGTAATCACAATACTTTAATTAAAGGTAGCATTGTTGAAAGATGTACTGGATGCTTGGAAATCTGAAGTCGAGAAGAAACCTCCTTTGATGACGGTAGAAGATGCCTACAATAATCTAGGTTTAGAAGGATCTCATCACGAGGAATCTACCATTAGGAAAGCTTACTACAAATTAGCGCAGCAATATCATCCAGATAAGAATCCAAATGGAAGGGTAAGGACTATTATGGTGGTTCATAAATTCATGCGTCTTTTGTATGTTATTTTCAAACCAATGTTTAAAATGAAACAGGTAATCAAATTTATTTATGTTTTATATCCCTTTGGATCTCTCGAATTGATTTTTCATGGTGTGGATTAATTGTTAATCCACGAACATTTTCCATTAATTAGTTGCTCTACAAAACGCTTTACGCTTGTCAACAAAAATGTATTGAATTAGTATTGTTTTTTTACATATTAATTCCTACAGTATATAAAATGTTGGTGTTCAGATTCGCTTTGATTGGCCTTCAGTTAGTTAAGTTAATTCAAATTGAAAATATAGGTCGATAATTTGCATTTACGCCACATTAAGCTTTTTTATTTCAAAAAGGACAAGAACCTTATCCAAACCAAAAAAAAACAAGATTTGTGTCGTTTACGGAGAGGGTTCTGTTGGAGAAACCACGGTGCAAAAGAAGGTTGGACGGTTCAGCGGCGGATATTTTACCTGTAAGACTGGCATTCTTCGAGCACTGATGCCAAGGAAATAAAAGCCATAATAGCCGACGATACAAGCTCCATGGTTCGTGAAATAGCAGATAAGTTAAATATTGGCAAATCGACCCGTTGTTGAAGATCTGAAAAAATATTGGTAATCTGCTAATACGATTGTATGGGACCCTCACAAACTTAGCGAGCGATATCTGCTGGACCGAATTTCTTATGATCGTTTGCTGAAAAAAAATTGTGAGGCTCTATTCCTGAAGAGGATGGTAACTGCTGATGAAAAATGGATTGTGTTCAACAAGGTGAGACGAAAAAAATTATGGGTGGTTTAAGTACGGCGAAAGACGACCTTCATCCGAAAAAAATTCTGCGTTGCATTTGGTGGGATTGTTAGGGGAAATAAAGGGTCCTGTATTCATTTGCGTGTAAGTACAGGGATTAGTTCCTGCACTGGATTGGATGATTTTTTTATGGCTACAAATGATATTTTGAAAATTGTTTTTTTGCGGTTTTAGAGTTTTCAAAAGTTGTTTTTTAAGTAAAACGAACTATATTTCATAACCATTCTCTTATTAATACATTTACAGGTACTAATGTTTTTTATTGTTTTAGGAAAGATTTGAACAAGTTAATCAAGCCTATGAGTTCTTATGTAGCAGAACAAGTTGGAATACTGACGGACCCAATCCGAACAACATAGTTTTGGTTTTGAAAACACAATCTATTTTATTTCACCGATATTCTGAAGGTATATGTACTACTAAAATCAAAAAGTGTTGGCACTGGTTTATTTTATTTTACGTCGTCTTTAAAATTAAGTATATGATAGTACAAATATTGATACATAGAGTTGATGTATGCAGATGACTGATGATGAATATTCAAACTAAAATAGAAGAAACCATATAATATAATGTAGTCCTAGACAAAGGTCTGAAAAAGATAAATGTGAATATTAAGATCGATAGAACGAAATGTACGATCATTTTGACAAGAAATAAAACACATACTGTCATATTGAACGGAAAACAAATTGAACAAGTTGACAGTTATAAATTCTTCAGATCAGTAATAGAACAAAATGGAAGAATGAACAAGAGGTTAATGTAAGAATGGGAAAAACAGGTAAAATATTTAACTGTATGAAAACTGCATTCTTTTACTTATGTAACTTCCTTTTAAAAACTGAGAAGTAACCAACGTAGAAGACCTGTTACCGAGTAAACTGAGAGACTCTTGTCGCATTTTACACTCTTACCTAAAGAAAAAATTCAACCATACATACTATGAATGATACTTATAACTAGCGTTTTTTTTGCATCAATACTGATATATTTTGATTTTACCAGTATTATTCGAGGATTAAATAATGGCGGTTAATATCAGTTATTTTTCAGTTCTCCAACCATATAAGTATGCTGGTTATCCTCAGCTAATCAAAACAATTCAAATTGAAACCGGTGATGATCAGCTGTTTTCCAAAACCGAACCTCTTCTCACTGCCGCCACTGAGTTAGCTTATCATACAGTGCACTGTTCTGCTCTTAATGCCGAGGAGCTGAGGAGAGAGAACGGTTTAGAGGTAAAATTGATATTACATTTTATTTATAACCCATATAACCACTCATGTATTAGGTTGTTAAGAAAGTTATTGGGGTTTTTAACGATTAAACTGAAATGCCCATATCTCAACTCAAACAATGTCTTAATCAAAATAAAAACCATTAAAATCAACACACTTGCTAACGAAAAAGAAACTTATTTATACCAGTTTCATAACATTCCGGAGTCCTGGAGGCGATGATGTGGTTGAAGGCAGTTTTTACAGCCTCTTAATTTTAAAGCATTTCTCGCGCATTTTTCTTTCGTAGCCCAACTGCAGCTTTTGTCGCGTGATTGTTGTACGTGTGGCCGGGCGTTGTCATGGAAGAATATTGATTTCGCCCGGGTTCAGGAAGTTGTGATGGATCAGACAGGCCGCACACCAACAAACAATCGAGCTTTTTTGACTTTCCAATCACCTACATACGGTTAAGAATTGTCACATGCGCTACGCCTAATTTAGAGGTAAGCTCCTGGATCTTGTAGACGGATTAGCTTCGACTAAGGCTGTCAATCGGTCGTTATGAACGCCCGATGGTCGACCACTACGCTCATCATCTACAAGGCTCTTTTCACCGCTATGAAATTTTTAAAACCATCATTGCACAGTACGTACATTAATAAACGGTTTCTACTCCAAACGCATAGCCAAAAATGGCTAAAATTATTTTAGAACAAAACTAATCCCATAGTTTGATTGAGCAAAAAACGCGCTTTAAAATGATGTATGTATTTAACACAAATTTATTTGAAAATACAGCATTTAAAATTAAATTATTAAAAACCGTAAAACCTTCCTGTGGTGCTATAGCCCATTAGTGAGCCTTGACCTCCTTAAATCTTTGCCTCCAACCAGATCAATCTCCAGTAGCTCGTTTCCAAATTATGTCAATCAAATGTGAGCCATTAGGAACTTTATACCCTTTTTATCACATTTTCATAACTTTTATCAACATATCTGGTGTTAATGAAGCAATTTCAGCACAGATGTTATCCTTGAGTTTAATGATTTGAGGCTTATTTATGTAAACATTTTCCTCTAAAACTCCCCATAAAAATAATCCGGCACCGTCAAATCAAAATTGACAGTTCAATAATCTGTAGGCAATAGTAATTTTAAAATACAGTGGTGGCCAGAGAAATAGAGCTGTTAAAAAAACACTGTTTGCCAAATAAAGTTGCAATATCATATGTAATTAGTAAAATAACTGTATAATATAAATATAGAGCAAAAAAGGGAAAACATTTATTTAAGAAAAATTAAAAAAAAAATAATATGAAAACATGGCCACAAAAATAGAGCCAACCAAGAAACAAGCCCAATACATACTACTTTACAGTTAACGAAAGTACTAAATAACACAAACATTTTATATCATTTAATAGTTAGTTTTATGACCTTTCTGTTTTATTATTTCGGCGCATCTTTTGGGAATAGAGTTTACAAGTGTTTGATACATTTCTAATGGAAGTCTAATTTTCATTCATTTTTACTCACCTCCCAAAGTTCAAACTTGTTTACCCACAGCATTCTTGGGGTAAGTCCACAAGTTCTCAATGGAATTGAGTTCTGACGATTGGGAAGGCTGTCACTAAGAAATTGTTTTATTTTCGTAGCAATATGTTTCATTATCATTATGGTGTTGATATTTCCATACCAGGGGCATATTTTCGTCTGCAAAAGGCGGCATAACTCCCTGAAGAATGTGGATTTTGGTCCATGTTTTTTAACCCTATATAGATAACCTAATAGAGATAATTCGCTTGTATATGGTGCCACTGCGTTCGCCGTTCCTGCCAACTCAGTCACCCACAGAACTTGCAGGAGACACCTGTAATGCTCAGGTAAGTGCACTACTTTCGTAAATGTATACCTACCGGATGGTCGAAGTGACGTATGGTTATTTTTTTGTGAGTTTTGCAACCAAATTTCTTTATTTTACAATAGTATACTTTATTTTTATAGGCTTTATTATTACAGCACAATGACAACACAAGACGGTTTAGAAGATGCTCAAATTACCCATTATTGTAAGAATCAGATAATGAAGAAAACCAGGGCTTAGATAGTGAAATTGAAAACAATCTATTAGAAACATAGTAATGTCATGCGACAATGCCATATGTAACATTATTGATACAATGCCATATCTAGGAAAATGTACTCAGATTTTCGGATTGCGGATTGCCTCTCGGTGAATTTTTCGTAAAGAAACTCACAAAAACTATTCATGGTACTAATAGAAATGTGACCTGCGACAACTGGTTTACGTCAGTTCTTTTAGTCAAAAACTTGCTTAGGCTGCCGAATAATTTGACTGTAGTAGGAATTATCTGATCAAATAAACGAGAAATACCAGAAGAGCTGAAAAATATGCGTTCTGTTATGATTGGCAGTCGTTTGGGTGTCGTACAATCCCAAACCAATGAAAATAGTCATTGTTCTATCATCGTATGATGAAGAAGGCACGGTACATCCTTCGACATTAAAGCCAAATGTGATTAATTTTTATAATTAAACTAAAGGTGCAGTCTATACGTTTGATCAAATGTGTTTTTCGATGTCGTGCAGCCACAAAACAGATGGCCCATGGCTATATTTTATGGTATGTTAAATATGGCATTTATAAACGCATACATTATTTACTGTAACATTATATCTAAGCAAGAAAAGCCGCTAGGCAGTCTTTCATGAAAAAACTCATCAATAGCTTGATGACTTCCTGGATGTTATAATAACTGATATTCTACCAAAAATACACGCTGAACATTTTACACAACGTGAAAATGTGCGTGAGCCAAGCTTAATGGCCTTTCGTCCATTAAAAATTAGAAGAATGACAAAGTCAATGTGCAAAAATCCCATTTGTGGAGAGCACATGTCGAGCCCTTGCCCTAAGTGCTTTTGAGTCTAAAATGAATAAAAAAATATTTGTATAATTACAAGTCTGAAGAAGAAATCTCAATAAATTTTAGTAAGAAATATATATTTTTGTTATTTCAAGTTTTTCCTAATAAAAATACAAATAAACCATAATGCTTTAATTTATTCATAACACAATGACATCTATAATGATACATTACCACTTACACAAATATATTATATACACTATTATTATATTATATATTCAATATATACACGTTGAATTAACATATGGTTATTCTTTATGTACTATCAAATATGGTTATCTTTCTAGGGTTAATGCAATACATTGGCCCTATACCATACCATGAAAAAGTTGCTCGCAGCT
The DNA here is from genome assembly GCA_031761425.1 of Cosmopolites sordidus. NCBI lineage: Eukaryota > Metazoa > Arthropoda > Insecta > Coleoptera > Curculionidae > Cosmopolites > Cosmopolites sordidus. The sequence goes on along the minus strand of JARFXV010001537.1, from coordinate 377,514 downwards.
TTATATTACCGCCTCCATGCTTTACAATGTTAATAATCTGTTTTGGTAATAATTCTTGGTTGACTTATCAGAACTTATTAAATTTATTTTTGTTTCATTGCTCCATAAAATATTGCGCCATTTCTTGATACCAATTTAACTGATCTTGGGCAAACTTTAAACGTTTTACATTCCTGGCGGATAACAAAGAGACTTTTCTGGCTGCTCTACCGTGTAAGTTACTTGCCTGAAACCCTCTTCGAATTGTTCTTGAACATATTTCTAACCTAGTTCGCTTTTAATTTCAGTAAATGATTTAAATGGGTCGTTGTTTGAAATTCGGACAATCTTCACGTCCGCATGAGGTGTCGTTTTTCTTCTAGCTCCACGGTTTTCGTGAACTGGTTGTTTAATTATGGCATTTCCACCATTTTTTTTTGAAGGACCCACGATACTTGCGATTTCCGCAATGTTAAAATTTACACTCTTGCAGCAGCTGTACAATGGACGCTACGATCCATTTCTAACAAAATTGTTATTCGACCAAGTTTGTTTTCATTTATTTTTTTAATTTCAGCGCTTGAAATAAACAAAACGTGTCGATAAATTAACAGCAAAACGTGACAAAACAGTATTTGTTGCTTTATAAATTGTATAGCTCTATTTTTATGACCACAATTTCAAGTTATTTATTCTAAATTTTCACATCACATATTATGTTTATAGTATGTTCTTAAAACTAAGTTTGATATTATGTTTTCCCTTTTTTGTTACATATTTATATTATACTGTTATTATATTATGTATACTATTACAACTTTATTTACCAAACAGTGTATTATATTGTAACGATTCTAATTATGGCAAAATGGTAGCGCGGTACTTGCCCCACCCTTTATTTGTATTGTAATTTGTTGTGATTTACCTTGTTTTGTATTGTATAGATTCTTCTTGAAGCTTACACAAGATGCGTCAATGTTTTGAACAAGTCATCTACTCCAAACGACGTGGCTGTCCAAGTTTCCATGCATATAACAAGATGTTTCTCTGTAGCAGCTCAATTCCAAGGCTGCCGAGAACGTATAGTAAATCTACCTCAACTCATCAAAGATCTATGTCGAATTTTGCATTTTAAAGTACCACTTATAAATATCTTATCTTCTATTTAACCATTTAAAACTTTTTAGCATTTAATCAAACTCTGTTCTGTTGCCACTGAATGCATCAAAGCTCTAGCTGTAGATCCCATCCTACAAATCGAACTTTTAAAAGCTGGAGCTCTTTGGCACTTATTACTATTTATCTTCAAGTATGATTTCACTTTAGAAGAAGGTGGAGTGGAAAAAAGTGTGGAATCCAATGAACAAGAAATCAGTAATCGATTAGCGAAGGAAGCAGTGAAAGCTTGTGCATCAATGGCTGGTTTAAATAATGAACCCAACGGCTCACCGAAGAACGAGTTGATTTTAGGAATATTGGGAACTCTCTTGACTCAATATGTAGTGTATCAAATAGCAAACAATACCCCAGAGGAGGTTTGTACTTAATATTAGTTAACTTAATATAAAGGATTGTCCAGTAAGAGTGTCAGAACTTTAAAATGAGGCACAATGATAAGTACGAGTGATAATCAAATATTCTTTCAACGAACATGTTTCGTTTAAGGTCAATAATGGTTTGGGGTTTATTTCTGTAAAGCAGGAATTTAACATGACCCCACAACAAATGATCCAAGGGCGTGAGATCGCATGATCTTGATGGCCAGTTGACAACGCGCCCAGGAAACTCTTCTTATCATAAATCTATTGTCTGGGCAGATGTGTGATAAGTCGCACCGTCTTTTTGAAAGAAAACATTGTTTATAGCCACATTCATCACTTTAGGCCAAAGATATTCTGTTAGCACATTCCTATAGCATTCGCAGTTAACAGTAAAACGATTTTGATCATCGTCCTCAAAAAAAATAAAGTCTTATCACTCCTTCAGCCCAAAAATCGCACCAAACAGTGCCTTTCTGCGAATGAAGAGGTAACTTCTAAATTACTTGCGGATTTTCATCGACCCAAATCTTGCAATTATGGTTATTCACAAACCCATTAAACCAGAAGTGCGCTTGGTCGAAAAATATTATTTTATTTATAATTATATATTTGGGGGTCACATCTTTCCGTGATTTGCCAAAGTACTAACACTGCAGTCTATAGGTGATATTTACGTTTTAAGCAATATTGCCGGTATTTCGTTTTAAAGTTCTGACACTCTTATTGGAAAACTCTTTACTTATATTTTTTCAACATTTCAGATATTGAAAATTCTTAATTCAAATAGTGAAACCCCTTACTTAATCTGGGATAATGGCACCAGGGCTGAACTAAACGACTTTCTGGAAAATCAGCTTGCTAACAGAGGTGACGTTGATTTAAACATCGCAGACGTTTTTAAATATTCCGCTCATTGTAACGAACTAATTATCGGTGGAATATTTATTAGGATCTACAATGAACAACCTACTTTCCAAATACAGGTAAAAGTAAACCACAATATTAGATCTTCAAGTTAATTCTCGGCCCCTACGTTGTTGAACAGAATTGTTTCCCACCGTATACTTATTTTAAAGCGCCATCTTTCAATTTCAAAACGAGGTGTAATATATGAACCTACAGTTAATATAAGCTTAAAAATCAGTTGTAGACGCGATGTCGTTCGAAAAGAAACTTAAAAAACTGACTTTTATCTGACTGAAGCTAATGCTGTTTCATACAGTACTTATAAGAAGTGTTTTTAGCAATTCCGAACTGGAAACATTGACTTAAATAATTCAAAACATCCACAAGACAAGCTTTGGCTACAAGACAGCCAAAAACAGTAGAGGATGAAAAATTGCAAGCACCGATGGAATAAGTTCTTTGTCGTATTCAGCTACAGCTCAGACCAGAACTCGGAGTAACAAAAGGAGACTCATTGGGTCATCTACGAACTTATAGTTGAGAATAAAAGTAGACGCTTTGATGACTCAAGGTGGCTGTTGCATGTGTCACCCCAGGCAACAATTCCAAATATTAAAATAGAGTTAGCAAGAGCGTAGTATATATGTCGTAATATATCAAATAATATACACTCTGATGCTTTCCTAAATTGGGCCACAACAAAGAACATTTTCTTTAAATTAAGTATGTGAGGTTTCCAAGAAAGTAGCTCATCCAAAGTAACACCAAGATACTTGACTGTAACATACTGTTTCACCTCTATACAATCACTAGTTCAAGAATCTCCATAATTCTTAGTTTTATTGATCTGGCTATATTCGATACAGTAGAGCGAATTCCTATATAATCACGTATTCATTCAAAAAATAGTTTCCGAAAAATTGTATCCGTAATTATTTTTTATCTACGTCATTCGCCTTGTAAATAACTAGATAATTTATACCTGCAACATATAACATTGAGTAAAAGATTAGCATTGAACATCTTCGAGTCGCACATTCACAATTATAAACAGCGCAAAGTTTGTCCACCATATCTACTCTTCCTATAGTTTGCTTGTAAGTACCTATTATGTCTGGCTTATTTGTTTCCCTATCAATAGTGTCATCATGGTGTAACCTTGACATAACGAAAACATTTTCCCTTTTTTGGAACATAAGATAAGAGCGTACACTTTTCGTGAAAGGCAAACATTGACGACTTTTCAGGTCGATTTACTGGGTGGGTAAATTAAACAGGAAGCTCTATTTTATTTTTTCTAGCCACTCCTACGAGCCATCCCGAAGTTCTTCTCCCGTATATTTAAAATTGTATGTATAACAATTGTTTCGACACACAGTGTCTTTTTCAAATATAGTGAAAATTTGTATATATTAATCTTTGTTTATTTATTTAATATAAATTCTGTTTTTATTAAACATATATAATAAAATGTCTTTAGTTAGGTTACAATTATTTAAGGACAAAAACTTTATGAATCGTTACAAATACTTACCGATAACAAAATAATAACAGTAGTTCTTATAAGAACTTATTTTACAATACAATATTTTACAATACTCACAACAAAACTACTCATGTGACAGCAAAAACAGGACCAATGAGCTCAATAGACAAACTTTTAACCAACGGTACGAATAAACACCTTTTAATTATTTCTTTATAGTATAGTTTAGTAAGCATAGTAAAGTATATTTTAATTATTTGTTACTAGTTATTAATAAGTATAAAAAAAAAGAACATATTGAGACAGTGTCTTTGATATAGGCAGTTGATGAAGCACATGTAATCTTTCAGCGGTTCAACTGTATTATGAATTGTATTCATAGCTCATCTGATCTGATAATGTAGAAGCTCTCAAAGGACAAGAGTGGGCTGACTCCCAAGACAAGTTGAATAAGCAGTATTGTTGTTCAACATTCCTATTCTTCTTCCTCCTCCTCCACCGCTGAAACACAAAAACCTCTGAATAACATGCTTCAATGCTATTTTTGTGACGATTTTGTCATCAATGTTCAATGGATATACACCCACGTTTAAATTCAGTACCCCATTTTTACCGTCGAAAACAAGGCAAAAGAATCCTTTAATGTGGAATCTAACTCTTTTTGAATATCCATAGTGGTTAAATACCCTATGGCAAAGTACTTTATATCAGCTCGGAATTTTATCTGTTTTTAAAAATCTCGAGTGGAAGAATACATGCGGGCAAGGAACTAAGTAAAACACTGGAAAACCGTGCAAAATACAAAGAGTTAAATAATATAGCGAAAAGGGTTGTCCCAGCTCACCCTTTTCGCTATATTATTTTACTCTTTGTATTTTGCACGGTGGACTTTGTATTTTGCTCTTTGCAATTTGGACAACAAATAGAGAATAGTATAGAAAACAAAATTGTTTTAGAGACCACTAAAATATTTTAGAAATATCAAAGACATAATCCAGAAGCAGATAAATGACTATGGAGGTAAACTATTGACGAATGAGGAATACATAGTTGAAAAGTGGAGAGAACTTCCGAAAAATCCGAACACCATGAAGATGGTAGACAAAAATGAAGAAGTAATATACAATAAAAACCCAGAGACAGCAAGTGAATATTTAATAACTGAAAAAGAACTAACAGAAGCTATAGCACAAATAAAATTGGGGAAAGCACTTGGGGCGACGAAATATCCCCGAAAAATCTGAAATACATGGAACCACATACAAGAAATGCACTTTTGAAACTATTTAACTTATCATGGAAAAACAAAGAAGTTCAAAAGGAATGGACTAATGCCTTGATCATACCAATACACAAAAAAGGAAACAAAATAAAATGCACATACTACAGAGTTATATCACTACTATGTATAACAGCCAAAATGTACAAAACTATACTAGAGAGAAGATTGAGGCCGAAAATTGACAATACACTACTAGATGAGCAAAGCAGATTCAGGACAAACCATTCTGTATGAGACCAGAGACAGAACAAATAGTGGAAAAAGCAAGAGAAAAGAACAGAAAAGTATATCTAAGCTTAATAGACACGGAAGAAGCTTTTAATTCGATAAAAACAGCAACTATCTGGAACAGCTTGAAGAAGAAAAATTGAACTAATCAAATTTGATTGTCCAATAGATTATCTGTTCATTTTATCACAACGGAAGGGATGAATTATCTACTGTTTATAGACACAACAGACAAAATAATTAAAATATGTAAGAAATACTATGTGGGATGATCGAAGATGAAACCAGTTAATGCAGAAATGTGTATATTTGCTGATGATATAGTTCTTATGGCAAAATCTGAGGAAAAATTAAGAATCATTATAGGACGGTGGAACGAAGTAGCGGAAACATTTGGTTTACACATCAATGTAAATAAAACACAGATTATGATGTTGACAATTAACCAAAAACATTGCAATAACCTTAAACAACATGAAACTTAAACTGAAAAGTATAACTACTTAGGTACTATTATTAATAACAGGGGAAACCAGGACGACGAACTGAACAACAGACTGGCGAAAGCGGGGATATTGCTCCAATCACGTATCAGAAGCTTCTTAAACAGCAAACAAATACCCAGAAAACGAAATTAACAATATATAAAACGTTCCTAATCATTCCGGGTGTCGATCTATGAAGAGTCACGACGTTTCGCCAAAATCTTATTTGGCATTTTGAAGTTTTGTCAGCTTCTACTGAAGAATCCAACTGATTGACAAAACTGAAAATGCCGTGCAAATATTAAATGTAACATTAATGTATATATATATATATATATATATATATATATATATATATATATATATATATATATATATATATATATATATATATATATATATATATATATATATATATATATAAAGAATATAATAATCTTCATGTAAGATTCATTTTATGAAGGTTACCTACCAAATTTTACACATTTCTATTAAAAAAAACAAAAATTATAATGTCTGAAATTTTTAGATCGCTAAATTCCAATGGGAGCGTATATATATATATATATATATATATATATATATATATATATATATATATATATATATATATATATATATATATATATATATATATATATATATATATTAATAATAATAATATTAACACTAATATATATTAACATACTAACATATGAATGCGAAAACTGGGTCCTGAATGATTGACAAACGAGTAGAGTGCGAAAATGAGATACCTTCATGAAGTACAGGGAATAAAAAAAAATTAGACAAGGTCAAGGTCACAAGGACAAGGTTTGGGTATTAAGAGGGAGGATTAAGCAAATAAAAGTAACAATATCAAAATTTATCACGCGTCTAGAACCAAGACCGATCTTCGAATCACACTCTGAATCTATCTCTATCTGGGGCCGAGAACATTTTAACGACCCTCGTATAAAAAAACTAAGTTTAACCCTCGTATAAAAAAAAAAGTTTTTAAGTTATAACAAAACTAAGTTTTGTTATAAATCATAAGCATCTAATTTTATTTTATTATTTTTTTCAGAACCCAAAGAGCCTTGTAATAGAAATTTTAGCATTCCTGAAACAACAGTCCGAGTACCTATTCAATTTAGTCAATATTGCCTATTCTGTGACAATCGAAGACAGACTGAAACACTCCTCAATGGCCCTTCAAGCACTCAGCAATGTTATCCGCAATAACTCAGCTGTCGAGCTCCAGTGCATCGGCCATTTCAAACTGCTTTTCAGTATACTCATCGCAAACTACATCCCTATCCAAACCGACGCTCTGAACGTTATATCCGTCATCACTAGAAATAACGAATGTATAAACGATATAGCCGCGTCTGAAGTGCTCAGTTATCTCTTGCTAACGCTGTATTCGACGGATGACTTCCAACCTCAAATACTCGAGGTGTTGCAAGCCCTGATGACGAATACCAAGATCGTTAAAGAGGCGCTCCAGAAAGGCGCCGTGATATACTTGTTAGATTTGTTCTGTAATTCCTCAAATCCACAAATTAGACAGGCGTCTGCTGAATTACTGGCTAGGATGACATTAGACAAGTTGGTAGGGCCAAAAGTGAAATTGGCGGTGGATGCTTTCTTGCCGCCCATATTTTCGGATGCTATGCGTGACAGTTCAGAAACGTCAATTACCATGTTTGAGACGGAGCACGAGCATCCAGAGCTGATTTGGAACCAGGATGCTAAAGATAGAGTTTGTGCTATTGTCAGGAAATTAAAGAACGAGTAAGTAGAAACGTGAAGAAAATTTATTTTACGAGAAAGATTTAATTCACTATTTTTAACATAATCTTTCAATCATTTATACATGTTCATCCAGCTCAAGGAATAAAAAAATATTCGCCAGTTGTCTTTGCGCACTTTGTTACAACGCCGTTGTTTTAAAGACCGTTGTATTGTGGGCTATTAAGTTCTAAGTTTTGTGGATAGTTTGTTTGGAATCAGCTTCAATTTCATCCAGTAATAGATCCTTATTAAACTCAACAAATGTTACGGATCTTATATCGTCGAACGCGTTTTTGCGAAAACTAAAGAACTACAGTGCTTCTTATTTCATTGTTCTGCCACCGTTTCTATGATCTACACTTCTTTTTGCTACCGAATAACCCCCGTCCGATTCGGTGAACCTTCACAGCCTACAATATCTAGATTTTTCAATAATTGCTTTAATTTGAAATTATACTTGATCCTCTAATTTACATTATCTTTCACACCCCCAAAAATAATTATTTTGAGTATTCTTTCAAATACTGCAATATCCCTTCTGTGCTCTTTAAGGTCCACGTCCATACATAGACGAATGAGTGTTTTATAGATCTTAACTTTCATCTTCCTTTGTATACGTTTAGAAAGCCGTCTATTGCCACAATATAAACGTAACACTAAGTTGAAACTTTTGTTTTATTTTAAAGGCACTATGCCGCACAAAGTGTTAATCCATCAACCCCTTGGAAGAAACCTGACACCAACGGTCTTGGAACCTTTGCTGTACCCAACGAGGTCATGATAGGTGGAGTCTATCTTCGAATATTTGTGGCTAATCCAGCATGGACTCTACGTAAACCTAGAGAATTCTTATCGGAATTGCTGGACACCTGTTTAGATAATATGGCTCGAGAAAAACCAAATGTAAGATATAACATTTTTTGCTACTGAATTTATTGCATTAAGTTTTTTTGTCTTTTAGGTAGAACTGTTGGAACTTGGAACCAATGCTCTATGTGCCTTGCTTCATACTCAACCTGCTCTATTAGATATTATTCCTTCCATGGGGCATATACCTCGTTTGTGTAGACAAATGGGGTCTAACACTAAACAAATAGTAGTTCCAAAATCAGCTATTTTAATACTAAATTCTCTGTCAATGAGCAATGTAAGTAAAATCCTTTAAAGTCATATATTTTATATAATTGTCTTATCCGGAAAACAATTTCTGGATAGGACCTGGTGTAAATTGATCAAAGCGACCAAAAACACAACAGTCAACTTAGGGCTGACAGATCGAAACACTGTTTATTGACTCTCCTGAGAAAGGAAAAATATTAAAATGACTATTCTTGTGCACATCAGTGATGGTTCGAATTACTTTCTCATCCACTGCTTTCTCCAAATTTAGCTTCTAATGATTATTTCTAGAATTAAGAAAATGGTCATATGGTTTCATATGTTCAAGAGTTTAACACAACATGCAATAGAGAAAGATATAGAAATTTTGGAACATTATAGGATAAAGTTTATCAAGCTAAAATATGATATGTTGGAGAATAAATGAAACAAATTTCAAAAATTGTGTTTTATTATCAAGACGCCGAACTTTTCAGTCCATTCGATCGCTCTTTATCTCCAATAATATCATAGAAACTACCAGTATAAAATATAATAAACTTCAATTCTTCTATTAGAACCTTCGGTGTGAAACACTAAACTCAAAGAGATTTACCACTAAACACGAAAAAAAAAACTTTTTTAAAGTCCTCGACGCACGTTTCGTTTACCATGTTAGCATCATCAGGAGATGATTTAATCTATTTCTAAAACTAAACTATGTTGTATTTATATGATAACTCTGTTATTATTTATTATATATTATATATATATATATATATATATATATATATATATATATATATATATATATATATATATATATATATATATAATATATATATATATATATATATATATATATATATATATATATATATATATATATATATATATATATATATATATATATATATATATATATATATATATATATATATATATATATATATATATATATATATATATATATATATATATATATATATATATATATATATATATATATATATATATATATATATCGTATATATTATTATATTACTACCTAAGGAGTGTACTACCTACCTAATGAAATGTGTAAAAAAAGAGGATAAAAGAAAAGAAAGAAAAATGTTCACAGCAGTAAATAGTAGATTTATTCAAAAAATGTCATCTTTAAATAAAAAATTACAAAAACTCGAAATTGAGAAGTCGAAAGAACATATTCCAGAAAAGAGCATCAACATAGTAGAAAATCTTTCAACACAGACGTTCGACAATGCAGAACTAGATCTCTTAAATAAAGGCCTAGATCTCTTAAGTAAAGCCGCGGTTGAGGATGGTATTGTGGGACGGTGCGTTATCGCGCTGCAAAACCCAGGAGTTGGTTGCCCACAAATTATTTTTTTTTGGAAATTTTGCTTCACGCAAACGTCTCGGGACGTCCAAATAATACTCCTTGTTGCCTGTTTAACCTTCCAGAGAGAATTCATGATGCACAACATCGTTATAGTCCATGAAAACCGAGAATATCGCCTTCTTTTTCGATTGAAAACGACGTGTTTTTTTGGTCTTAGCTAATTGGGTGCACGCCATTCACTCACCTGATATCCATATTGTATGTCATACTCACAAACCCACATCTTGTTTCCAGTAATAATGGATCGGATTCAGCCTTGGCAATCATGTCTTTAGCGACGTCAACGCAAAAGACATTTTTTTGCATGAAATTTAGGTCTTTCGACACCAACTTTGCTGAAACACGGCGGAAACCTAAATCATTAACTAAAATGTCTTGAACAGATCCATAAGCATTGTTCAAGTCCTCTGCTAGCTCTCTGATGGTTAATTTGCCGTTATTGACCACCATTTCTTTCACTTTATCGATGTTTTCGTCGGTTTTCGATGTTTACGGCCTGCCACTTTGTTCATTATCATCGACGAACTCACGACTACTTCTGAAACGTTCGTGCCACTGATAAACGATTGTATTCTTTAGAGTATCGTTGCAGAAACACTTCCAACATTTCCAAGATCATCGCACCATTGAATCAGTTTTTAACGCAAAATTTAATACAGACTCGTAGCAAACGCAATTCCATTTTAAAAATTGTAAAAACGAAAACACGCACAGAGGCAGATGTACTCAAGGAGGCGTAACTTTTACAAATGTCAGGCTACGACACTAAAATTGGGGGGAATGTCAATGACATATTTGGCAACCTAGCAAACAAACAGAGCTCTAATCGGGTGACCGAGAGCGACGGACGGTGCTCGTTCCGAGAACTTTTTGATCAAGGTGGTATATAGAGTGGCGCAAAGGAAACGCATGTTTTTTGCACAGCTAGTATTTTGCAAAGAGAGGGGTGACAATCTCGCCGCTCATGGAATGCAGTTTTAGGCATGGCACCGTGGATCCTGGAGCATTATTTGTTTGTCGTCGAGCAGGTTTTTTGAAACTGCAATTCTGTAGTTACCGTGCAACGTTTTTTGCGTCGGCAGTTGAACAACGTTGAACGCCGAGGGCCAATCCCAGATCGAAACACGATACTCTGGTGCGTTGAAGTATTTCAAACTATCGGATGAAGAGCAAACCACCTGGCCATTATGGTGCCATTCGGACAACAGACAATGTTGAAACAGTGAGAAAGGCGGTTCTTGATAGCCATCAGCGTTCCACTAGGCGCCCAGCTTCAGCTCTGGAATTTTAAGAATGATGCACAATTGCAAGTGCACTATTATTACTTCATTTAACTGTAATTACACAAAAAATATCTTGATAAACAATGCTATGCTTAGGGGAAAAACCCTTTTCCTCTGTGACACTAAGGCTACGTGGCTGTCACAAATAGTTTTAATTTCATCCAGATATCTCTTATACTTATGGTTAATAATAGTTAATGGTTAATAATTAAGGTTAATTTAAAATGCAGTCAGAGAAACAAGTATTCAAACAAATTGGGTTTTTCTCATTTTGCTTCAGTTTAATACCTTTATATTCTATTAATTTTTTTCTTATACAACTCAATACAGTTGTCCATTTTACATTACTCCAATTTTTAAAGAATTTGCTCACTCTTTGATCCACTAAATACCATAATTTCTCAATAGAATTAATATGCAGTTATTGGATAAGTGTAATCATCCTTCTTCTGATATTTTAGAGCAACCATTATTCTGTAACGCTCGTCGTTTACATTGGATTGTTTCGAACAACTTGCCACATGCTTCCAAAATATTTAGAATCCCATTATTGATTACTAAATTTTCAGTCCCAGCCCAAGACATACAACCCTTGACCATGATATTTCCACCACCGTACACAGATACAGATTTATAACCATCGGAAACAAATCAGTAAACTTGTTCTCGAAATGTACATCTTTTTAAGGAATTGGAATCATTTTCTCCTGTTTTTCTAATTGAAAAAGTTTTTTTCTGGATATTTCCTATTTCATCTCCGAAATTATATAAATAATTTCTTACAGTCCTAAACGTGTCGTTTACTCCAAAACAAGAAGCAATATCACTGGCTACATTTTTACTTGAAATACTGTATTTTTTTCGGACAGAATTTTACATTTTTCTCTGAATTATATCAGGCGTGTTGGTTAATGTTTCTTAATTTTTTCCTTAAAAAAACGTTTAATTTGGGAGAAAGGTAAAAAATGATTTATACAAAGTATGCGCCATCGCTAGCTGTACATTTTCCCATCTCTCTGGCAGTTTATGGATGCCTTCCGAGAAAAACCGTACATTTTTTGATCGACATCTCCGTAGTTGTTGGTGTTCGTGGAAAAGTGCGTGAGACATCGATGAAAACAAGTGGTAATCGGAAGGGGCTACGTCTGGTGAGTACGGCAGCTAGGGTAAGAGTTTCCAGCCCCAAATGCAGAAATGGTGTTTCTGACCGCTTGCGCTGTATCTGATGGGATGTTGCGGTGCTGCAAAATAACTTTTCTGTGTCTTGTAGTCCATTCTGGTCGCTTTTTGATGAATGCATGGTTCAATTTGATCATTTGTTGATGGTAGCGAACGGTATTAACTGTTTCACGTGGTTTCAGAAGCTTGTGGCACACGACACCTTTCTGATTCTACCAAATGCACAGCATTGTCTTTTCAAAGCGATTAAGTCTTACGATCTATGCTGATGTTTATCCTGGGTCAACTAATGATTTTTTGTGTTCAAAATAGTCCAGTCACGATCTGATGCAATTTTTTTTTCATGGCGAGAAAGCAAAACTTCGCACACCGTTTGTCGATTTTCCATCTGTCTGTTGTTCAACTGATGTGGTACCCATTTCCCCGCCTTCTGGTTCTTTCCCATGGCATGCAGATGATTACAAATTGTCCGGCGACAAACTTTTAACCCCTCTGCCATTTGTTGTTAAGTTTGCATATCATCTTCCAACAATGCTTGGAAACTCGACATCTTCAATTTTTTTCTGCTGACCTGGGTGTTCTTGATCTCTCAAATCAAAATCATCACTTTTGAATCGTCTAAACCAACGGTCACAAGCAGCTTGCGTTAGGCATTGTCACCGTAAATTTCCACAAGTATACGGCGGCTTTCACTCACGTTTTTCTGTTGATTGAACAAGAAAACGCAGTACGTGCCACAAATACTCTTTATTGGACTAGAAACTCGACATGTTTACCACACGAAAAAAATAGGACGCTAACTCGAAATCGTTTCAATATCGGTGGCGTATTGAAAGGTCCTTTCGTATCCGCAAAATAACATAAGAGATTAAACTGTGAACCGACAGTCGTATCCAGCGCCATCTCTTAAGAAGCTTTTGGTCATCCTTTCCTCTTTTCTTGTCCAATATAGTCAGTGATTTCACAACTTTTTTCGCTATATGATGTATTATAAATAGATTAAGCTTTACATTTTTGGCAATATGTTTTCAAAATCACAATTTGCGCACGTATACTCAAAGGTAGCCCTTGACTTTTTTAGCCATTATATTAGGACATTAACAGTAAACACTCACTTTACAACTGGTTAAGGTAGATTACATTTTTATTTTGGACATTTTGTGAAATTATTTTTTATGTCTGAAGCTAATTAAATGAACAAAACCAACTGTTCAAATAATTTCTCCCCTTGAAAAAACAGGTAACTTTATTACCTAAAAAAAACAACTTTATACTCTGTTTTAATTGCAGAATAATTTTATTGAGAATTTGTAGTTTGTGTTGATGAAAAGTTACATGATTTAACACAATTAACATAAAGAAAATTGAAAAATGTAGGTTTGGTCGAATACTTTTTTTCCCCGCTTTTTAGAATCGGCTTATTATATTAAAATTGACACATTAAAATGACCTTGTTTTTAGACCTCACTTGTTTATATAATCAGTATAGAATTTATAGTTTTTACATAATCTCACGCATATTTTCAGATATGTGTAACAGCCGTCGCTCAAACCGACTGTATGCAACCGCTCAAACTTGCCATGCAAGCTCGAAAAGATATGACATCGGTAGCTTGCGAGGCCCTCAGTCGATTATTCTCCAACAGTCAAGATCAATTGGTGAAACAAGCTCTCGACGTCGACTTCATACAGTTCTTGTTGAGTCTGTTGGAAGCTTCATTGGAACTTATTGAAAATCCAGCCATGACAAAAGCCCAAATTGTGAAAGCTCTTAAATCAATGGGTAGAAGTTTGCTTTATGGAGATCGAGTAAATGCTGTGTTGGAGAAGAGCACTATTTGGGCGGAGTATAAAGACCAGAAACATGACTTGTTCATTTGCAGTTCAAATATATCTGGATATCTTACAGGTAAGTTAAATCATGATTACCCATATTTATTATATGAGGGCCTTCTAAGCCTTCCACGTTTCCTCCTCCCTAGTGAAGCTCACTGTACATATCTTGCACTAAAACGACTTGGCCCCCAGCAAAGTTCGTAAAGTGAAAACCAATATCATCCATTGATAGGATTCCCATGCCCTCATAGTTTTCTTTATTAATTAGTTAGCACTACTTCTATAAGTATTCTTTGTATTCTATCTATATCTTCGTATACTTCTTCTAAGTATATGTTAAATAGTAGAGGCGATAAACTACACCCTTGGTGGAGTCCTCTAATCCTCTAATTGTTATGAGAGGACTAGAAAGTTCTTTTTCAAGGCATATATAGATAGATATGTATATATATATATATATATATATATATATATATATATATATATATATATATATATATATATATATATATATATATATATATATATATATATATATATATATATATATATATACCCTCCCTATAGAGATTTCTCTATACCTATTTTGAACTGTTTCTTAAATATCTTAATTCTTTTGAAAATTTTGAAAGATGTAAGCATATTTTCAACAGTGCATCTTTTACCCATTTTCGACTGGTGCTAAGCGCTTCTGGAGTACTGATACTGGAGTAATGATACGTTCGAAATTCACATTGATAATTAATTTATCGCATACAGGATGTTCAAAATTTAATGACCAATTACATCGATTCGCTATAATTTTCCCTATACCTATTTCCAACGGGTTGCTTGTTAATCCACATGTATTTTTATCAAAAGCTGATGAAACTCCAAAAGTCCTATCTAGTAAGCCTTGATTTTGACAGCAATTGAAACAATGTTGATATTATGTCAAAGCAGTATCAGCTCACAAATTCGTGAGGTATCTACTTAAAGTTTTTTGTTAATGTAAATTTTGTTAATTTTTTCAAGTATAGTTTATAATGGAATTGTCAGACGAACATGCAGATTATTTAACGAACGATATCTGGACCTACCAACAATGACTCCCGAAAATTTTGCAAGAATCAAAGCTCGGTTTTTGGCAACTGGGAATGTAAGGGCAACACGACATCACCTAAAGTCCGTAATAGATAATAAAAATAACGAGGTGAATGTGTTGGCGTATTTTCAAGCTTATCCGTGGAGTTCAACTCCAGCAGCAGCGCTGGATTTGGGTATTTCAAGAGCATCAATCCACAGAATATTAAGAAAACATAAGATTTATCCCTTTTCTGAGATAATTGTGCACGGATTACGTCTTGATAATGAGGCAAGACGAATCGACTTTTGCGAGTTTATGTGCATAAAAATGGCCGAAGATCCGAGTTTTCTTCATAAGATTATGTGGACTGATGAATCAAAATTCAGCAGGCAAGGAATTATAAATCGCCGATATAATCACGCCAGGACAATCAACATGTTATAAAGGAACATAATCACCAGGTCCACTTTAGTTTTCATGTTTTTTTGTTTAATTATGGGCAATAGAATCAAGATATTTAAGAAACAGTTCAAAATAGGTATAGGGAAACCTGGTGGAACGCATCGTGAAATTTTCTCAGAAATCCAAAAATGAAATAATATACCGAGTGTTCCATTTAAAATAAAGATGTTACTGGCGACTTCCGGGATAACCAGAAGTGCTATGACTTTAAAATGAAAGAGAATCTTAAATAACGCCGAAGTCCAAAAATTCAAAGTTGTAAGTTTTTTCTAACCACGAAAACTTCTAACGAACGGCTACCGTGGGAAACCCGATATATATAGAGCACTGTATATATAAAGCACTCGAGCTCACCCGTATTACACATTGGTGCTTTGCTGTTCCTTCATCCACCATCCAAAAGGCCAGCAAGTGTCTCCCAAGACCAGTTTCACTGCCACCATTTGCGGCCGTTTACCCAAGGATGGCATAGCTGCATGTGATTGCAGCCACCATTCAACTTGGTCGATTAATATGATCATGGCTTTAGTCGTTCCTTCATCCGCTCTATAGACGTTCAGCTTGAGCCCGGCTGATGACGGCTTAAGGCTAGAGAGCGATACATATATATATATATATATATATATATATATATATATATATATATATATATATATATATATATATATGTATATGTATATATATATATATATATATATATATATATATATATATATATATATATATATATATATATATATATATATATATATATATATTGTGAAATCTGAATAAATGGCGCCCTGATCTCTCTCAAATAATGAAATATCCAAGTTGAGTCAACTGCTTATTTTGTAATGTTCCACATTTCACATTTATTGAGAATTATTAAAGGTTGGAACCTTATTGGTAGTAAATGTATTAAATTAGAAGATGACTAAGCTGAAAAAATCTCAAAATCTTTGCGTTTGTCATACCGAGAACTTTTCGAATGATTCTCGCATAAAACGCATAATCTGTTTTGTATGACGTTTATATGCACATGGTCTTGACTTGAAGTCTCAATAAGTTTTGGAAAATTCCAAAATCGAATAAGATATTATGTTGTGATATAAAGATTAAATCATCATTGTTTTTTCTTTTTCTTCATTTGTTCAAACTCTAATCTACAGTGGGAGACAAAAGTATTGGCATAACACATTTTGTTTTAAATAAAAATATATATTTCCAAAATACAAACGTAAAAAAGTGTAATTAGTTGTTTATTTTATACCTTCAACCAAAATTTAAATTTTATGAAAAAAAAATTGTTAAACTCAAATTAAATAGATAAAATAAATTTTAAATGAATATAATATCAAAAGTTGAATGGACATTACAAAATATGCAAATACACAAAGTATTAGCAGTCACCTAAAGAAAGAACCACATACAAAATTAATATTTTGTAGTCCTTTTCTCTTGATAACTTCTCTTAGATGGTTTGGCATGGAGTGAACTAGTTTTTGAGTAATTTGGTGCCCTAAGGACGTCCATTCTCGTAGAAGAATTTCCTTTAACTTTTGCTTGCAATGTGATGTTTTCTGATCCGCTTCTCTAGTTCATTCCACAAATTACCTATAGGATTCAGGTCAGGTGACTTGAGGAGGGGGTGTTTAACTGATAGGCATATGGCAATGTTCAGCTTTTCAGCACTTTGTGGTAGATTGTTTTTAAAAATACTTAAATAAACAGTTTTGTTCATTATTCCATGAATGAAGACAAGATTTCCAACGCCTCCTGCAGCCATACATCCCCACACTAGAATACTTCCACCCCCATGCTTAACTGTTTGATGTAAATTTTTTAACTCAAGTTCTGTGTTTTGCTTTCTCCAGACAAGAGATCGTCCATCCGATTGAAAGATGTATTTTCTTTTGTCTGAAAATATTACTGTCTCCGAAAACTCATTATTTTTATCAACATACTGGTTTGCGAACTGCAGGCGCGCTTTATTTGGTTGATTTTGTTAATGTACGTACGGTTTCTTTCTGGCAACCTTTGCTCTATAACCAGCATGATGCAGAACTCTCCGTACGGTTTTAGCACTAACATCTTTATTATCCTGTTATCTAATCATTGAAGTAATCTTCGACGCTGAGTTCTGAGGATCCTTTTTAATTTGTCTAATTATTTTTCTTCTTTCCAATTCTATAAGTTTAGATGGCCGTCCTGTTCGTAGCAAATTTTGAAAATTATCGCTATTGTTTAACCTTTTAATAACACTACGAACAGTGTAACTACTACTAGACCGATTAAATACTATTTTTCTTTCAACCACTGTAATTTCCTGTCCTTTACCACCCATTTTATTTAAGATTATTGATTTTCTAGATACTTCGACCAATGCACATTTCAGAAGGCTACGCGATATAAGTTTTTATCACCGTCTTGCTTTAAAATATTTCATAAAGATTTAAGGGTGCTAATACCTTTGTCAATTCATTTTTGACATTATATACATATTTAATCTATTTTATCTGTTCCATTTGAGATTAACATTTTTCTTTTTCTGTGAAAAATTTAGATTTTTGTTGGAGGTTTAAAATAATCGTTTGATTATTGTTTTTACGTTTGCATTTTAAAAATATTATTTTTTATTATAAAAACAATATGCTGTGCCAATACTTTTATCCACCACTGTGTATGATTTGTGTGACATTATTTCTGATTTGTTTTGCAGATTCAATCTGCTACTTTCACCAAGTCTTTCACCGAATCTCGATATTGCGGTGAGGTCTGGAGTAGGTCTTCTCTAAAACATTCCACCGCCGATAGTCCAGCGGATCGGGGTGGTTGGTCCCCACCTTCGTGGGAACCAATCTTTAGCACAGATTAACTCAGGCAAATTGATCTCTAATCGATGCTGTGTGGACCTCGCCTTCTAGGCCGACATTGTATCTTACTGGAAGATTCAATGTTTTCCTGCAAGCACTTCTCGTCAAAACATCGCTTTGGTAGTTTGTTGCACCCATTTTGACTCCTTGCTCGCAGTAATGCAGTTGAGTGACACCGTCGTACGAGACTCCCCACTAAACCATCACTGAAGCTGAATGATCACCTCTTTCCACTTTTCCTTTTTTCAGCCACTCCCCGGGAGCTACTCTATCATTTTGCCGGTTAAATTTCTCTTCAATAGTGAAAATCTTTTCATCTGTAAAAATAATGTATGCAGATTTATTGCACTTGTATTTTAGGGCACGCTGTAATAACGATACGATTCTCTTTATTACCCACTCGATATTTTCTTATTGTTGTGTTATTACTAAAAGTATTGTTTTATATTTTGAATTGGTATATTATATACTGATTTGTGTTTGCTTTTTTTCTGTAAATGGTTAAACCTACTGGACAATATATCCTAGTATTATTACAATCGTGATTACAATTTATTAATTAAATTAAAGATTTATAATATCTGTGTTAACTTTTACAGGTGTTCCATCACCAGCAGGCTACCTAACCCAAGGCCCCAGTACCAAAGTTCACATAGCTCCACCGCCAGTAGATAAAGAAGATCCCACGCTGAGATGCGATGGTGTATAAACAGTTTTTTTGTGATAATGCAATCTCAATGTGATAACTATGACACTGTGCTTGCCAGGGTGTGTGTACTTTAACAAAATTAATCTGAATAGAAACATTCCTCGGGTTTCTAGCAATAAATAATTCAATTGCATGTAAAAAGCGAATAAAAAACTCAAAATATTTACCAATAATGTAAGTAACTGTAAAGTAGCTTGTATGCTTTGTTAATATTTATCCCTGAACTGGAAAAAAAAACAAATATTATATTTTTTATTAATTATTAAGATAATGTTCTGCTCTTTGAATTTTTTTGTATACATTTGTCCTATAACATCCGAAAACAAAGGTATGTATGCATGGAAATATCCACGGTACATTTGACCTAAAATATCTTTGTCGTCCACATGGTTGCAATTTAAGAAATATATATTGTAAATAAACAAACAAGCTTGTCAATGTACTTAATAATAAATTCTGCCTACTGCACCTCCTTTTAACAATGCCTATTTTGTTAATCTTATTCAAGAAATACATTCAGCCGTTTATAAGTATTGGCTTGGACAAGGTTCACGCTTCGTGCTCCTATAACATCCGAAAACAAAGGTATGTATGCATGGAAATATCCACGGTACATTTGACCTAAAATATCTTTGTCGTCCACATAGTTGCAATTTAAGAAATATATATTGTAAATAAACAAACAAGCTTGTCAATGTACTTAATAATAAATTCTGCCTACTGCATCTCCTTTTAACAATGCCTATTTTGTTAATCTTACTCAAGAAATACATTCAGCCGTTTATAAGTATTGGCTTGGACAAGGTTCATGCTTCGTGCATGGTTAAAATACAGTAGCAAATACCAAACCACTTAGCAAACTTAGGGTTGCTAGATCGCTAGAAAATGTAGAAGCAGCAGGACCATCCATTCAGCAACCACCAAGGCGACTCGGTCCAAGGCATTCCATGGCTCTGGGGGTATTAAGCCAGAGGAGAATTATGAATGCTTGTTTAAAATTGAATCCCTACTAAATGATGCTGGATCAAGAATTAAACCGCGGAAACTATTTAACAGGTCCCCCACTGTAGCTGTTCTACTGGAGAACAATGAGGTTCAGTTCCATATTAATAGGGATGTAAACAAGCAGAATTTTTAGATTTTTTAGGAAGGTTGTGCGATAGTCATTGTGAGCCCCAACCAGTACTTTGAATTGTTGGAGACCTTTTTGCGCTCCAAACTAGATGATGTGAATACATAACGTGCTCACAGTGTTGAGTGAAATGTTCCTGGGCACGTGATCTCTTTAAGGAAAAACGTGGGGTAGTTCGCACGGTCACCAGATTTACATCCACATCCGATCTCTTGATAATTTTTTTTTCTTTTACTATTTTTTCTATCGCCTAAATTTGTTATAAAGTATTGTAGCAAATTATAACAATAGATGTATGATTATTAATCATAATCCCACCTAAGAATGTTGTTTTTGATGTTTTATGATATTTTATTTTTGGGAATTCCCTTATTAATATCCAGCGAAAATCAACGAGTAAACTGGGACTTCATTTATTTTAACATAGTGTTTTCATTAAGGTACGCTTTCCTAAGAAAGCGGTGCCGTTATCTAGCGTTCGCGATAAGTTGTGATGTGGCGGCCGTTAGAACGGTCGCCAGAGATGTCAACTTAAAGAAAGACGGACAATAAACTGTGAGCGTATTGCGGTGGAGAATGGACAATCCAGACATAGCACTATTACTATATTGGAAAGAGGAGTCATTGGAAAACAAAAACGTGTCGCTAGTTACACTGCAACGAGGAAAAATACAGACAACAAAACTCCAGTATTGTTTGATTATGTACTGAATCATATAAGGGTTGACTCCTTAACCATATATTAGACACAATAGATTGAATAAAATAGACAATAGATTTTCAATTCTTCTATTGAAACCTTTGCTATGAAACACCAAAACTCGAAGAGATTTACCACTAAACATCAAATCACTTTCTTAAACCTTTCAACGCGCGTTTTAGTAAACATGTTAGCATCATCAGTAGAATATTTATTCTGGATTAAAGAAATTAAAGGTGAGGTAATAATCTCCCGATGATGCTAAAATGGTTAGCTAAACGCGCGTCGAAAAGTTTAAAAAAGTGATTGTGGTGTGGTGTGGTAACAGTGGTGTTTAGTGGTAAATCCCTTCGAGTTTAGAATAGATTTTGTCTTAACCGGGGTTTTTCTGTAATAGTTGCTCTTCACACTATATAAAGGTTCATTATTTCTTACAAAATCAATTAACATTACGTCATTTGCACTCTTTTTTATTTTAAAATGATCACGGATGCATGGGAAATAACATTCCTCTACTGTTTGTCACCGCTATTTGACATTATGTTTACAAGAAACCCATCTGGTCTACGTAGAGGTTTTGGCGACGTCATCCACCGCTAAATTACGACCGTTAGATAACGGCACCGCTTTCTAATGAAATCCTAACTTTTAATAGAAGTTTCTTCTTGGCGGAAGTAATGCTTATATATAATAATCAGCGGATTCAGAATCTTCTTCATTCAGTGTTCCTGATTCTGAAAGTTCTGGAACAGGCAATTCATCACGTTGTTCGATGGGTCGAAAATTGTAAATTAGGATACTGCACAATATGATTCGACTTTGGTTCTACTATATCAGTGAGTCAAAAATAGCAATCTGTGACGTGGTCTTTTAGTCTGTCATTGACACTCCCAACCGCATTTTACGATTTTGATCTTTCAACCAACCAAAAAATGTTAAACAAGTTTTAAAACATTTTACGAATTAAAAATGAAAAAACATATCAAAACTGTTGGCAGTATTTACGCACTACCTAGGCATTGTATTTAATATTAATTACAATCAAAAAATATAGAAAAACTTGAATTGTCTAGAACTCAAAAAAACTTACTACTCACGATATAGAAAATACTACACATTCATGTTAAAGTTAAACATGTCTTAACCAGCTATGTTCGTCACTGCTTATTGCAGATACACGCCGTGAATTGATGAAAATACTGCATATTACAAATTATAAATTTGTATTATTTAGTAGAATTGTAGAAAATCTATGGGTAATAGAACATGTGTTTCTTCTTCGTGTGGTATTACAGCCCGTTAGTGAGTCTTGTCCTCCTCCAACGGGATCAATATATTGAATTAATCAACTCTGAGGCTGTGTACGAGGCGTGCTAACAAATAAAATAATGAGACTTGCCTTTGAAGGGGGGGGGGGAGAGACCAACATCTGATGCGTATTCTACAGTACTAATTTGAACCCGTTCTGCAAAAGGTCACTAGACCTATGGAAACATTGTCAAGGCCCAGGTTTTCAATTGATTTAAGGCATTCTCCGAAAGGCGAAATTCGAATGAAGACAAACCTCGTAGTATTTAAGGCCCCCAACTGCAAGAAGCCATGAAAATGTCCACAGAACCAGGAATCTTGAATATGTCCAATGAATTAGCAAAAATTCACGAATTGGGATTCGAATTCATTGACTACCCAGCGTATTTGCAGAAAAAGATGTCAACTACTACTTGAATGGATTCAAGAGATGGAAGCATCGCTGGGGAAAGTGTATAGAATTACAAGATTATTTTGAGAAATCAAACTTGACAAAACAAATTTTGTCTGTAATACGCTGGAAACTTTTTAAAGTACTCTCGTAATCATCTAAAATAGGGCTTAAGTGTTTTATAGGGTGAGCGTAAAATTATGTAACGTTTTCCCTTTGTTGTTATTCGAGTTGTGTAAATAATGTAATGAGATTGGTGATGTAGCGTTCGACCTGGCAACACATCTCATGTATATTCAGTACGAGTTTGAACTCTTTAGAGTTACTTAGTGGTCCGCAGCAATTATTTTCGTGAACCGGATTTTCCTAGTGCGTTCTGAAAATGGGTGACAATTTTGAGCAACGGTGCGCTAGTAAGTTTTGTTTTAGACTTGGGCACAGCGGACTGAAGCTTTTGTGTGCAGTGTTTTATTAAAAGCGCAGGTTTTCAGGTGGTTTAAGACATTCTCAGTAGGCCAAGACTCGATTGAAAATATACCTCGTAGCGGAAGCGCTTCAACTACAGGAAGTGATGAAATTGTCCACAGAATCCGGGATCTTGTGCCTTCTGATTGTCGGTTGACGATCAGAATGATGGAGGAAAAGTTAAATTTGACTCACAGTGCATTAGATTTTAACCAATGACTTGGGGATGAAGAAAATCCGCACGAAAATGGTTCCGAAAAACCTTTGGCAGGATGATGAAATGGAATATGGTATAGAAACACGTCTTGACTTTTTGTGGCGGATTGAAATCGAACCTCATTTAATAGTACGTGTTGTTCTTGGTGATAAGCTTTGGATTTTGGAATATGATCCTGAAGAAAAAAACGTCAAAACCAGGAATGGCATACTCCAACCTCACCAACGGTAACAAAGCCAGAATGAGTAAATTAAATATATAAACCATGCTGATTTGATTTGTTTATAGCCAGGAGTACGCTCATAAGGAATGCGTTCTTCAACGCCAAACACTAAACCAGCAATTTTTGAAATACTTCGAAAAATGCGCACTAGTGTGATACCCAACATACAGAACACCCGTGTGCACCATCACGGCACGGTGCTTTGCAACACATCGATTTCAATTAACGAAGTTAGGCAAGTTAAAACATCAATTTGGCTTCACACCCCCTTATTTCCTCAAACTCAAAGGATGCCATTTTGGAACATTGGAGGACATTGAAAAGACCGTAACCAACCAGCTGAAGGCGATTCCAGTATCCGAGTTCAAGCACTGCCATGATGAGTGAACAAAACGTCTTTAGCGCGGTGTAACTTCCAAGACAGCTTCTTTGAATGAGTCAGTTTAAAATTGTACTTTCGATACAAAATAAAAAAAGAAACAGTCTCATTGCTCTATTCTCATACCACACATCAGATTTCGTAGCAGCAATTGTTTTCCGTGGTCAGATTGCTCGGCCCACTTCCGAAAAATGTGTGTTTACAGATTTATTTTCAGAGTGTAAAATTACACTATAAACACCCAAAAAATTACATGTCCAACATTCTGAGTTTATTAGTGCAATTGGCCACTGGAACACTGTATTTTCACGGCGGATGAATTCCACCTTCCAACAATTTATTATTTTCGTTTACAATACCAACATAGTATTGTTGTCTATTTTTATTATATAGAGATCACTAAAACTAAACTCAAGGAGATTTACCACTAAACACCGAAACATTTTTTTATTTAAGTTCTAGGTGCACGTATCGACAACCATAACATCATCGAGAGATGATTCAATCTATTCTGAATTATTAAATCATCTCCCTGCTAACATGGCTAGCGATACGTGCGTCAAGAACTTTAAAAACTTGATTCGGTGTTTAGTGGTAAATTTCCTTAGGTTTAAGGTTTAATAAGGATAAATACTACAAAAGAGGTTCTCAAATATAAATAAAAGATGTTAATTGGACTCTCGACTTCTCACGGTTGGATAGAGGGCTATATGGTTTCACTCGTCAACTCAAATCTTTGTGTGTACTGTTTCGCTGATGGACTCAACTGCTCTTGCCCGATGGATAATCGCTGGGCGACGTCGACTCTCCACTTGTCGTATCATTTCCGTTTCCTCATCCTAATTGATAGTTGCCTACCTATACTAAAATTTAGGAATAACAGGACAATATAAGAAGAGATACTGAAGAACCACCGTACATCAAAAATTGGCAAGGGGCTGCTGCAGATCGATCCAGATGGAGGCAAAGGTTGAAAGAGCTCAAGGCACACTAAGAGACTATAGTACCACAGAAAGAAGATGAAACTATGAAAAAAAGAATAACATCAGCAGAATTGTGCTGATCGTAATAGCAACGTAATTATCTAATTTTCTCCCGTTAACGATAATGAGTAGTTTAAGATTTAGTATTACTCAGTTATGACTCTGGATATTGATACGTTAAAATAATACACAAAAAACTCATCGCATCTCATTTATTATAACAGATAATATGAATACAATAAAATTGATTGGAATGCTTCTTAAGTGAAATGATAATTGACAACTGACATATTAAAACAAAAATTAAATAATCTTAATCCTAACTTGTACCATAACCAGGAAACAATAAATTTAAAGCTCTACTTAATTCTTGATTCTTCGGTAGTCTTTCCGTTACGTCAGATTTATCCAGACTTTCCCTGCAATGAGGACAAAAATACCCTTCCGATTCGCAATGCTTGAATGATTCCACCAAACATTTCTGAAACACCAAAATACTGTTCACATATTTAACGAAATATTAGGTTGTTCCATAAGTCCCTGTCGTCTTTTAATAAAAAAATTATAATAAACAACTATAACAACAAATTAATCAATGAAGTATCCGTTATTCTTCACGATCTGCTCCCACCAGTTTACACGGTTTGGCCACCAGTTTACCAGGTTTGGCGGTTAATGATTGTTAGTTTTTTCAAGAGACAGTGTTGAAAACAATGTCGGTTACAGTCTAATCTCTTGTCATTTCTGTTGCTTCGACAGTACCTGTTAAAATGCCATTGATGTTTAAACGATTTCGAGTTAGCGTTATATTTTTTCCGTGTAGTAAACAAGTCGAGTTTCGAGCCAAATAAAAGAACATTTGCGGCAATCAAAAGTTAAGAACACCCAGATAAATCGAAATAAATTGGAGATCCCAAATTGCAAGTATTGTTGGAAAACGACATGCAAACTCAACAACAAATGGCAGAAAGCTTACATGTTGGTCGCTGAACCATTTGTGATCGTCTGCATGCCATGCGAATGATCCAGAAGGCAGGAAAATGTATTACTCATTTTCCATCAACTGAACAACAGACAGATGGAAAACGAAAAGCAGTGAGCGAAATTTTGCTTTTTCGACATGAAAGCAAGACTTTGCATCGGATCGTAACTGGAGAAAATTGTGAGTTGACCCAGGACAACCATCAACACCGACCGCAACACCGAATCGCTTTGGAAAGATGACAATGATGTATGTGCATTTGGTGGAATCAGAAGGGTGTCGTGTACCATGAAATACTGAAACCAGGTGAAACAGTTAATACTGTTCGCTACCATCAACAAATGAACAATTTGAACCATGCATTGATCAAAACGCGGCATTGATCATGCATTGATCAGAATGGGCTATAAAATACGGAAGTGATTTTGCAGCACAACAATACCCCATGGCACACAACGAAAGCGATCAGAGGTACCATTTCTGCACTTGGCTGGGAACTCTTATCCCACCCGCCAAACTCACCAGATTTGGCCTCTTCCGCCTATCACTTGTTTTCATCGATGTTTCTTACTTTCATGAAATACTTCATGAAACTTTTCACTTTGCATGAAATACTTCAACAATTACGAAGATGTCGAAAAATGGCTTGATGACTGGGCCACCTCAAAAGATGTACGGATTTTCTGGAGGTGCATCCACAAATTGCCGGTAAAACGGGAAAAATATGCAGCTAACGATGACATATATTCTGAATAAACCATTTTTTACCTTTCTCCCAATTTAAGAGTTGTTTTTTTTTAATTAAGGATTATTAACCACCACATCTCACGGCATCGTATTTATGCCGTTTCGCCAGGCCTGGATTTGAAGTTAAGCCAATTTTAGAGGTCCTCGTCGTTGGCGAAGGTTACGCCCTTCATTTGTTTAGACACCGAGCGGAAGAGGTTATAATCCATTGGCGCAAGATCCGAAGAGTACGGCGTATATGGAAGAACCTCTCATTCGAAATAATTCAGGCCTTCTTGATGATGCTGTGTGGGGTCAAGCAAGGAGTAAGGTGACTTGACCTTGTCGATCGGGTCGTTTCAGTCGAATAACCTCATTTACACGCTTGTCGACCGTCTTGTTCTTCTCCACCATTTCCCTGTACACGAGATCCTCACAATTCCACTAAAAAATCATGGTTTTTCTTGAGTCAGAGATCTTGCTTATCTCCTGCAGTCACCCACTTCATAATATTAATATAGGAACAACATTTCCCATCTCCCATAACGAATCTGTACAAGAATCGTGACCGCGTGCTGCTCGGCGTCAGGCCAGATTTTCCTTGTCATGGATAAGTTTCTGTGGAATCTAAGCACATGGTTTTTGGGTAAATCCCATAGATTGAAGATGTCGGGAAAATGTCGCAAAGGCGCAGTCCATCTTCTCGTCATGTTTGACGGCCGTCGTTCTTCAAAAGCGCTTTAAGACGGTTCTCATCGAAGTCGGAAGGTCGAAGTTGCCATTTTTGAATTTGGCAAACCAATTTCGAGCTGTCAGATCGGCTATACCGTTCTCTCCATATACGGCGCAAACGTCTCGAACTGCTTTTGTAGCCTTTTGACCACGACGAAAGGCGAAATATGAAGTGTTCGAAAGTGTCGAAAATGAAGTTTGCCGCTTGGAATTTCCATTTCAAAAGCATAGATATTAATCAGAATTATTTTTTTTAGATTAATGATGCCAAATGTTTTATAGAGCAAGAAAAGGGATCTCAAATACATATATACACTTGGCCAAACAAAATAAAAATTGAGGGAAAAAAAAACGAATTATAGTAATCGCGGGAACTTAGGGAACAAACCAATTGTTTTCCATTATCTTACATAGCATAAATTGTGTCCACACTTCAATGTAACTGGATCAAATACAAGTTCAATACATATAATACATTTGAAGATTTCTTCAACTTTATCCAAGAACGCTTTCTTTCCTGTTTTTGTCACAGAGGTGCAATCTGTCCACAGTTTTTTGTTCACTTTGTCGTCATTTATAGCATCTTTTATCTTCGCCTCTAACGTGAACTCGTCTAGTTTTTTCTTTTTGGTTATCAAGGCGTCCAATGTTCCAGAATCATTTTTTCGTTTCATGTTTTTCTTAGGCGATTTCTTTGATGTGCTCGGTTTCTTATTTTCCAGTTCCTCCTTCTTCCTTTTTGCTTCTTCAAACGCGAGATATCCTTCGGGGTACTGCAATATTAATGAAATTATATGTAACAACTGCAAATTCTCTATCCTCTATGATAATAAATTATGAAAATATTATATTAGGTCTTCAACTTAAGTCTCGAGCCCTACGTTTTGCACTACTGCAGAACCTATTTGAATAAAAATTTTTCCCACTGTATAATTATTTTAACGCACCATCCCTCAGCTTCACAACGAGCTATAGCATACGAGTCTACTGTAAATATAACCCGAAGAATGAATGGTAGACTGATGTCGTTCAAACAGCAACATTTGGCACTGCCTTTTCGCCTGTTAACTGAAAATAGATACTATTGAAGCTCAGAACATGATTTGTGCGTCTTTATGAGATAATACTGTTTTGTACAGTACTTGTAAGAAATGGTTCCAACAATTCCAAACTGGAAAGAAAACTGGAAAGAAACTGGAACAATTCCAAACTTGATTTAAATAAAGCAGAACGCCCGTAATGTGAAAAAAAGTGGACTGTGAAGAATTGGAAGCACAGTGGAAGAAAATCCTTGTCACACACTGCTAGGGTTCAGACAGGAACTCAGAGTAACACAAGCCATTCTAAACGTTTATACAAGCTAGGAAAAATTCAAAAGGAGAGCTATTGGGTCCTCTTTGAACTCACAGCTAAGAATAAGAGTAGACACAGTGTTGAGTAATTTTTCTCTAGATTCAATAAAAAGAATTTCCTGAATAAGACTATGACATAAGTGTAAGAGTGTATATGATAAACCAAAGAGGCGAAAATCGTAGGGTTAATCCGCTTGATTCATCAACTAGTATGTCAAAACCAACTATCCACCACAAAAATATGTTACTGTGTATATGATGAGATCAGGTGGGTCACTACCGACTCTTATCAGCAGAAACTGATTTATGTTAGTGATGCTTTGGAGGAAAATATGCCTATACTCACAAAGGAAGAAGGTAGATAATTTTTTTTTCCTTTATTTGGGTTTTTCGCCACTATCTAAAACTCAAAAAATATCAAAAATACCTGTTCTTATGTAAAGAAAGAATCACTGGGTAAAAACAAAAACCAAACGGAGACAAATTTCTCAGTGATTCTTTTTTTGTAATAAATTTGCCTAACGAATAAAATTTTAAAGATATTAAAATGTTATAAAAAATTTTACAAACTTTTAACCTTAACGTTTCGGAGGGTACTCTCCCCCCGTTTTCAAAACTAAACTAAAAAATAAATTATATTAAATTGTAATATATAAAGTAACGGGTGAAAGTGAAAAAGAATTGTTGTCAATGAATGTATCGTTGCCATACACACTTTCACTCGTTACTTTATATATTATAATTTAATATAATTTATTTTTTAGTTTACTTTTGAAAACGGGGGGAGAGTACCCTCCAAAACGTTAACGTTAAAAGTTTGTAATTTTTTTTTTAACATTTTTATATCTTTAAAATTTTGTTCGTTAGGCAAATTTATTACAAAAAAAGAATCACTGAGAAATTTGTCTCCGTTTAGTTTTTTGTTTTTACCCATTGATTCTTTCTTTACATAAGAATAGGTATTTTTGATATTTTTTGAGTTTTAGATAGTGGCTAAAAACACAAATAAAGGAAAAAAATATATGAACACGCCACAATCATTCGGACATTACTAAGGTAGATCATTGCTTCAGAAGAGCGCACGACCACATACAGCAAAATGGACTCTGGAAGCGATTACTAAATTGGGCTGGGAGATCTACATATGAACTAAAATGAGCCATAATTCTTATAAACTTATGGCGAAATGTCATTGAGAAAATTCAATGTTGTGTTGAATTTTCAGTTTATAGCATCAAAATATATTGATTCTATTCAGATATACTGCTGAATATAAATCCTATTTAAAAACTTACAATCATTTCAAATTTTTTGGCTTTCGGTTCCCACGGAGATAATGCCGGATCATCTCTTCTCAAAAAATATCGCCAAACTATAAATCCAGATTTCCCTTTTTCTGGATAATATTTGACTACTTTGTATATGCCATCGTATCTGTAGCCATCGTCTGGAGCATATTTTGAATGTTTGGCCAGTTTGTAGCTTCTAACCACTCTAACAGGTTTACCTGCCTTCCAGTTCTTAGCTTCAGCTCCTTCCTTGTCATTGAAAGGAGCATTGCAGTTCAGTGCCAAAGCCCTAGGAATAATAAATTACAATTTGTGCTTATTTACACAAATTGGTGCTTACTTGTTTGTCCTGGTAAGTTCTTGATCAAAGCTTTGATTACTGGTCCGTTTATTCCCTGATAAATCTCTACCACCTGAACCTGTATAGAAGAACTCATTTCCATAATCAAGGTCGTCTTCATAACCTCCTGATAACACTATGCTGTAGGCACAATCTGATTCTTGTCCGTGGATTCCTGCCACTGGTGGACGATGTACGCCGGATTCTGCCACCTAAATATAGTAATTTAGATAGTAGTTCATTTGACCTAATAATGTAAAGCATTACAAACAGTTCCCGTGCTAATTATTTGTACCGCGTTGGCAAGAAGCCGGTATTTTAACAAGAATTTTTTTGATATCTAATTTAGAGCATCTTTAATACAATCTTTAATAGATGTTTTGGTTAATAATGTCGATTTTTTCGCCAAATTTGATCGTTTATTTCCATAACAAAATAAATGACCTTAATAATCAAAGTATTGGTCTTAGGTGGCTTATTCTGGTCTTTTTCCTTCAAAGCTCGATTCAGTTTTATCAATTGTTGTCGGTATCGATCACAGGATAATCACCAGTTTTCAGCAGTTCATAATACACAACTTCCCTGCTATCCCATCAAATACACAGCAAAGCCTTCTTTCCTTGTATTTTGACAACTCATATCCTGGGTTGTCAAAAATGATCCACTTTTCATCACCTACCACAACTCGATGCAAAAAACCTTTTCTTTTCTGCCTGGCAAGCAAAATTTCACAAGTGGTTTTTCGCCATTCAATGTCTCTTTCCTTCAATTCATATGAAATCCATTATCCTTCCTTCTGGATCTTTCCAAATGCGTGTAGACGTTCGGAAATGGTGGATTGGACAACATTCAATGCTTCTGCCAATTGTTCAACGCATAAATTGGGTATCCATCCAATAATGTTTGTAAATCTGCATCTTCAAACCTTTTCGGCTGCCCTGAACGCTCCTTGCCTTTTATATCAAAATCACAACTTTTAAAGCATTTAAATCATCGTTCACAAGTTTTTTGTTTAGAGCATGTTCACCATAAGCTTCAACCAACAATCGATAACTTTCAGCAGCCGTTTTCTTCAAATGAAAGGTTATTAAACCTCCCCGCAAAAATTTTTTCTGGTCATAATTCAACATATTCAAAGCTATGAAAAACTATGTTTTTTGAACAATGACAATAACGAAATGGTTTTTGATGGCGTATGTTTACGCTCCAAAACGCCATAGACATTATAAGTCTATACCAACGAATGTATTAGTAACACCATCTCTTAGCAAAATCGACATTATTAACCGAAACAATTATTAAAAATTTAATAAATTGTAAATTAGTTCAATAATCCCTCTAGGCTATTCTTCATCTCATATATGGCAATATTGTTGTTTCTTCTAAAAAAAAATCAATAAGCGTCGGGACAAAATGGTGCAACAATAATGATCAATGATGCGCTATCAAATTCATTTTTAATCCACTTCAAAATGTAAGAATATTTTTCCTCCTGTTGTACATTGTATCCTGTGTATTTTTGCGCATATTTTTTTTCATCAACAATTCATTGGTCAACAGCTAATGAATGGTTGTGTGAATCAAATTAAACTTCTCCCCGATCATTTTGAACATCAACCGAGGATCAGAACGCAGCACAACATCCCGGATTCTATGGTCATTTTCATCTCACTTCTTGCGGCTGAAGGCTTTCCGCTACGAGGTTCATCTTCAATCGAGTCTCGGTCTATTGAGAATACCTTAAACCACCTGAAAACCCTTGACAAAACATTGGTTTCGTAGGTCTGTTGAAGTTTTGTCTACCTCACTACCAGATCGTACGCTACGCTACCAGTCTCATTGCTTTATTTACACACCTCATATACATTAAATAGTTAATTATAGAAGATTATATTGGTAAGATGACGCCCTTCTTGAAGTACACACATAGCCTTTCTTCAAATTTCTACCGATATTTCTTTTGGCACTTTTGGCAAGGATTTCGAAAATTGACCTTCAATTTAAGGTAACCCCCAGAGAGAAATCGCAGACATGCAAATCTGAGGAGCCTGAGGGCTAAGGAACATCTGCGAAACGTGACATGACGTATTGGAGAAATATTTTTCGAAAATTGCATCGAAACCTTGGGCGACGATGGGAACGATGGGCTGACTCCATCTTATTGGAACTATATTTATTTCCATGTTGAGCCATAAACGTCCAAGTTGTAAACGAAGCAAATTGGAATGGCATGTCGATAAAGCGTTCCGAAATCATTGTTACCCCTTCAAAAAAATTAATATCCAACAATCCCTTCTTCCGAAACGCCACACGAAATTGTAACCTTAGCCTTATAGAGAGATCTTTGCTGTAATCTCGTATATTATCTACCGCTCAAAATCGGCAGTTTTGTTTATTCGCGTAACACTGCAAATGGAAATGTGGATCATCATTCATCATTAGAACCAATCATTTCAAGCATTCTTTCACAAAACAGTCTGAGTTGTACAAAATCACATTTGCGCCAGCTTTTAATATAACAACCCTTAAATAGGGTCGCCGATATTTAAGGGGACAACCCTTGAATATCGGCGGAAAAGGCGTAAAAAAGTACTCGACGGCAAAAACGCGATGCACCATCTTCTGCAGTATAGCTGCTAAAAGTAAACCCTATGAATTTTCCATCCATCGCGGAGAAGGCCGACATCCACTTCGCACCTACTACCCAGTTCAAAAACATGTGTTGTCTTTGCACTACCTTGTATAACACTAAAATTTAATCTAAAATTAAATTATTACCACTCCCAAAATATTTGAATCTACCCTTGAATATTTGGTGATGATAACATTTAGGTCGAGGACGCGCCACTCGATACCGACCTAAAAAGCGCCGCCCACGACTCATAACTGAACATTCAGTTCAATTATAGAAGTCAAATAGTTAGTAGCTATAACCTATCTTGTGAAAAGGGAAAATTGATCAAAAATAAACATCTTCTAAATCAACCAATTCCATTCCTGTCTGTTTCATGGGACGTGTGGCACTGGGTGGCAGAAAAGTCGGCGATGGTCGACCAGGTCACGCGAACACTCAAATTAAACTATCTAGATCATTGAATCGCGCCACCCAGGAGGCCTTGTCTGACACTGACCTTAGAAGGAAGCCTTGTCAATAGCACTATTATTTGAAATCATAAAGGAAACAGTCCAAACATTTTTCAAACTACTTACCCCATGTCTAAACTTCCAAGAAAATCCAACTTCCACTCCTGGTATTGGACCAACATGAGATTTGGACACCTTATCATTTCTTTTTGTAAGACCAACACATGCCATACCTTTTCCCCAATCTCGTTTTGTGTCATTGGTATTACTGGGCATTTTTTGTTTCTTCTTACTTTGCTTCAACTTCTCTCCAGGTTTCACTATTTCAGAGTCATCTGTTTTACAATCTGGGCAGTACCTGTAGGAAATTGATATAGTGCTATTTTCAGGAAATGAAGTTAATGTATTACCAATCATCATCGGGTACTTTTTCAAGTGGTGGATTTAAACATGTAGTATGATGACCTTGATCACACTCATCACAAAGAATAATTTTATCCCAATCATTTTTACCACCACAGATTTTACATCCGCATGACTTGCATTTCTTATCTTTATTATCCTTACATTTATCACAATGATATGGATACTTCCCTAAATTATATATTTTTTAACCAACTAATTTTAAAATAATGCACATCTACTTACTCTTTCTGTGGTTTGTTACTTTATCCTGGACTTCTCTTCTTTTAACTTCTTCAATTCTCATCACTTCTTGAATAAATTTTATATTACACTCATCAATATTTTCATGTACAATAAAAAGTTTACCAATTACATCAACACTACCAATTTTTGAGATTTCAAAATCATACCTTGAAAAATAAATTAATTATAAAACAATATTATTGTTATAATAAATTCTGTACCATAAACCCCTACTTCGAGGAGAGTCAATATTGTAATTTACTAAAACTTTCATTCCTACTGCTAACTCAGGTATTTTGTACAAGTAATAACTTCTAGGTCTAATATTAACAAATTGGGCATCTTCTTCAAATGGCACAACAGAGACATGTTCATCACTATGATTAATAAGTAAGACTCCATTATTATACTGCAGAAAATTGGTGTTCCAGGCCCATCAACAGTGTTGTGAAAAATTTATTTCGAATAACAAATAAAAATTTTAAATAAATGAAATATATTTGTTATTTGAGAATAACAAATTCAAGTTTGCATTCATTATTCAAAATTATTTCATATTCAAAATTCCAATAATTTTTGTTAACATTCAATTTGGAAAACAAATTAATGAAATTTAATTTTTGTTATTACCATGAATTTATTTTGTTCCATTCCTTTCGAAGAGTCAAATATTCTATCATTTTAAACTACCCATCTTATTATGGCGGCTATAATTTGCGATTTTTTTTTTTAAACTAATGCAATTTTAATTTGAAACTAATTATAAAAACCCAATTTAAACTAAATTTTAAAAACTTTTCTTTGTCTAAAAAAATTAATAAAAGGTATAAAAAAACTAAGAAAGATTTAATGTAAAATTTCAAAACTATAAAGATTAAATAATACCTTTCTGAAATTTTTCAATTCTTGTTGGTAATTGGTAGGCTAATTTTCTAAACAGTATTTCAAAATATTGGTCTTCTTAAATTGTAATGATTTTGAAAAACATTATTCCAAATAGGTGTTAAATAATAATCACAAATAAATAACGTGGAAAAAGAATAATGAATAAAATAACAGAAACTAATAAGAAATAAGATATTTGTTATTCAACTACTTTTTATCAAATAATACACAACACTGCCCATCAATAGATAGTCCTGAGACAATCACCAAAAAAGAACTTCAATTTTCAAAATTACCTTTTTACTCGAAAAATCAAATTCTTCTCATCACTTTCATCATCATGTTTCTTTAATATATTAATAATTGTTGCCTCATACCAAGCTCCTGTTTCTAATACTCGTACATCAATTAAATCACCAACATTATAAAACTCTGATAATGCATCAACTAGTTTTTCTTTACTTGTATTATTGTCTTCCTTAATATTTTCAAACTGCGACCTAACTTTGATTGTATCTTTGGAACCTTCTTGTACTATGACTTGTCTTTTAAAAACCACTATAACATCATTTGGCAACACACAGTAGTCATTTACATTATGTCCATTGACTAACTGAAAGAAAAAAGCTGTAAAATATAAATATACAAATAAAATAGTAAAGTGGGTGAAACATACCTCTTTTCCTTTGTAAAACAATCTTTGTAGATTTGATTCTAAACCAATTTCATCAACGATAAGTTGTCTTAGTTCTTCTATGGTGGTTGTTTTCGATAAAGGAATTACAGTTTCTCTTTTTGTTTTATCTTCTAACCAGTCGGCTTTTATTCTTATATACATTTTCTATAATTGCTATAATACACAAAAAGCTATGAGGTAATGCAGCATTTAACTGAATTTGTGTATGTTGATTATTGAAATCTTAGGTTAGGTATTTATGGCGGGAAAACTGATACCTTTGTGGATCACCAAAGATTACCATAAATGACCTTGTTTAGAATAGAATTTTTAGTAAAACATTTTTCCACAAACTATTTAAAGAGTTTATAAGATTATCATTATAAACTTTTTTTTTTTTTATAAACAAATGTATTTTGTCTTAGGAAATATGGAAAAACCTGTGAAGTGAAAAAGGTTAAAGAAGATGACGTTACGTCAATACATTATAACCCTATAGATTAGGTTTTTTTTTTTAAATGTTTACGTGTCTTTTGATAAAATTAAACAAATAATATCGCACACATTTATATTGCAAGTTTACAATCATTACATGAACAACATGTTGAAAGCTGTGATTTTAATTGGAGGTCCCCAAAAAGGTATATATGACTATAAAATGTTATCGTTTCCAATTGTCTTCTAATATTTATAGGGACTAGATTTCGTCCACTATCCCTAGACATTCCAAAACCTTTATTCCCTGTAGCCGGATTACCTATAATTCAACACCACATTGAAGCCTGCTTATCTGTTAAAGATTTAAAAGAAATTTTAATTATTGGATTCTACCCAGTTACACAATTACAACAGTTTGTAAATGATATGCAATTACAATATAATATTGCAATAAAGTAATTACGTAGAACTTAATTGGAAATAATACAAATGTTAAATTATTTGTTAGGTATCTCCAAGAATTTACTGCCCTAGGGACAGCTGGTGGATTATTTCATTTCAGGGACCAAATCAGATCTGGTTCTCCAGATGCATTTTTTGTTATGAACGGAGATGTGTGTGCTGATTTTCCTTTAAATGAGTTATATCAGTTTCACAAAGAAAGATCTAGTGTCTCCCTAGTGACCATAATGAGCACTGAAGCTACCAGACAACAATCACTGAATTTTGGTTGTCTGGTATTAGACAAGCAATCTAATGAAGTTACCCATTATGTGGAAAAGCCTAGTTCTTATGTATCTACATTGATTAACTGTGGTGTGTATGTGTGTTCTTTGAAAATTTTTAATATTATTGGAGAAGCTTTTAATGTCAAGCAAGAAGAATATTACAAGTAAGTTTTAATATTTACTATTTTTTTAATCATATTTAAGTAATATTTAATTACAAGAGAAATATGTTTATTAAAGCAGAAAGTCATCAAATGTACTGTATATTAATATTACATATTTTTTTTTTTCATAACTACTAATCACGATAAAAAGAGGATGTTTTCTTCTTGGGGAATTTACTTGACATTTCTTCAACAACTTTAATTTTAAATTTAATGCAAACTACTTATTTGGCATTAGGAATATTATTTTTGATATTAAGGTGTCTTAAATATATCCGATGACTTAGTATATATTACACAGGTCTGTAGTGAATTTTGTGCCAAAAAGACTAAAACTGTTTTTAACTCGGCTCATTATGGTGGTTCTAACTGGACATATATTTTTTGAAAAAAATGTGTAGTTTTCAAGATATGATAGTTGACGAAAAAATACGATTGTTTCATATTTCTTACCTTTTGTTACATCATTGAATATGGAGAAAGCTTTTTTTCGCGATTTCTTCGAGTGAATTCCTTCCAGGCACCCATGCATAATACTCCAGCAGTAATTAGCCATCTGTGTTCATCCCATCAACCCTGGAAACTTTCTTCCATATTTTTTTAGATCCTGATGAAATCACTCCCCTTGTTCCCCACTGTAGGAGCCAAGGTTGTTCAGAAAATTTTCGAAATGATTATCGAGGTAGTGAACTTTGATGCTCATGTTACATCCAAGCTTTCTGAACTTTTTCAGCATGTTTTGAAAAACTTGGCTAATGATTCTATATCATTCATTGAATACACAAAATTGGTATCTTTCATCAAAAGTCTAATTTGACGTCCGTTAAAGTCTTAAGTTTCTCCTAGCTTAAACCAGGAAATTTCGTCGATATATAATTAACACAGGAACCATTTTTATCCAATGCTTTGACATATTGTTCCATTAATCCCAATTTTATGTGCAATGGAGGCAAAATTATTTTTTAAATTTTATTTTCACCATGCTTATTGCCATTATGTAGCAAAACACATTTTAAACCCCGCTCCGTTCACTACA
Organism: Cosmopolites sordidus; assembly: GCA_031761425.1. Classification (NCBI taxonomy): domain Eukaryota; kingdom Metazoa; phylum Arthropoda; class Insecta; order Coleoptera; family Curculionidae; genus Cosmopolites; species Cosmopolites sordidus. The sequence continues at coordinate 339,063 of JARFXV010001537.1, read as the reverse complement.
CATTTTGCAAACATTGTTTTGGAATCCATGGTTTATTAAAGTCTTTAATTTTCAAGTTAAAGTAAGCGAAAGACCCATTTTGACAAATTCATATATAACTTTTCAAAACTTTTTCATCGTATACTCGCCACAAACGTAACAAAAAGTGTTCGGGTCGTTTAAACCGAATCGTTTTGACGATTACATCTTCCGGGTTTTATTTTCTAACTTTTTTAATTGAACAAACAATAATAATACACAAGTTAAATAGCTACTTGAGAAGAAAATATTGTTTCAATGTGACTAGATTTAAAACTGTATGTACTTTTGATAATTTAATGTTACTGAGAGTGTTGCTAGACATTATACTTTAAAATATGTTTATACCTCGGAGGCACCAATTTGTTTTTTATTTTATAGACCTGTGTTATTATATTATTCAAAATTAGTAACATTAAATTTAGATTTTTGTCCCATTAGTTGTTTTCAGCGCGTGATATAAACCAATTTTGATATGTCACTGCCTATAAAATTTCTTATTACTTACTACATTCAAAATATTGAATTTTATTTATTTATTCCAGTCTTTCTACCTTCAGGTTGTAACACTTTCAAAATATTAATTCATGATTGTTTTCGTTGCATGTTGTAGACAGTCCATTTTTTATCACCAGTAATCCGCTTCAAAACTGGAGCCCAAGAATTTTTTGTTCACCAAAAGATTATACAAATAGATTCAGTCCAGCAGATTTTGCTCACCAAGTTCGTGAGAGACTGATTTGAGACCGGTCGATTTGCCAATATTTAACTTATGTGCTTTATGTGAATGACCATGGTGTAGTAGAGCTTCGGAAATTATAACCTTCATTTCCTGAACATCCATACTTGAAGAATTCTATGCCGGTCTTCCAGGTCACAATCTGCGCCCCTGAACCGACCAAATTACTTTTGCACCGCGCTTTTCTGAACGAAACTCTCTCCGTAAATAGCCCAACGCTTTTATTTTGTTTGGACAACGTTTATGTCCTTTTTGAAATAAAAAAGTATAATGTGGCGCAAATACAAGTTATCGACCGACATTTTCAGTATGAATCAACTTGATTAACTCAATGCAAATAAAAGCGATTCTAAAAGCAAACATTGTAAATACCACTGGAATTAACAATATGTGAAAAATATTATTAATCCAATACAGGTTTTTATTTACAAGCGTTAAAAGTACAACTGATGGAAAATCGCTACGAATTTTCCGGACAACCCGATATTAATAAGAAATTTTCAATAGAATCTATGCTGCTATTAAAAACAGCCTCCATATAACTGAACTATATTCTGTGGAAATAATCATTTCACGGAGCAATTTCCTTTTCAAACCTGTTCATGAATAAGTTGACAAAAAAGGAGACGAGACAACGGATTACCTAATAGCGTACATATACAGTTAATGGAAATAAATTTCATACATTTATTCGACGATTCTTCTCATCATTTGAAAAAAAGAAGTTCCTTACAAGGATCAAAAACTATGATAAGAATTATCATTTTAAACAAATTGTGTTAAAGCATATTTAGCAAATAATTGGTTATAAACTAATGAACATGTTAAAACAATTTTCAATAAATTAAGAATGACGCCACATACATCAGCCAAGATGGAATTAGGAAAGTCGCATTAACTAATTGATATGATCGCCGCAACTAAGAGTTTTAATCAATTATTTCATAAAAAATTATTTCTGTGTGTATTTAAAGTCCATTTAAAACCAAAATCGTATTTTGTGCGCGAATATCATGATATAGCTCTTATTAACGTAGATCCTGCTACCAACCGGATTAGAAATATACCAGGACATTTTTAACGTGTTCAGGAAAATAGGTTACAATGGTGCCAAACTTACGTAGACTCAAGTGGTAGATATTTTAAACATTTAATTCAATAAAACTATTCATCAAATGATTCTTAATGTGACATGAATCGTTTAAAACGTGTTATAACGTAAAAAATTAGTGCTAGTAATTTCAACTTTGACATCAAACGACATTAATGTATTAGTTTTCCTTTTTTTGCAAAAAACAAACAAATCAAATTTGTGTTGAAAACTTTGGAATAAATGGCTATACAAATATCTTAAGAGGACAACGAAACAAAAAAAAAGTTCTGACCTGTTTTGGAATAACACGGAAATGAAAATTTTGGAAACATGTTTTAAGAAAACTTTTTGTTCAAAATAATGCATATACTCATTGGATAAAGCCAGGAAAGTTATTTCCTTTACACCCTTGTATATAGAGCAAAAATGCACTTTTTTTAGATAACCTGCCTAATTTTATATATTCTTGATTGGATTTCTATTAGAAAAACTACAAATTTATATGTTTAGAAACAATGGAAATGGTAGTAAAGATGCTGGATACATCCAATTGGAAAGAGACATTCTAACTCCTCTAGCAGGTACAGGAAAATTGTTTGCTTTGCCAATTGCCAATTGGTGGTCGCAGCTCAAAACTGCCAGTTCTGCCATTTACGCAAACCGCCACTACTTGGAGTTGTACAGATTGAAGCATCCTGAAAGATTGGCTGGAGGCAAACAAGCAGAACACTGCAAAATAATACCAGATGTTCACATTGATGCAACTGCTCAAATTCATCCAACAGCTATGGTGAGTGTTATGTATTTAAGTACATAGAAAGTTGTGAACGTTTTCAACATACACATATGTCATAAAGTTTGGAATACTCAAACATTTAACTTTTTTATTGGTATTAGTTTTTCTTTTACTCGTTTACGTAATCATCATTTTATTATAACTCTTACTGGTACCAAATAAAACTCGACACCAAATGACCGATGTGTGTAAAATTGATTTATTATTTTGGAGTCAAAAGATTACAATGTACCAGTTGTCTTCAGAAGTAATTTAAAAATAAAAGAACAACTTTCGATAAAACTAATAAGCAGTAGTTCCTCCATGGGTAGGTATGTTCTCCTGTAGCCGATTTGGCATGCTGTCGATTAAATGATTAATTTGGGCTTGTGGAATTCTCTCCCATTCTTCACGAGCAGCATCTTTTAGTTTTCGCAGAGTAAGAGCAGGATTGTTTCGTTTCTTGATGTGCCTTTTCAGAATGTCCTAAGCATGTTCAATGACGTTCATGGCAGGGAAATTTGCCGGCCACCTTGACTTAGTTATGCCCTCCTCTTCAATAAAATTTTGTATTGCTGTTGTTCCATGAGGAGCTGTGTTGTCATCCGTGAAAACAAATTTAAAACTTCCTCGATGTACACAGCACCAGTCACTCTTCTCTCCAGGACTAGTAAAGGTATCCGTGTATCCTTCATATCACCCTAAAACATCACGCTCCCACCTTCAAATGCACTATATGGTTGAGCTTTTTCTAGTCGACCTGAAGCTCTCCAAACTAATGTTCTTTGTGAATCAGAAACCAAGCCAATTCTCGTCTCATCGGAGAACATCACGTTACAAATAAAAAAATATGATTTATACAAAAGGGATGTATTACAAAAAACTTAATTCTAGATTAGCAAAACAAAAGTTAAATATAAAACTTGAATTACCATGAACATGACATATTATTAATTTTCTAGGATAGGTTCATAGAAATACCGATACTTTTGTTTTACAAACTTCAATAAGTCCTGGAGATTTGTTTTTCTTTTCGTCAGAGATAACCCCATATTTCATGTGAACTCTTTCTGTTTCAATATTGTCAGGTGTTGATGTTCTATTCTTATTTTGAATGATATTAACCTTTCTAAATGGAAATGTTTCATCATATGATTATTTATATAAATAAGAATCGTAATCTTCGACTCTTGTCCATTTTATATCATCGCTAAATCTCACTGGTTCGTTAATTTCATCCTTTTTCTATTTATTAGGTGAAGTTTCTGTGGTAGATCACTGATCTTTCTAAAATGTTGAGCCATATCAATGACCTGATTTTTTCGGCTAATCTTTAAAATTATTTCTCGATAGTTATCTGGTATGAGTACGGTGGCGTGTTTTCGTAATACCTTTTCTATTCACCCAAAATCTCTATTGGAATCCAAGTGGATGTGGCCAACTTCTGGAAATTTGTGATCAATACAACGAAAATATCCGTTCATGATAAGATATTGCTACGAACAAACCATGTGGAAATTCATAATTTGATGATCAAGTGATCTTTTCCCACGATACTTTCGTCTACTACAATATACCTCAGTAAAAAAACTACATATTTTCACACTTCCTCTGTTTGCCATATCTTCAGTTCAGGTACAAAAAGAGGGTTTTCAGTGTTCTTTACAACAATATGTTTCCCAAAATTGTAAAACCACAATTGGCGAAGGTAAAATGCCTTAGAAGTCGTTAGTTTGAGAAGTGGCATTGTTTGCTGCATGTCTGTTGTAATGTAAACTGTGTTTATAACTTTTGCTTTTTCTGTGCACACTTTATTTCCTGCTGTGTAATTTTCTTTATGATCTTTATTTGCCTCATCCGCATCACAAGTAGTACATCTGCCACTTTTTGGGTTTTCAAATGATAAATTAAAGTTTCACAAACATTTTGGAATAGAAATATTTCTTAATTTTAAACGTCTCGAGAAGTTTTTGTTGAATACATTCCTCCGAATATAAGTCGTACATTTTACTTAGAATAAGAAGAGGAGTATTTTTTTTCAATAGTGTAGTTAAGTTTTCTGTAAGATCAATGATATCGAATTTATTAGTGATTTTATGTGAAAGGTCACAAAATCTCAAATATCTGGCAAATTAAGAGATTGACTATAATGAATAGAAACATTTGTTGGAAATTAAATTTAAATTCATCCCACAGAAATTTAACATATTTAAATTGACACACGCTTTACATGGACTATTAAAAAGTTTTTTTTTATTAAAGATAATCTTTATTTATAATATTTTAATTTTATTTTTATTTATTTACCATTAAATACAAATCACTTTTTTAAACTTCTCGACGCACGATTCGCTAACTATATTAGCATCATCAGAAGATGATTTCATTTAATTCTAAAATAAACTATGTTCTATGTATATGACAACTGTGCCTAATGAAGCGTGTAAGAATCATGAACCCTGAAGTTAACTAAGCATTACATTAATAATTGAAAAAGTTGAGTGAACGGAATAGCTCCTTTATCCCGGTTCATGGTTTTCTTACAATTTGTTATTTGAATGCTTTCACGCATTCAAAGCCCTATTATTTACACTTTTAATACGTCTTAAATGACAAATATGTAACACAATCAATAAGTCCCCAGCCTGAAAAATAAAATACTTTTTTTTTGCAAATTTCGACTTTATTCATCAATATATTCTCCTTGAAGAGCAATACAATCATTCCAACGCTTTTCTCACATTTCTACACCTTTTTTATAGAACGATTTTTCTTTGCCTTCAAAATATTGTTCAGTTTCGGCAATTACTTCTTCGTTGGAGCGAAATTTCTTTCCAGCGAGCATTTTTTTGATGTTTGAGAATACTAAATAGTCGCTGGGGGGTCAGATCTGGAGAATACGGTGGATGAGGAAGTGATTCTATTTTTATTCAGGAGCCTTTTTGCGATCTCGTCCTTCAAATGCACCAATAATGCTATGTAATATTCGCTAGTGATGGTTTTACCTTTCTCGGGATAATCGATGAACAATATTCAATGCGCATCCCAAAATACAGAGGCCATAACCTTGCCTGCCGATGGTTGTATTTTTAGTCGCTTTGGGCGTCGTTCGCCTACTGCTGTCCACTCAGCTGACTGCCGATTTAACTCCGAAGTATAGTGATGGATCCATGTGTCATTCATTGTCACATAACGGATGAAAAAATCCCTTTTATTTCGCTTAAACAACTCTAAACATTGCTCAGAATCATCAGTACGTTATTCTTTTTGGTTCGCTGTGAGTAAACGCGGTACCCATTTCGATAGCAATTTACGCATTCCCAAATGTTCATGCAAAATACTGTAAACACTTTCTTTCGATATCTTCATGATATCAGCTATCTCCTGCAACTTTACGGTTTTGCTAAATAATTTTGAGAATTTTTCTCATGTTGTCTGGTGAAATTACCTCATTAGGACGTCCAGAGCGTTTAGCTTCATCGGTGCTTTTGTGTGTACATCCACGTACAACACACGAAATTCTTTTTTTTTTCATTGTTTTGAAAATAACAAAAGTAGCGTTAGTTAAAACACGACAACAATATGACGTTTGAAGGTTGGCACAATCGATCACTGGTAAACATTTTTGTAAGTGGCCTCATCTATATGTCTGAGTGGGGACTTATTAACCGATGTGTTGTATAATGGTCATACTCGAGCGCATGTTGGGCAACACAAGATTTTTCATTTCTCCCATATCTAATATGGGAAATGTGTTCTTTATACGTAGTTAATAGGGATCTTTTAGTTTGTCCAATATACGATCGATCACAATCGTGACAACTAATTTCGTAAATCTCCGACTTGTCACGTTGATCTATTTTATCCTTTGAAATACCCAGGACTTCTCTTAATTTATTGTATGATTTGTAGACAGCCCGAATGTCCACTTTTTTCAAAATCTTGTCTAGCCCTCTTGTTGAATCATGAATGTATTTTTGTTCTGATCCTTTTGAAAAGTTGAAGGTTCTTTCAGTGATTTTTTTAAGTTATGTCTGAATGATTGTAGTGTGTTCATATATTTTTTAAAATTATTATTTATTTGATTAAATTTTTAGAATAAAAAATAAACGTTTAAGTAAAAATAACTTATTGCTATGCCCTCGGCAGATTTAAATTCAATGTGGTTCCCGATTCTAAAGAATACAATTAAACACATTTAAATATTGGAATACACAATCAGTACAATAAACAATCACACAGTTAACATTACCTATATATATATATATATATATATATATATATATATATTGGTAGTATGTCACTGTCATGAAAATCTATTGTTGTCAATGTAAGTATCGTTGACATATACAAAAAATATATTTACTTTCACTCTTTACCTTATATGTCACAAATTAATATAACGTATTTTTTAGATTAGTTATGAAAACGGGGGGAGAGGACCCTAAGAAACGTTAACGTTAAAAGTTTGTATTTTTTTTAGAACATTTTTATATTTTTAAAATTTTGTTCGTTAATAAAAATTATTACAGAAAAGAATCTCTGAGAAATTTGTCTCCGTTTGTTTTTTGTTTTTACCCAGTGATTCTTTATTTAAATAAGAACACATATTTTTGATATTTGTTGAGTTTTAGATCGTGGCTAAAAGCTTAACCTAACCTTATAACCATTCACTTCAGATATCTCCCTAGTGCATTTTAATTATTTCTTATAATTATCTTTGCTTAAAAAAAACTTGATCAATATATTTACCATAAAATTTAAACTAGCCAAAACGCGTCGAGGAGTTCAAAAAAGTGATTTGGTATTTAGTGGTAAATCTCTTCGCGTTTAGTGTTTCACACCGAAGTTTCCAATAGAAGAATTAATTTGAATATTTGCCATTTATTTTTGAAAATAATATTATTGAAATGTCCGCCTTTTGTTGCTTTACAAATAGTCACCATTTTATTAAAATTGTTTGAGGTAACTGTTTTGCCAAACTAATTTTCGAAAAAGTATGAACTAAAAAATCCTACTAAATTTAATTACTTGTTTGCTCCCAAGTGGCGCAGAACACGCTGGTCGTGTTAACTTTACATCGAAGCTTGGTTCAGGGAAAATTAGTTTCCATGGGGCGTTTCACCGGACAACAACGTGCTTTCTGTGTTCGCGTGTATTATCAAAACAATTCGCTTATTACGACTCGCCTTTATAGAGCCGAGTATAATTTACACGACATAAACAAGCTACGAAGTGATAATGCTAATTTAAAAAACAAATGGATAAAACAGTTTGAAACTATCGGATCAACTGTAAATTTACCATCTATGGATCGTCCAAGGTCAAGCAGAGGTGCAAACAACATTGAACGGTGCGGTTAGAGAAAATCCATCCCAATCCTTACGGAAGCGAAGTAGCCAGGTACACATTAAGAAATCTTCACTGCATGTCATTTAAAAAAAATGTCCATCTTCATCCCTATAAAACTGAAATTGTGCAAGAAATGAAAGAAATTAAAACAAAAAGAAACTGTGACAATGTTTTCTTCAGTGACGAGGCTAACTCATTTGATCGTCCATGTAAACAAGCAAAACTGTAGGTACTGGGCGGAGGAAAATCCGAAAAAAAACATAGCCCAAAAGTTATTGTAGGGGTGCAATGTCAGCTAGAGGCATAATTAGCCCATACTTTTTTGAAGATGCCAAAGGTAAAGCGGTCAATGTGAATTCAGCTAGGTATTGTGAGATGATTCGAGGGTTTTTATAAATCACTGCAATAATCATACCTCACGTGATTCTTTGGAGGTTGTACAGAAATTATTCCCAGGAAAAATGATATTGCCTAGAAGTGACATAAATGGGCTCCCAAGAAGTCCAGATTTAATTCCACTTGATTTTTTCTTGTGGGGTTATGTCAAGAGCAAACTTTATGCAAATAAACCACATACCATATTACAATAAAAGGAGAATATTGTTCATGAGATCCATTCGATATCCAGACATATGCGCTGCAGAGTGATAACACATTTTCGATCATGCCTTCAAGAATGCCAGCGCCGCGAAGGCCACCATCTCAGCAGTATTATTTTTGCTAAATAAATTTCCAAGCACTGTACTATAATGTTATAATAATAAAATTATCATACCTTAAATCGACTTCTATTAATTATACCTACAAAAACGAACAACACTATTGACACTTTGTATAAAATACATTTTTCAAGGATATTTTATTTCCCTAAAAGTTTCCGAGAGGCCTGTTCTAAGATCTGCAACCACAGCTGCTCTTAAAACGACTCGTATACGACCTAATCTTCCACTATTTTTAAAACTCATGTTTCCCGCCCGGAACTTTTTGAACCAGAGCTAAACGATGCGGATTGATCCGGCACCTCCTCCTTCGAAAAATCTCCCAAGCGGTATCAGTTCCTTTAAAGCCTTGTTTAAGGTCTTAAAACTGCCTTAATTTTACGACTTATTTCACTCATTTTACGTTTTTGTTCCCCGTTCACTGAATATTTTGCAATAGAATCACTTTAATACTGAAGAAGGAATATTTATTTGTCGGGAAAAAAGTCAAAATCGGATTAAATCTCTGGGGAGTCAAGTATAAAATCCTTTATTCATAAACCAAGGAAAACTACGCTACACCCTAATATTTATTAGAATAGCTGTCAACAAAATATCTTGTTTAAAAACTCATTGTATTTTCAGATTGGACCAAATGTTAGTATAGGTTCCGGTGTATCCATAGGAGCTGGTGTAAGAATTAGAGAAAGCATAATATTAGACGCCGCTGTTATTGAAGAACGCAGTCTGATACTTCACAGTATTATTGGTAGAAATTCCAAAGTAGGAAAATGGGCAAGAGTGGAAGGAACTCCTTGTGATCCAGATCCAAATAAGCCATTCGCAAAAATGGAAAATCCAAGATTGTTTAACGATGACGGTCGATTGAATCCATCGATTACTATATTAGGTAAAGATACATAAGATGTGTGTTAAAAAATTTAAAGACAGTTAATGAATTAATATACAGTAGACGCCCAAATTTTTCGGGGTTTATCACAAACCATGTCGGAAATTAATTTTTTTTTTAATATAATAAGAAATGACGTAACATAGGGTAACAATTAATTTGAAAATATGAATTAAATAAATAATATCTTCAACAATAACGTTTCAAACTGCAAAAAATTACACACTGCCAAGTATCAGTAGTAATTTTGATAAAAATCAATTTCCATTGGCACTTAATTTATTTAATATTTTGTGTTCATCCCATTAGCAAGAATGATGCTTCCAAACGTCTAGGCATTGATTGCACTAATTTATTTTTTAATATCTGTGGATAAACTGTTCCATGCCACAAAAATTATTTCTTTTATATGATCCTGACTCTTAAGTGTGACTTTGATTTTTCTGTCTAGAATATGCCAAAATTTTGCTACTTAATTAAGGTCATTATAGAGAAGCCACTCCTTGGTTTTGTTATATGTATGTTTAGGGTCGCAGGTTACCTCGCAATACTTCCACACAGGATCGGGCTGTCATGCTACCTTTTATAATGTAAAGATTTTTTACTGCATTGTAAGTCATGCACCCCTAAACCATAACATTACCACCATCTTGCTTTACTGTTTTTATTAGCATATTATCTCTATTAAGCATAGTATTCTTTCTCCACCATAATGTTAAAATGTTGATTGATTTAACACTATGTTATTCACGCTCGGATTTAAACACGAGTGCTCGCCGTGTATCCCACAGATACGCAATGATAAATTCTAGAAAACGCGCCATTTGTGTCGTGAGAATTCTCTACAAATTAAATAAAAGGACAAAACTTTTTTACATATTATATATTTATTATTCATTATCTATTTGATGCTCAGCATTTAGATTTCTTTGCATTCATCCTTCTAGACACGAAAGCGGAATGTTGCAAAAATAAGAACCACATGTTTTACAATTGTATTTTGTAACCCGTGTTTTTTTCTTCATTCGACAAGGTTTACAAGGCTTTCGAGAATTATTCTGCAGACTACTTCCTGCACCGCTATCATCGTTTTCCATATCTGGCGTATTTGTTTTTGACAGTAACTGTTTTAGACGCAAAGACATTGTCATAAGCAAAGAAGATTTTGTTGATCTTCGTATAAGATACTCTTGAAGAAGTTCTCTCCCAAGAATTTTCAAAAATATTCTACGAAGTGGTGGATCATTTTCATTACCCAAATTTATTACCTGGGTATTTATACCAGCAACATTTAACATTGAAAAAAAATCACCATCGGCCCTCGCCGGGTGTGTCTGGCTACATTGTAAGCAGAAAACATTTTATCAACAATGTCGACTCCTGCTTTTGTTTTATTATAAGTGATTATTTCTGGCTTTGTCTTTATTCCGGTTTTTTAATCTCTAACACCCTCATGATGCATGCTGGAAATTGCTAACACATTTTTTTATTGCTCTTATTCTGAGGAATGTACAAGTGTTCCTTCCTTCCTATGTGTAAACACACTGGAAAATATTTCTCGTTTTTTTTTATATTTTTTAGTGTCATATGAATTTGCCACTTGTTCTTCTTTGAAGTTCGAATGACAAACAATGATCTGTTAGTGTCTCTAGAAGCAAAACGTCACTAAACCAATGGTCGGAGGTAATGCTGCGACCTGAATTAATTATGGCAGTGATCATACGTTCAACCAGGTCTAAACTTTTGTTGCTTAACAGATAAGGACCTTCGGGCCGCTTTCCGGCATAAATCTCCATGTTACAGGTATAAAACATCTTAGAATCGACAAGAGCAAGAGCAAACATTTGTATTCCATATTTTGCGAGTTTTGATGGAATATATTGGATAAAGGAACATCTTCCTCTAAAAGTTTCAAGTTTTTCATCTACTGGGACATTCTCACCAACTGAGTATGAAGATTGACAATTTACAACAAACTGTTAAAAATTTTCACGTATGGGTGCTAAGCGGTGGATTGGAACAAAAATATGAATCTTTTCAGACTCATTGTCATACGAAATATTTAAACACCAAATCCGTCTGTCTCCCAGAAATCTTTTAAATATAATCTCCCACCTTTGTAATACCGGCTATGTATAAAAATCCCAAGAAGACTTTAATTTCAACTTTGACCCAGTAGGTGATGTATCCTTGATAGGACTGTATTTTCCTTTACACTGTCAATATATTGATTGGTAAATTTCACAAGTCTAACATATTTTCACTAATGAGACACTGCCAGCATTTCAAAATACTTGTAGCATTTTTCGAATCGCCGATAACACCTGGAAGTTTCTTGATTACATTTTGCTTGGCAGTTCTTTTTCTGGAAGGGAATGGAACTTTCTTCCAAGAAAACCGCTCTACAATTTTTTTATTACTTTTTCTTGTAGCTATATAAAAGTTTTCTTCGTCTTCTTTAGCACTAGTAGAATCGACATCACTTTGTTCAGATTCTGAATTTTCCGGCCTTTCTTCTACTGTCTCAGATCTGCGTCATATTCCTTTTCGACATCATAATCGATGGGTTCGGGATTTTGAGTTTGGTATTTATTCACATCGTCGTCACTTCATTCGTCAAATAAATGTTTATGTATTTATTTAATGTCCTTTTCACTTTCCAGATTGTAAAACTTCTTGTTTATAGTAATTTTACCTGAAGCAAAAAATACCTCTGACAACTAAATACAAAATTTGCAAAAGTACTCGCGTTGTATCCATAAGATACAATACCTTTTCAATTTTTATTAAAAAATTAAAATATACATGACAGTTATCAAGCATTCACAAACAATGTAAAAATATCACAAACACAAAGAAAAAATCAAAAATATAAATTGTATAATACTTACTAGAGTACTCGCAAAGTATCCGTCAGATATACTATAGACTTATCGACAATACACAGTAAAATTGACAGCTCAAACCGTACTAACATTATTCTTCCTATTCTTCTCCGAGCATATCTCAAAGTCATTAGCAAGCGGTTAAGCGCTCTGTGTAGGTTTTTTAAGGCATTTTTGACAATTTTCCGTCGCTTCCTTCCATTGAAAATTCCACAGGACGACCTCATCCGGGTTTGTTTTCAATTGTTTCCGTCATTTCTTTTATATTTACAATATAGTTATACCGCACTCTAGAAAATTATGCATTAAGTTGTCTTCCAAGCCTCCAAGCTTTTGGCTTCGAAGCCATTTCAACATACAAATTAAAATCACCTTCGAGACTGAAATCTGACAAAGAACTAATAGGATTGTTCGAGTTATTAAGTACAATAGGTCACACTAATCCTCGCGGTGCCTGTGTTTACATTGAAACAGTCTCTATGCCAAATGTGAAAATATTTTCTTTGCTGTCCAAAATAACATTGTTTGCCATATTATATGAAATGGCATATTGGTTTTAAACAACTTTGTTTTCATGTCATGTATCTTCCTGTTATATTTACAAATAAAAATAAATCGGATAATATTGCCATGATTTGTGCTGGATACATCCGAAAAATTAAAGTTGTGCAAATACTTTTTGTGCCTAATGTGTCAATGACAATCAATTGTCACTGTCACATTTGACGAATGTAACAGTAAAAGACAAAACAATGATAACTATAAAGTAAATTAATATGTCCTTAAATTTTTACACACCCCTTATCAGATGTAATAATGTTATTTTTATAATAATTATTTTAGGATGTTCTGTAAGCGTTCCATCTGAAACAATATTACTGAATTCCATAGTGCTGCCAAATAAAGAATTGTCTAAAAGCATAAAGAATGAAATTATACTATAATTGTTTAAGATAAAATATAGTTATATAAGTCCAAAATCTATGTTTTTAATATTATCAAAAAACTTTATAAGCACCAAGACTGTATCAATAAATCGTAAACTGTTTTATTACTTACAATTTCTTTCATTCAATTCAAAACCTTCCCTAACTACAATAATAAAAGATCGTCCCCAAAAGACCTTACATCCACAGCATTTTTCCAGTAGCTGGTTAATCCCAAACTACGATGAGTTCATAAATGTCGTTCTTATTTAATTACTTGTTTTCTCCTAGGTGGTGCAGAACGCGCTGGTCGTCTTATCTTTACATCGAAGCTTGGTTCAGGGAAAATTAGTTTCCATAGAGCGTTTCACCAGACAACAACGTGCTTTCTGTGTTCGCGCGTATTATCAAAACAACAATTCGCTTATTACGGCTCGTCGTCTTTATAAGGCCGAGTATAATTTACACGACATAAACGAGGCGCCAAGTGTTAATTTAATATAGAAATGGATAGAAATGTTTGAAACTACAGGATCAATTCTAAATTTACCGTCTACAGGTCGTCTACGGTCAAGCAGAGGTGCAAACAACATTGAACGTATGTGTGAGTCGGTTAGAGAAAATCCATCCCCATCCGTACGGAAGCGAAGTATTATTTTTGCTAAGTAAATTTAATTATTTTGTTAAATAAGACAATATTATTTTTGCTAAATAAATTTCCAAACACTGTACTATAATGTTATAATAATAAAATTAAAACATGCTTGATTCAAATTATAGTTTCCAAGATATAATACCTAGTGTAAGCAATAAGCATTAAGGACCAAAAGGAAAGAACGCCCCGTACATAGCACGAGGCACCATATGGACAACAGCCGGATTCTTTCACGCACTTGGAGACCCTTTCCACGGCCTTTGGTAGGTGGGTTACTTTTGTTTATTTATTTAGGATGTTTATGGTCAAGCTGAACCTGAAAGGCCAAGAGGAAAAATGTTTAGGAGAGTATGAAATAGACGTTTGGTCCGAACGCTTAAATTTTATTTTTCGAATTCCCGAATTTACAGATCAGATGTGGCGTATAATTCACCTGCATTTTCACATTTCGTACGCATTATTCAAAGCTATTATTTTTTTGGAGCAAAATTTTGTCTAGCTTTTACTTGTTATTTAGCGGCACTTGCGAAAATCATCGGTCTAGTTAGTGTGTTAAATGCGTGAGAACAATGGGTAAAAGATCTAGATCTCGAGGTGAAAGAGGTCGTTCGTGAAGTGTTAGTTCGAGTTCCGCAGATAGTGATGTTGAGCGATTTCGAAATCGAAAATTGCAACGATGACGCGAAAGTGTTTCAAGAAAACATCCAGAATTACACGTCGAGGATCCTAGCCGAAAAATCCTACCGAAACAATGACGTATTAGTATGTTAAAAAGATGGAGTTACTCCGTAGCTGTGACATTGATGGCAAACGAGCTGTATCTTGTATCATACACGGTATTCACAATTCACTAATTCAAAATGAAACAAGAGCAAGACGATATAAACCACCAGAAGATCTATATGAAGAATATTGTTTGGATAATTATAGCGTGTTTATATATATTTTTTCTTTTTTTTAGATCATGGCGAAAAACCAAAAAAAAAGTATATGAATAATACCTGTCCGTTCTACAAGTTAGTGAGCCTTCTACGTTCGTTCAGAAACAGGATAATCGATTAGAAACCATGGATGTCGTGATTTACGTAACAATTGTAGAATAAGTCAAGAAACAATGGTTTTTTTGGCATTGCCTGCCAAAGAGGACATATTGCAGCAGAGTAAGCATTTAACCTCGTGTTGAGTGCAAAGGGTGCAAATTGTTGGAACATAGCGAAAACCACTGTCCAAAAAGTAAGCAAGAAAAATCAGGGGATTGGCGAGTCATTTCCGCAAATACATAAAGAGTTTCGCACTTGTCGCGAAGCCACTCACTACCCTTACAAAGAATAATTCGATATTCACCTGGGGCGGTGAACAGCACCATACTTTTCAAGAACTAACTAGGAAAATTGACAACCCGTCCAATTTTAGCTATATATGATAGGGAAGCCATCACTGAAGTTCACACGGATGCCAGTAAATGGGGAATAGAAGGGATTCTTGTACAAAAGCAAAACAACGGTGAAATGAAACCAGTTCAATATTTTAGTAGGGCCACGACAAAAGCGGAACAACTCTATCACTTTTATGAGTTGGAAACTCTTGCATTAGTATGTTCTTTAAAAAAATTTCGTGTTTATCTCATAGGTATAAACTTCAAAATTCTGACAGATTGTAACGCTTTACGTACCACCTTAACAAAACGTGATTTGATACCTCGAATCAGTAGGTGGTGGCTCACTATACAGGAGTTTGATTTTGAGATCTAATACAGGGCAAGTACATAAATGAATCACGGCAATGCGTTCAGTCAAAATACAACTACTTCGAGTGATATTAATAAAGATGTTGAAATGCTACATGTGGACATAACTGTAGGTGAATGGGTACTAGCAGCACAGCTAAGAGACTCACTGTAAAAAATTGCATGAAGTATTATCACGAATCCCTGGAGATAAAATTGAAAACCTTATTCGTGAAAAATATGCACTGAAGAATAATAGGGTGTACAGAAAAACAGCTGAAGGACAACGTTGGGTAGTTCCTAAATCTTCCAGTCGAAATATCTTGATGTGCTATCATGATTCAGCAGGACATTTTGCAGTTGACGAAATCCTAGAAGCAATCTCCAAGCGTTACTGGTTCCCGCGATGAGGAATTATGTGAGAAACTATATTGCCTCTTGTTTGGCCTGCTTGTACAACAAAAAGCTGTTAGGAAAAACGCTCGGTAAGTTGCACACCATCAAAAAAAAAAGGGCAGTACCCATGGACACCCTTCACTTAGACCACCAAGTTTGTTTTTCTCAAAGTTGTGCCTAGTACGACGGCGACACCCGTTATACATTTTCTGAACGAGATTATAGATATGTTGGGCGTTCCACGTCGACTGATATGTGATAGGGTAAGTGCTTTTACTTGTAATGCATTTACAAAGTTTTGTTCTGATCTAGATACCAAGCGAGTCCTCTGTGCTATGGCTACTCCTCGAGCCAACGGGCAAGTAGAGCGGGTAAATAGAGTAATTTTATCCTCTTTATCGGCCAGTGTGGATGATGATCTGCATTGGGATAAGTCCTTAGCTGCAGTTAGGTGGGACATTAACACTGCGATAAGCTCAGTGACTGGGAAATCACCTTACGGTGTTTTTTTTTGGTTATCAGCACCGACATGTTAATGACGCATTATTGATTGCGGAGGTCTGTGAGGACAAGTCTCTTGACGTTCCATCTATGAGGAAGGAGGTGTCAGAGAATATTGCTGAGAGTCAGCAAAAGCAGAAGAAATCGTACGATAAGCGGCATGCCGATACGAAAACGTTCGTTGTAGGACAACAGGTCTTAGTCCAGCGAATAAAAGGTGTTCAAACGATGGACAAAGTAAGGAACTTGAACCACGTTGCCAAGGGCCGTTCGCTTTAACGACAGTGTTAGATAACGATCGCGTGTGATTGAGGATTTAGCGGGTGCAGAACGCTGCCGAACCGCATATAGAGGGAGAGTTCCCTCTCTGACAAAATTAAGTTATTCACAACAGTCGTGAGTTCTAGTGAGTCAGACGCTGACTACGAGAATCCACATACATAAAGAGACATAAAGTTAGTTAAATATATATATATATATATATATATATATATATATATATATATATATATATATATATATATATATATATATATATATATATATATATATATATATATATATATATATTAAAAACAAAGAAAATACACTCGCGCTCCACGTTGGTGCTTTGTCGTTTTCCCATCCGCCATCCAAAGCGCCAGCAAGCATCTCCCAGGACCGGTTTCTGGCCTTAAACCGCCATCAGCTGGGCTCAGGCTTAACGCCTGGAGAGCGGATGAACGGAACGACTAAAACCATGACCGTCTAAATCGGCCGTGTCGAATGATAGCTGCAATCACATGCACCACTGCCATCCGGTAGTAAACGGCCGCGACAGATAAACTGTGCCAGATCGTTCGTGTTCCGTCCAACCTCGGGTAAGTTCCAGTCTTTCAAAAAATAATTAAAAATAATGAGTCCTGGGAGACGCTTGCTGGCGCTTTGAATGGCGGATGGTGGAACGACAAAGCACCAACGTGTAGCGAGGGTGTATTTTCTTTGTTTTTAATATGTCTCCACGAGCCCACTTAATGATTTTTTTGAACAAACACACACGCACGCACACACACATCGTCATACGTTGAAACATTGTTGTTTAAAATGTATTAAATTGTCAACTAAGGTGTAATTAACACGAGGGCTAAATTGAATCATCTCCTGATGATGCTAATATCGAAACGTGCGACGAGAAGCTAAATAATGAAATTTAGTGTTCAATTGTGAATCTCTTCGAGATTAGTGTACCATATTGTTGGTTGCATATTCCGAGTATTTCGCAAATCTAACCTTACAAATCAAATAATATAGATTTATTGTGATTTTGTATCATTATGAGCGAAGAAACTACGTTACCATCCAAAATATCAACTTCTTACCAACATGTAGTATTCCTAAGTTATTTTATGGAGAGCTCTAATTAATTTAGAATTCCTTTCAGGAAATTGTTAAGGAACTTCTTAAAACAAAATTTTTCAATCAAAAAAACAAAATATCAGAGGATGCTGTTCAATTAGTTGCCGAAATAGCAAAGGTCTTAACAATAGAAGCGGCTGCAAGAGCTACTCATCAGGCAAAACTAGAAAACAAAAATGTTATCAGTCTAGAACACGTTGAATGTATTCTTCCACAAATAGTAAGATTTTTTGATTGGATTTTAACTGATATTGAAACTATAAAACTTGAATTTGTTGATTGAAAATTTTGTGTCAAAACTAATTCGTCAGATATTCAATATTTAGTTAGATAAAGATATATATATATATATATGTTCTACATGACGATGTTTGAGGAAAACAACCTGTAAAGAAGCCCTTCCTCAATGAAATTAATAGATGAAAAAGACTAGAGTTCACACAAAGATATAAAACAAACCTCTAGATTTTTGGAAGCAAATTATTTTTTCTGACCTGAGCAAGTTTGAAGTTTTTGAATCAGCCAACATTGTAACATTATGGCAGAGAAGGAATACTAGACTTTATAGAGAGAATATACTAAATACAGTTAAGCCCAGTGTTGTAAGGTTATGGTTTGGCGGTGCATATCTTACAATGGAGAGGGACTTCTTTAAGTTACAAACAGTAACATAACCTTGTCTTCTTATGGGGAAGTGTTGTGAGGTAATCAGAGAGAGAGAGAAAGAGTGCTCTTAAATTAGGGCTGGAAGGGGTTTCTATTTCCAACAAAATGACGACTTTAAACATACAGTTATCATAACCAAGGGGTGACTCATTTCTAACGACCTAGAAAGTTGTTGACAGCGAACCAGGCACTACACCTTAATCCCATAATTCCCAAAATTTCGCTCGACGAAGGAACGAAACAATATTTTAGATTGGTATGTTATATATTGGTTTGTGTTTAATATTTGTCCTGTAATTGGCTAAAACTGTTGGAAAATAAATGCTATTGTTGATATAAGAAGTGTGGTTAGACGCCTGCCTGCAATCCAAAAGTAGCTGGTTCGATTCCAGAGGTCGGATGGGTGTTTTTCTTTAATTCTTCTGTCTGTCTTACTTCCTATCCTACACACACACACACATTTATACCCTCACATGCAAACACACACGCCCACACATATCCACACCTAAATGTCTGTGATTGTTTCTAGGCAAGAGTGTAAAATCCGACAACAAATTACCCCCTTCAGTTACGTCAGTTAAAGTCTGGATAAGGCCGGATGCTAGTGATGTGAGAATAAGTATCCAAAATATCCGTGAATCCAAATATTAAAAGGATCCGTATATTCCGGAATCAATCTTTAAATTCGAATAGAGATTCGGAACCAAGACACCGAAACCGAACGCAGAACGACCAGTGGGTTAATCTATGCTTCTCTTTCTTATTTATTTTTTAGGTTGCGTAGCATGCTGCCATTTTTTTTTATCATTGTATCCTCTTGTCGGAACTCGTAACTGTTCCGTTTAATGATTTTAGTGTAAGTCTATGTCAGTAGCGTAGCGTAAGGAGTAAAATTGAGTTTATCTAATAATTTTAGTATGGCTTCTACACAAAAATCGATTGTTTGAAATTTGTCATTTTTTGAAAAATCACCAGATAAATTTTTTGCTGTGTGTAAAATATGTAACAATAAATTAAAGTACTTTACCAGCACAGGAAATTTAAAACTACACATTACAAGAAAACATGCAAAACAGTATAACGAGCATCTGAGGAAACAACATCCCTCGGAAAACGTTAATCTGATTCATGAAACATTAAGCCAGAATACACCTCAAAGTCACACCATTGAATCGGATGTTTCCACACTTGCAAATGAAGTTGAAATATTACCAGCTGCTAGTAATTCATCAATCACTGATGATATGTTTTCCCGATTGACCACTTCCGAAATTTCGACTTCTTCAAACGAAATTACAACACAACACAGGCGTCAACTTAAGCTATTCAGTGGAAAAAACTCAAATGTATTGTTAGATCAGAAAAAAATATGCGATTTAAGCCTTTTAAAGTTAATCGTGAAAGATTTGCAACCTCTGTCTATTGTAGAAATTTCAGGATTTTTGGAATATAGCAAAACATTAAATCCAACTTATCAAGTTTCTAGTAGAAATATATTGATGAACAATCTTCTGCCAACAAAATATTTAGTAGAAGTTGCAAAATTAAAATCTATACTGCGTGAATTGAAATACGTTTTATTAACTACAGATATTTGGCAGTCAGACAGCAACATATATCTATCGCTAACTTGCCATTTTGTCCATGAGTTGATATTATATTCACGAGTACTAAAAAATAAATTACTTTTGTTCACCACACATGACAAAATATCTCCGCTGATATATCCGTCATTTTAGCAGAATGGGATCTTGCTGCCAAAATTGTCACTATTGTTTCGGATAACGCCGTCAATATAAAATATGCCATTACAATACATTTACGCAAATATCATCATCCGTCTGTTGCATATACAATGAATCTAATATCCAAAGAGGCCTTAAACGAAAATCCAGAATTGACATTATTAATAACAAAATGCAAAAACCTAGTGACCTATTTCAAACAGTGCCTCAGCTACCGGAAAATTGAAAAAATGCCAAGAAAATATGGGCGAGCCTATTCTTAAAATCAAACAAGCCGTATACAAGATGGAATTCAATACTAATAATGTTGGAAAGGCTTTTATTAATAAAAAATCCTTTATCCGTTGCAATTGCCAAATTTACCATCAGCTCCAGATTTTATAGACGCTTCGGAATGGAATATAATATCATAATGTGTGCCACTATTAAAACCGCTAGAATTAATGATAACTGAACTGTCGGGGGAAAAGTATGATACAATGTCCTCAGTTATACCATTAATTAGAGCACTGCAGCTTAATGTACGGAATTTGACACCAGAAACAGACATGGGTATATGGCTACAATCCAAACTATTGGAAACCATTTCAAAGCATATTGGAATCTAATAAAACTGTGTCCAAAAGAACATTTTTTGACCCACGTTTTAAGAAAACCGCATTTGGTCTGGAAAAAATTCTAACAATGCGCAAATGTTGTTATTGGATGAAATTGCTGCCAAAGTTTCCATTTCAAATGTAATAACTGACACCAACTTCGTGGAATATAGTTGTAAGAATTCTGGACCATTAGAGAATTCCGAATCAACGAGTAAATTGTCACTATGGTCATATTTTAAAGAAAAACTACTACACCCACGACGACTGCCACCCTATCCGACAATATCTCGAACTTCCAGATTGCGATCTCGCAAGTAATCCAATGGAGTTTTGGAAAAGGCATACATTTATGATGACCGAATTATGGGAATTATATGAAAAGTATACTTGTGTACCCGCCACGTCAGTGCCAAGCGAAAGACTATTTTCTAAAGCTGGTCAACTAGCAAATCTCAGGCGAAATAGACTATCTCCAAAAAATGTGCATATGATTTTATTTTTGAATGGCTATTTAAGTTAGTTTTTATTGATATTTATATTTTCTAGTTATTTGTTCTACTTATGTAACTTAATTGTATATTGTTTTACTATTCAACCAAAGAGTGGTATATTTATTTTATTATTGCTATTCTTATCAAACCAAAGAGGAAGATTTTATTTGTTATTTAATTGTTATAACCTAAAAATATTTTATTTAACTGTTTTTGCTATTTAACTAAATGGTATGTTTAGTTTATATTTCTTATCTTTAAACTATATTTTGTATTTTTTTAAATAAAAATTATTATTTTTATAGAATGTATATTTCAGTAATACAGAGAATATAAGTATTTTATTTTTCATACTGGAAAAACAAAGTTTTGGGGTTAGAGGTGCATCAGCAACTGAAAAGGCTATTTAGCGACTGGACCTACAGCTTCACGTGGGTTCCGAACCACGGTCATCAGCTACTGAAAACCCCGGTCAGCACCCCCCTCGGGCTATCAACCCTTGGTTTTGTGCTTAACCGAAAGTATCTCGAGAAGCCTACCGACTGGCGAGTGACCAACGTAGAACACCTCTCAGAAGGCATCCGGCCTTACCCAGCCTCGAACTGGCGTGACAGGGGTGATTCCTTGTCAGATTTTACACTCTTACCTAGAAACATTCACAAGAATTTTTTGTTTTTAGAAAAACTTTTTTGCCTAGAACGAGACTCGAACCCGCTCCACATTAACTGCCGTATGGTAAGGCTGTCGCCTTAGACACCACAGCTAATGTGGCTCCTTTTCATACTGGTTATCGAACGGCTATGATGTGGGAAAATACTGTATGTAACGAATCCGAATTCGTAACGCCCAGGCACAAACGGAACATTTGAATACGTATCTATCCGAATCCCTTCTTTCTTACGGTTAAATCTTAAATAAATAGGCTAGGCTATATCTCCGAATATGTATAATCCGAATATCAAAAGGATCCGAATTTTTACAACACTAATGGATGCCTTCTGAGAAGTGTTCTACGTTGGTCACTCGTCAGTCGGTAGGCTTTTTGACAGAATTATGGGTAGGCACATAACCAAGGGTTGATAGCCTAAGGGGAGTGCTGGCCTGGGTTTGTCGGTAGCTGATGACCGTGGTTCGGAACCCACGTTAAGCTGTAGGTCAAGTCGCTAAATAGCCTTAGATGCTGATGCGCCTCTAATTGTAAATCCTTGCCTTTCCTTAAAGAAAGATTTGTTGCCTCATACAGCAGTTTACCCACAGATTATTTACGACAATTACACAAAACCTACAGATGTTAAAAAAAATAGTGGAATCAATACCTAAACGTTTATAAACTGTCATTCCTGCAAATGAGATGAATTCAATATTAAATAAATTAGGTGCCAATTGAAATTAATTTTTATAAAAGTTACTATTGGTATTTGGCGGTGTGCAATTATTTTTTTTTTACCGAATCAAACATTATTGTTAAAGATGTTATATAAAATCTTAAAAATTACGGCGTGCATATTATTAATTTATAAAATATTATTAAAATAATAACATCAAATTAGTTTCCCTACTGTAGATAGTGGTGTAAATAAATATATGGTAAAAGTAATTTTTGTCCTGTAATTGGCTGAAACTGTTGGAAAATAAATGCTATTATTCATATAAGAAGTGTGGTATTATTGTATTGATGTTAAAATTAGGACTTCATTATAAATAATTTTATCTTTCAGATGCTGGACTTTTCCTAGAGGATCTCTTCTAATTAATATAAGAACTAGTTGTTAGTATCTTTTATACTGAATATGATGTAATTATACTATTAAAGACAGGAGTTCTTAAATAAAAAAAGTGTTTATATTTTATTGATTTATTAATAAGTCATTACAAAAGAAAAATAAAAGTGGTATTGATCTGTAGTAATTATTTAAAACAAATCCATATCATTATCACATCCGATGTCAAGATAATCCTCATCGTAGGTATTCAATTTCCCTCTTGTACTTTCCGCATTGCTTGAACTATTGTCGGCAGTAGATGGTTCAATCGATGCCCGAGATTCTGGCCCTGACGGGGTAGGTTCCATACCGTCGCAGCTCTCGTGATTGTCTGTTTCCGGACTAGGTGGGGGATTTGTACAGTTGGACTCGTCAGTCTTTTTCAGTTTTCTAGTGGGGTTTTGAGTTGCAAGCAGTTCGGCGCGTGTTAGTAGGTCTGGTAGTAATTTACTCCTTTCAGTTTCTAAAATAAAAATATTCTCTCAAAAAAGCACATTTGTCTAAAAAGAAACCAAACTTTTACTCTACAAATGGTACTAATTGCGCCACTATTACGAACATAATTCAATATGTTGAATGTACACTAGCAACAATCCCTTGGGTGACTTAGTGATATATCACAATTGTTTTGTGGCTTTAGTTGGAAAATTGGAAAGGAGAAACTAGATAGCAACTTATATAGGGTGATTTTTTTAGTATGTCCAAACTTTAAATTTAAATAAAACAACAACCAAATCAGATGCCTTGAAACGATTTATTTTATGTAAAATAACATTTAATGGCTCTAATGTGAGGGCTTTAATGGCTAATGTGGGGGTTTTAAGGGCTTTAATGGATCTGTCAACGACACAGATGGGAGAGAGACGTAGCGAGAATGCCAAGGAAAATCATGGAGGGACGAATAGGGAGCAACAGAAAATGAAGTAGACCAAAGACACGATTGCAGGACAATGTAAGAAGAGATGCTGAAGAACTACTGCACATCAAAAACTGACAAGGTACTGTTGCAGATTGATTGATCTGGTTGGAACCGAAGGTTAAAGGTACTGTATGGGCTGTAGAAGGAGGACATATGAAGAAGGAAGAAGAAAGGAAGAAGGAAGAAGAAGGAGATATCTTTACTGTTAAAGAAAGCCGTTAACTTCAAACATTTTGAAAAGATTTGGTGGTGTATAAAACTATTTGCATATGATACCATTTCAGGTTACTTTCTAAGACTTTGAAGGGTTTTTTTTTGTCTTTGTTGAATATTTAGTGTTATATTGACAGTTAGTTAAATAATAAAAAAAATATCTTAGAAACTATTTTAAATTTTCTCACATGATAAAGATGAGTCTCTAAAATTTTAAAGAGATTCTTTCTTTTTACTTTCTTAAGGCTAAAAACACTATAATAGAAAAACTTAAAAAGACTATAATACTAGGGTGTAACAAAAGTGCATATTTGCCTTTGTTTATGATTATACTTCACTCCTCAGAAGTATAATCAGATTTCATTTTTTGCTCCGACAAATAAACATAAAATAAATCGCGAAATTAGAGTAATTTTAAGACATTATTTTAAAAAAGGTTTTCAATGCCACCTACTGAAGCGGCTCCTGGGACTTGCGAAGGGAGAGGACTCTAGGGAGAGAGATGGGCAGCAAATTCTAGAACAAGCACTAGGAAACTCTCAGGGAATTAGGCGTATACCCCACTACCGTTAAATGGCATTTGAGGGGTATAGGAATGGTGTCAAAGAGCTGTAGAAGCATTAGCCATACAATTCCGTAGCAGCAAGTTCACGCGTGGGGTTGAAGTATGTAAAACTTTCCTCAAAAACCCTACTGATTTTCGATTCATCAAACGGATTGTTACCTTCGATGAAAAATGGGTTTATTTCAACAATCTTAATGACGTAAGCAATGGATAATGCCCAGGCAACCAGCCCCTTTAGTACTAAGGCGAGAAAGATTTGTTAAAAGGGTCATGGTGTGTGTTAGGTGAAATTTTGAAGGAATAATTCACTTTGAGTAGATTCCTGGTGACAGGGCGATAGATTCACAATTATACTCAGCTCAAGTTGAGTAGACGCCTATTAGTAAGTGTATTATTAAAGTACTTAGGGAAGAATATAAAATAGGAAAGATAAATAAATAAAGGGGAAACTGTAAAATATTTTTATTTCAATTTATATAGTAACAGCAAACAAAAGAGAATGATCCTAATTACACCTCCTAAAATCTAAATTAAGGATTGGAAGAATTGCCTTTCCTAAGATAATTGAAGTAGAAGTGTTGATATCACTATCAGAAGGCCTGGCTATGTATGGTACGCTCAAACATGTTTTTAAATTAGAAGCCCTTGACCAATACAACTTACTGGTTCAGAAATTTTAACTTTGTTACAAGGATCAGTAAACAAAATCAGAGTTGTCTGAAGAGCCATGAAATGTTTTATGCTGGGAATCACATTAAAAGGCCAAATACTAAATGAAGCAAAGAATTGAGGTTATACATGTAATAGAGCAAATGACTTATCTGAAATGAAATTGAGAATCATAAGAATGCCCAGTAAAAGATGGACTGAAAAGTTATGGAAATGGTAACTGAAGCAAGATGCATTTAGATGCAGAGGACTTCCACCAACCCTATGACCCGACAATATAAAGTTTGTGATTATAGATTGGATTGGAGATGTGAGAGATCAAGAGGTGGAAAATGTTGAGGGAGTCTTGTTCTGCAGTGGATGGGATAGGCTGTTATATGATGATGAAAATGTAATACTTTTTCTGACAATGTAATTAATGTTTTGAAATTATGAATGGCTGGTAGAATAAAAAACGAATTTTAGTGCAATTATATCTAATTCATTCATCATTGAAACATCAAACGTATTTTAGGAAATTTTTAACAAAATAATTGTTCCAAAAGTTCTAAACTCAAAGAAATTTACAAAAATATGAAACATTTTTGCATCAGATTGAATCATCTCTTAATAATGCTAACATAGTTAGTAAAACGCGCGTTAAAAAATGTAAAAAAACATGAGATTTGGAGTTTAGTGGTAAATCTCTTTAAGTTTAGTGTTTCACACAAAAGATCCCAAAAGAAGAATTGATCCAAACGTTCTAAACCCAAAGGGATTTACCATTAAGGACTTGTTATTTCATTTCTATATACTCGTTTCCCTAACCATGTTAGCATCAGACTGAATATCTCCTGTTCATGTTAACATGGTTAGCGAAACACGTGTAGAGATGTTAAAACAAGAGTTTTGGTGTAGCAGCAAATATCTTTTAGCTTAGTGTTTCACAAGCTTCCAATAGAAGAATTGATTCAAAAGTTCTAGATTAATAAATTGTATAAATGTCATTCACACCACATTAAACATTTAAAAATCCAAGTTATTCCTACCTATTTCATTTTTAATTTTCTGCAATTTTTCTTTCTTTTTCTCCTTAAGTATCTTATTGTATTTTTGTCTGTCTTCATTAAATATTTTTCGCCTTTGTTCACCAGTTAAATCACAGTCATGACGGACTAGAAATAAAAACACCCCACCAGGTGTTCTCCTTCTAGTTTGGTTCTGTAATTTGGACTTGTATATTCCATATGTATTTAAAATAAAGATATTCTCACCATTATTAACATCCCACCATCACTTTCAATACGTTTTGTTTCTTCAAATATCTCAATGGTTCTTTTCTTACCCACAGTATCTAGTACTCTTACTGCAAAAATGTTTCATATTTTTTTAAATCGACGCTTTTTTTGTTTACTTACATATTAAATCTTCCCTTTCTTCACAAAGCTTATTTGCTATATCTTTAGCAATATCATCAACATTACTTGTACAATCAATACTTAAATCTGAAATAATTCTTGCAGTTCCTTTTATTTTATTTTCAGGACTATTTGATCTTCTTCTTGGTCTAAAATAAATCTAGTAAATTATCATATAAAGTAAAGATCTAAATAATTACCTGAAATTAACATTCCTTCTATCATTTCTTGTTCTTTTAAGACTCTCCTTAGCATTTACATCTGCATACAATTCTCTTGCTAGAGTATAGTCATAAGACTCAACACTGCGAGATCTATCTTTTATTGTAACATCACAGCTATTCATTGTTTCAGCTAGAATTAAGTTTTTTTTTAATAATAAGTGAGAAGAACATATAAAATAATACCCAAAACATCTTCCTGTGCTCTAGTACTCCATATATCATATTTTTTATTTTTTTCTGATCTACTTTGCAATGGTTTTGGAATAATTTTAATTTTCTTGACTTTTTTATTTCTTTGATTGCTTGAATCAAAATCACTGTCACTGCCTGAGGATTGTTGTTCTTCTTCACTCTCGCTATATTGGTTATCAACAACTGAAAACCTTTTCTGTGGAACATTTGAGGCGTAATTTTGAGGTCTTTCTAGTGGTACATATACCTCACCATCGTCGTCCTGAATCTGAAATAGTATTAATGCAGAGCAGACATATCTAACTGAATATAATATCTTACTTCTCCTTCCTCCAATTCGGCTTGATCTTGTTCCATTTTGAAAAAAAAAACACAAAACTTAGAATGATTCAGTTACTATTTCTGGACTACCTGAACATGGAACCATAAACCAAAGAACCTGAACATGTACCAAGAAAACATTCAGCTATCAATCTTAATGTCAGTTTATTAGGACTACTCCAGTAGATAAATCATCTTTATTCGGATTAAAAAGAAGACTAAGTTAACATAACCACTATAGAGACGGTTTAAAGTGTCTTTTAAAAACAAATAATTAAAATTTCAGAAATACGATTTTCATAAAGGTATAACATTATAACTTGATAATTTTTCTACTAGTAGTAATTGTAAGTAAATATTATGTAGTAATAATATTAACAAAATTCCTTAAAAGTATTTATTATGATAATAGTTAAGCTTTTAAACAAATAGTACTTATAATTATGCTTTGTCATGTTATAAAACAATTTTATAGAAAAATGACCTCAACAAAAATAGAGTTTTTGGTAAAAATTACCTGTAATTCTTGCGTAGAGGATATTGATAGGAGCTTGAAGAATGTTAGTGGAATTAAGAAGGTAGATATAAATCTTGAGAATGGTTCGGTTGTAATTGAAAGCACATTACCTACACTTGAATTACAAAAAAGATTAGAATCTACTGGTCGACCTGTTGCAATTAAAGGTAAGAATGTAGACAATAATCCACAATAGTTGTAGTAAAATGTTTTCAGGGTATGAGGGTTGTGCAGGAGTTTCTATTTTGGAAGCAGGAGATAAAAATGTGCATGGCGTAATACGATTTGTTCAAGCTACACCAAACACTTGTATCATTGATGGTACAATCGATGGTTTAAAGCCTGGCAAGCACAGTATTGCTATCCATGAGTGTGGAAATATTTCTCAAGGTAATTCAACTTAATAATTTAAAAAAAATATAATCTGCAGACATAATTAGTGATTTTAAAAAAATATTTGCAGGGTGTAACAGTGTTGGCAAAATATTTAATCCAAATAATACTGATAGTGGAAGAATATATGGAAACATTGGTATTGTAACAGCAGAAAGAAATGGAAGGACAGAATTTCGGATAGAGGATAATATAATGAAATTACCTGAATGCATTGGAAGATGCATGGTTGTCAACATTGGGGTAAGTTGAATTAATGTTTATATTATTATTGTAAATGTAAGTATTGTAATTTATGTTTTATAATTTGAAATTATTTTAAAAAGAAGATTGACAGCATAACCTAGTTTTTTAGTATTTGTTTTAGTTTAAGTTTAAAATTAAATAATGTCCTCAAAATATACAATTCCAGTTATTCCTCAAAATTTAAGTAAAGAGGAAACGATTATTCAGATAGTCGAAGTCCTAGACCATTTAAATAATGTTACGCAGGACATTCTTTCTCGAGTTAATTCTCGAATTCAGGCAAATAACGAAAAATTATTAGATATATCTCAAAGAATTGATATTGCTGCTTCAAAGGTCGAACAGTTGAAAGGAGCAAAGAAAGCCACAAGAGTTTTTTCTAGTAGCAAATATCCTGCAGTTGATGTTAAACATGATTACTTGTCAGTATTTGCCGATGGACCTGAGGTGAAACTAGAAAGACATGAGGTTAAACACACAAATTATTCTTCTGTCTACGAGCCTCTGACAAAGTTGCAATTTTTCCATGTTAAAGTACAAGATCAGCTTAGTAATGATACATTAGAAGGTCTTGGAAATATTCCCCAGCACGTTAATAATGTTAATGATCTGTTGTTATTTAATACTGGTAAAAACCTGTATAAAGAATTTACCTATACTGATTCTCTCAAAGGACCTGTGGCAGTGAGAGAAAGAGAGCATATTACAACATCTGAGTTAGGGGCTGCCCCTCAGTCCATTAGTGAAAGATCATCTTTGCACAAAGGAAGTAAAGAAAGTTACTTTTACACGCCGAAAGTTGAGGAACTACCTGCCTTAGATGTGCCTTTGGATTTACCAGACTTACCTGGTATTGCAGATGATTTAAGATATGAATTTGACATTGGTGCCAGTATAGCTCCATCGATAACAAATCAGAATCAGATGCCTGAAGTTACTTTGGATTTGCCAAATGTTTTGGATGTTAAAGATGGTGTAGACACTGCGACTTCAGCTGTACTTCCTCCTCCACCACCACCCCCGCCACCATTAGACCATATACCCCCACCGCCGCCTCCTGTACTTCCACCAATGTTGGAGCCACCAAAAATAGAAGTGCAGATTTTCCCTTCAGTTGTTGGTTCAAGTGATATTAAAGATGGTGAGTGTTAAATTAATAAAACAAAGGTGTTTGAAGGTGATTTAAGAAGGTTTCAGCTAAATAATGAAATAATTAATGTTAATGTTGTCAAAATAATGTGCTCTATTTGAGATAGACAATTAAAATTGTATTATTGTTATTCCATTAGGTGAAAAAAACTATTTGCATACTCTACTTTTTAGGGATTCATCACAAGTCATGGCGAAAGTTAAAAAAAATTGTAAATATAACAAGATATGACAATATAGGATAAGAATTTATTTGAAAATTTCAAATAAGTAAATATCTTTAACAGTAACGTGTTAAACCACAAAAGAATATTTGCACACTGTTGAGTAGCAGTAGTAATTTTCATAAAAATTAAATTTCCTATGGCACCAAATTTATTAAATATTTTGTGTTCATCCCATTAGTTCGAATAACAGCTTCCAAGCGTCTAAGCATTGATTCCACTATTTTTTTGTGTAATATCTGTTGATAAACTGTTCCATGCGTCAAAATTACTTCTTGTAGATGCTCCTTGCTCTTAATTGTGTCTTAATGAATTTTTTCGGTCTAGAATGTCCCATACATTTTCTATGGGATAAAGCCGGATGAATAGGGTGGGGGCACCTTCTAGGTGCATTATAAAGGAGTCACTCTTTGGTCATGCTAGCTTTCTGTTTAGGATTGTTCTCCTCTTAGGAATAGAAAGTCCCTTCCAACTCTATTTTTACAGCATTATCTCGCAGGTTACTTCGTAACACTTCCACCTAGGACTGGGCTGTCATATTCCCGTTTCCACCACTGTAATTAACTGTATTTCGTATGTTATCCATATTAAGCCTAGAATTCTTTCTCCGCCGTAATTTTAATCTTTTGGCTAGCTTAAAAACTTCAAATTTGCTCTCGTCGGAAAAAATAATACTCCCAAAAATCTAGAGGTTTGTTTTTATATTTTTGTGCGAACTCTAGTCTTTTTCGTCTATTAATTTCATTAGGGAGGGCTTCTTTACAGGTCGCCTACCTCAGACATCTTCGTCATGGAGAACATTTCTTATTGTCTGAGATGTGACTGTCTTCTCCGAGCATGTCTCAAATTCGTTAGACAGCTAGCTGTTGATCGCTCTGTGGAAGTTTTGTAATTTTCCGTTGTTCTTTTACAGTGAGGACTCGAGGACAACCTGTTTGGGGTTTGTTTTCAATTGTTTTCGTCATTTCCTTTTTTTTACAATATACCCCACTGCAAATAATACATTGTGTTTCAATTTATTTATAACTATTTACGGCACGGTACAATGCCACTATTTCACCTCTCAATCCCACAGAAATCCCTTTTTTCTTTGGAACCATTAGTATTCATAAGTACAATAGGCTACACTAATCCTCACAGTGCCTGTATTTTCATTGAAGCAGTCTGAAGCGATGCCAAGTATATAGTAATATTTTCTTTCCAAAATAACATTGTTTGACATATTATTTGTATGATTAATATTTATTAAAATGGCAACTTTGTTTTTGTCATGTATGTACCTTCCTGTTATATTTACAAATAAAGAAAACTTTAGTTAATTTCACCATGATTTGTGAAAAATCAGGACACATATACTGTTTTACTCACTGTAGATCACTGATTTATTTCTTTCAAGAATATCATTGCATACTCCTTCCCCAAAAGGATAATGCTCATCAATTTTTCTGTTACTGAGAAACAAAATGTTTCAGTGTTTTGATTGTACATATTGATTTTGACAATTTGTAACAATAATTCATGTCTTGTCTATAGTCTTATATAGATTGAGAACTTCTTCAATTACCTTGATATATTTAATGATTTTCGACATACAGTAGGACCTTTGTATCCGCGAGGCATTGACCGGTTATTGTAACAATTTCGTTTGATTCCGGCGATTCTATTCCGTTTATAACGTAAAATTTTAACAAGAAAATGAAATAAAACCCAGCTATATCATTTATTTTAAATTTCATACATTATTCCTTCTGACAAAGCGCATTCTGTCAATCCAATTTTCGTTAACTTTTTCCAGCAATTGGGATCTTGTGTCCGCAATTGTTCGAGTTATGTTGGGTTGAGTTATGCATAACCCCAAAGAAAATAATCTAAAAGCTCAAATCACATATTCTTAGTAGCCAATTAACAGGCCAGTTTCTCGAAATATTTTTTTTACTGAATTGTTCCCTCAATAAATTGATTGTTGCGTTGGCTGTGTGACGTATGGGGCCACCTTGTTGAAACCACATCTCCTTCGGATCAATACCACTCAAATTCGGAAAGAAATAATTATTGATAATCGCTCTGTATGGATCTCCATTAATGAATTGATAAATTTGGATCAACACCGCCAGCGGCAGCGGCGAAATTTGCTTGCCTTTTGCCGAAAATGCAGCGTTAAGAATACATCGCTCGGTTGGGCGATTATGTGCACCATAAAAAACTATAAGTTTGGTGCACAGAACACTGATTTTGATAATGAATTTTGACAATGTGCAAGCGTTGCTCTCTTGTTAAACGGTCCATGATGATTTGCCAGATATTTGATGTGCCATCGTGAAATTTGCCCTATTGATTTGACACCGACCCCTATTAGAAATTCAGACACACTAAAAAAAACACCCTTTATATAGCAGTTTTATAGTACACAAGTAAATATGCTATTAAAAATGGGATCCTTACTAAAATCTTAACATTTTAATTGTTAATAGGCTGGATCAACTGAGATCAAACTCCATTGTCATCTTGGGTTGATGAGAATGGCTGAGTATCATCGATGGTTTAGTCAACTTTTTCAAGAAACATTGTTATTGGAAGTTGTTTTTAATCTTTTAATTTCAGTAAACAGATTTTGCAAGGATTCCTAGGCTTCTGTTATAACGTGAGGAATGTGTATGCAGTGTTCCATTATTGGATGATAATCCATTATCTGTTCCATTAATGTTTGTTCAAAATATTGTAGTAAATTTTTCAAACGTGTGCGGTTCTTGTTCACTTTGATCCTCAAAGTCATTTTCTTCTGAAGATGACGAGATCTCCTAATTACTAGTTGTGAACGCCTATGGAATTTCATTAATTTGTCCATGTAATAACACTAGTTTACAAATTTGAACATTTTTTATATACCCCGAAAGAAATGTATATAAATATGTTAACATATCTTCAGTTTAATATTTATTTATTGTATTCAAACAACAAATATCTTGTTTCAAATTGAATTAAAATGTCGAATAGAAAGTTCTGATCGGTTTTGCTACTTTTGTGGACAGTTTATATTTTCAAAAAAAGAAGACCCATTATAGATTCGTTAAAAAGTACATATCTTCATTATTTTGGTTTCTTCATAATTATTTATTATTATTTTTATTATTTTGGTATATCTTCATAATTTTGCGACTTGTTTCACTCATTTTACCGTTCTTGTTAAAAACCGCCGACTGAATATTTCGCAGTGGAAATATTTATCTGTCGGAGCAAAAAGCAGAAATCGAATTGAAGTTCTGAGGGAACTATAATCCTTTATTTATAAACAGAGCACAACACTTCACTTCTGGAAGATTCGTTTTTATTATATCTTGGCTACGGCTGCAAGACACTCTTCTTTCTACTTCAGTCATATTATTTTTTAATGATCAGGGCACGTCACGTCCTCTTTTAGGTTTCGAAGCCATTCTTAAACTTCGTTCTTCTGAATCATGGATAAGTAAAACTGGTGATACGGATGTCTTTCTGTATTATTTTATATTGTAGGAAAAGGCTAGATTCAATGGTATATAATAGTTTTTTCTTTTTTATTATTTTAAGGACAAGCAGTGGATTCCGGTCATGTTTCCACAGGAACTGGAACAGAACCTCCTCCTCACATTACCAGTACTTCCAGAGTGGATTCGAGAGCAAGTTTAATGGAAGCAATTCGAAAAGCTGGTGGTTCTCAGAAAGCCAACCTAAGAAAAACTAAAGGAGAAGAAGTGGTAATACCAGCTGCAACTAATAATACGTCTAGTGGAGATCTGATGGCTGATTTACACTCCAAATTGATGATGAGGCGAAAGGGTATATCAGGAGCAAAGAAAGTGGAAGAAGGAATTAGTGTGGAATCAACTTTAGCAAAAATGTCTTCAATGATACCACCGCCAGTTCCGAAAAGCGATGTTGAAAGTAGTGATACAGAGGATGATTGGAATGATTAATATTAAATTTCAATTTATTAAGTCTTCTAAATATTTATGTTACATTTTTTAAATAATTTTATTGTATTTGGTTTATTCGTACTACACTATTGAAGTTTAATTTCGTTATTGTTAATATTAGGACAAAAATGGAATGCCCATAGCCTGTGGGATAATTGCCAGGTCAGCAGGACTGTTTCAAAACCCTAAAACGATATGTGCCTGCGATGGAACGACCATTTGGGATGAAGTCTCAAAGCCCAATTCGAAATCAAGCTTATAAACATTTTTATTAGGTTTAAGTTTTTTGTTATTATATTCTTTGATTTTTGTTGGGTTTAGTTTTATAAGTATAAAAGTATATAACGAATTACCAAACAAGAAGTTTTATAAGATAGAGAAGATATTTTCATTTATTTTTGTAGAAAAGTTCCTTTTTACGTCTGATGAATGAATATATTTATCATATCATGCTAATAAAGGATATTATGAAAATAGTTTTGCTTTATTATTTGTGACTACTTGAATTGAGATATTGATCTTAATATTCAGGAACTAAAAAAAAGAAAATGTAAATACCAGCTAAGCTTATTAAATTAATCCGGATGACGATGTTTAATTCCAAAGCAGTAGTAAAAACACAACACGGTAAAATTTGCGATCGCAGAAAGTTTGCGATAGGATGATGGATTGGTACCAGTTCTGGTTTAATATAGTATTGAACAACGTCATCAGCGAAACAGATAGACGTACACAGAACAATAATAAATAAAGAACAGATCGATAACAGATAAACATAATAACACAATTGAAAAAAATATTAAAAGAGGCATATGATGAAATAAAGTTGAAAGCCAAAAGTGCTGACCTAGAAATAAATATAGACAAAAGAACGGCGACGGAAAGAGAACCAATCCAAGAAAGGAACAGTACTGGAAAATCGCCGATAACGATATCGAAATTGTGAAGGAATTTACGTATCTGGAAAGCAAATGACAAATACATCATAGAATATATCAGAAATCATATTATGAAGGGTAACAAAGTTGTTTTTTCCCAGCATTCGGTCCTAAGATCGATACTAATTCAAAGG
The DNA here is from genome assembly GCA_031761425.1 of Cosmopolites sordidus. Classification (NCBI taxonomy): domain Eukaryota; kingdom Metazoa; phylum Arthropoda; class Insecta; order Coleoptera; family Curculionidae; genus Cosmopolites; species Cosmopolites sordidus. The sequence continues at coordinate 303,679 of JARFXV010001537.1, read as the reverse complement.
AACACGAAAGTTAGGATGTATAAAACACTCTACACACTAGGCCCGGTAGTCACGTCTGACTGCAACACCTGAATGCGTGGATGTATTAAAATCAATATAGAACGGGGTGTACGGCAGGGTGACTCAATATCGCCTGTTCTTTTCTCAGTCTGCCTTGAAGAGGTATTCCGTAATCTGGATTGGGAACAGCATGTAATAAAAACCAATGGTGTACATATATGGTGTATACATACATCAATGGTGCAGAGCCATCTTAGATTGACAGATATCGTTCTCCTGTCACAAGACCCAGATAAATTACAAAAAAACACAAGAGCACCGGTTTTCCAGCTAGTTGGATTTTCATAATCCCCCACCCATTTTCAGTTGGGATGGCATCTGGAGATTGTGAAAGCTAGTTCATTGTAGAGATGTCATTTTCCTTTTTCCAAGATTTGCAAAGCCGACTTTGATGTCTGGGCATTATGTTGACCGACTTTAACGCTGATAAAGACAGAGTCCACGTTGATAAATTTTGGACCATTTTCTTGGTGTCCGAATGCTCGGTGAACAGCTCTAAACACCAAACCCACGCTGAGAGAAGCACCCCCAAATATTGATCTTAACCGGGTATTTGACCGTACGCTGGATGAAACGTGTGTCGCTGGTGGATCAAGCACGGTCCAGTGAATCACACGCACAAAAAAACGCTTCATCAGAAAAAACAATTTTATTCGAATCGCAATCTTTGTTTTCCTCAGATCAAACCTTGCGCTTTTCGACATGCTTTTGAGAGCGCAGCGGTTTCAAGGTCGTTTGATGGTATTTTATGTTTGCCTCTTGTAAACGCCGTTAAATTGTGTTGGTATTCACATTTCCCTTTTAGCCAGTTGAAAGCGTGCCTGACGCAATCACAGACATTCTTTTGAATAGATTTGATGTCGCTTTGTTCCGTTTTTCTGTGGTTGCTCCCATAAAACACCGGTTGTCGTACTCATCGACATTTTTAAACTACTCATCGGGGTCGATCCATTCGACAATGAAACTTTTTGACTTTGTAATTGCTTTTGCAGCCATTGAAAACGATAATTTAGGATAACTTCTCGAAATCCTTCGTGTATTTGGAACTCATTTTGAAATAGACCCTTCCAATTTGAGATTTCGAGAGATATTGAAATGAATCTATGTTTGCGCCGTAGTCCCCTGACAGTACAATCGCATCGCAAAAAAGAGACAGAGTATGTCTTCTTCGTTAACATTTATGATCAAGCAGTATCCATCCCAGGATTGCTTTGGTCCATCTGTCGTCACATAGCCTTGATGGAATGGTCTGCTCACCTCCATTTCAATTCCTTCACCTTTCCAATAATGTCACATACTTTAATCTGTTCTCAGATCCATGTACAGGTCTTTCTGTCTCGTTTTTGTAATGCCAAGTATACACCTTTCCATTCCCATCTGTGCTACTCGAAGTTTTTGAACTGATTGTGATGTCAATGTCCATGTTTCACTTCCGTATATCAAAAGAGGCAGAACGCACTGATCAAAAACATTACTCTTCAGACAAAGTGAGAGGTTGTTCTTAAACACTATGTTGAGACTACCAAATGCCAGCCGGCCATACTTAATATGCCGTTCCACTTTCCGGGAACTATCACCCTTCATTGAAATTATTTGCCCAAGACATATGTAATAGACCACAACCTCTAAATCACTGCCTAAAATAGATATTCTTTTGTTTTCAGCAAATTTGTTGGACATAACCTAACTCTTTTTCAGGTTTATTTTCAAGCCTTTCTGTTCCCAATCCAAATTACGGAATACTTCTTCAAGTCAGGCACCCTGTTCTATATTGATTTTAAATTCAAGATCATCCCATCTCAATAGGCTCACATAGACTCTGCCTATCTCTTGATTAAGCAATGCATCCATTATGGCTTGCTTTAATATTGAGTCAAATGCCTTTTTATAGTTAATAAAAGCCAAGCACAGTGGCATGGTGTATTCATTGTGCCTTTTTATGGCCTGTTGGACAACCTGGATATGATCCATTGTACTGAATCCACTTCTGAATCCTGCTTGCTCTTAGAGCAAGCTTTAGATATTGTCTTGGTGAAAACTACATTACTGATAGGAGGCTTATTGAGCGGTAGTTTTTTAAATCTTCCTGTGCTCCTTTCTTATGAAGAAGAATCACTTCAGCATTTTTCTATAGGTTGGGTATTTTTTTTATGCATTTTTAGTACAATTTTGCCAGTTTTTTTATGTAATGTTTTACAACCAGCTTTTTACATTTCAACCGTTACACTGTCCTTTCCTGGAACCTTTCCATTCTTCATTGCTTCTATAGCATCTGTCACTTCATCCAACAGCATATCTGGCATTTGCTTTTCGGTGAGCATTACTCTCTTTGACTGGTTCTGATCGTCATATAACTTTGAATAAACTCTTCTGATAACCTCTAACATTTCCGTACGTTCCCTGTACACTGTGCCATCCTCACGCATTAAGGCAAACATTTGTGTCGTTTTATTTCTCAGCTTGTGTTTAGCTTTGTTCATTGTCTTGTTTTCTTCTACTGTTTTTTTGCACTAGCTGCATGTTAAATTGGCGCGTTTCCTCCCGAATACGTTTTCTTATAGTTTTGCAAAGCTCAACGTACTCGACTCTGCCATAAAGACTGCGTGCATTTCTCTTTGCATTGGAGATTGTTAATTGTTGGCCACTTTTTTCTGCTGGTGCTATTGCAGCAGCCGTTTGAAGCTCATTACCAATGATTTTTTCACACTGATCTTATTTTATTATTATAATATATTATTTATATCTCCTTTGGGTCTTGCAACACAGCAAAGCTGTTCAACAAAGCAATTTTAAAATCGCTGCACCTCTCAAGCAGTTTTCCAGAATTCTCTTTGCCCGTCTTTGATCTTACCATTCTTGTACGTTCTCTTTGACAGTCTAGCCTAACCTTTGCTCAAAACATTCTATGGTCACTTCCAACATTATAACAGTTACGGACAATACAATTACAAAATATTGTTTTATAGTTTGACATGATGTAGTCAATTTCACTTGTGAGTCCAGACGGATTTTTCCATGTCCATTTCCTGCTTTTTTTTTTCTTATAAAATGAGTTCATAATATACAGTTTTTGTTCTTCCGCAAAATCAACCAATCTATCCTCTCTATTGTCCCGTTCACCACTTCCATATGGGTCAGTTGCATTTTCACCAGTTCTTGCTTTTCCAATTCTAGCTTAAAATCATTCGTTAGGATTTTGTACTTGCATTTCTCGTTGTCTAGAAGCTGGGATACATCATCATAAAATACCCACATTTCCTATAGTGATGCTATAGCTTATAGTTGGTGTATAAGCTTGGGCGATTTTGATCTTTCTATTCAACTGAATGCTGCATTGGGCTAGTCGATTAGATATAATTTCAAATTTTATGACATTGTCCTTAAACTTTTGGTTAAAAAGGAATCCAATTCCACCACATCGTCCATTCTCCATACCCTGAGTGTAAAGTATGTGACCAGTTGTTTCCAGTTTGATTGGATGTGCACCCTTTCTTCGTGTTTCACATACCCCTACATGGTCCCAATATTTGCTGTTAAGGTCGATCAACATTTCTCGCAGTAGTTCATTTGTTTTCATTATCCGAATATTAAACTTAACAAACTCCACTGGCAGCCTGATCTAACGCATTAATTCTTAACACCCTTTGCCTTGGAGTAGGTCTTCCCGCTGCTGTAGGTAGTTCCCTTTGTCTATCGGGAACTGAGGGCCGTGTTTAGAATTGTAAAGCCATGCTGGGAGAGTTGGACCAGATATATATATATATATATATATATATATATATATATATATATATATATATATATATATATATATATATATATATTTATATATATATATATGTATATATATATATATATATATATATATATATATATATATATATATATATATATATATATATATATATATATATATATATATATATATATATATTTATATATATATATATGTATATATATATATATATATATATATATATATATATATATATATATATATATATATATATATATATATATATATATATATATATAAAGAATAAAATAATCTTCATGTAAGATTCATTTTATGAAGGTTACCTACCAAATTTTACACATTTCTATTAAAAAAAACAAAAATTATAATGTCTGAAATTTTTAGATCGCTAAATTCCAATGGGAGCGTTGGCGTCAGATTCCGACTATCATAAACATTATGGCAGAAAACGATCTCCATAACTTTTTGTTTCAACGGAATTATGACTGTTTAGTATGCTTGTTTAATATGTATGTTTGTATTTAAAATTTGTACAACGGGAACAATAACAAAATGATGATTTAATATGTTTCAGGTCGAACATAGGCGTGCTATTTATTGACTTCCATATTGTTAAAAAGTTTTTAAAAAATTGTTTTAATCGTCTAAATATATATTATGTTTCTGTGGTTCGTTCATCTCGATTTGGTGTTGTTAACTTTTCTGTCGGTGTAATATCAATTTTGTGCATCAATTTTGTGTATTTAGCGAATCTGTAAAAATGGAAAATTGAAGTATTTGTATGGTTTTAAAAGGTCTGGCGTCAGGTGAATATGATTTTTACACTCTGCAATATTTTCTTAAAACGTCCGTTTCAAGTGTCTGTATTATTCTTTGTTTGCTTCGGACTATCTCCATGTTGCCAACCCATACAATACTTTACTCTTTACTATAGTGTATATATTCAACTCCATCACATTCCATTCAGTCGTCGTATAGATTTTTTCTGTCTCATTCTCCGTTGAATTTTCTCTTCGTCTCCTTCATCTCCTTGTATTCTTGTTCCCAAATATTGTTAGCTGCCACATACTGATATTTGCTCATGATTGCCAATAAATAAGGTCCCCTGTATCTTCTCTGCTATACAAATATTTGGGTTTAAAAAGTTAATTGTGAAATATATATTATAAATTGATTTTATAAGAAAAATATCAGCAGAAAATGGACATGGAAAAGTATATGTGGACTCACAAGTGAAATTGATTACATGATGTCAAACGATAAAACAATATTTTGTAATTGTACTGTCATTAGCCATTTTAATGTTGGAAGTGACCACCGAATAGTACGAGCAAAGATTAGGATAAACTGCCGAAAAGAGCGCGAAAGAATGATAAGATCAAAAATGGGCAAAGTGGATTCTGGGAAACTGCTGGAGAGGGACAGGGATTTTGAAATTGCTTTGTCAAATTGTTTTGCTGTGTTCCGGAGATCCGGAGGAGATGGAAATTGCAGACCAAGATTAAGAAATCGCCAACAATGTGCTTGAAATGGCTGTTTCAATAAGCACCAGAAGATAAATGTTTCAAAGGGCCAAAAATCTTCAATGAGGCCATTAATTTAATGAAAAAACGATGGGCAATGAAGAATGCAGGTAGGGTCGAGTACGTTGAGCTTTGCAGAACTATAAGAAAACTTATTCGAAGGAAACGCGCCGATTCAACATGCAGCTAGTCAAAAAAACTCTGGAAGAAAACATGGTAATTAACAAAGCTAAACAGAAGTTAAGAAAGAAAAGGACACACATTTTTTCCTTAATGCATGAGAATGGTACAGTGTGCAAGGAGCGGACGGAAATATTATTTGAGGATCAGAACCAGTCAAGAAAAGCAATGCTCACTGATGAAGAAGTGCCGGATATCCTGGTGATGGAAGTGACAAAGGCTGTAGATTCGATGAAAAATGGCAAGGCTCCAGGAAAGGATATTATAACTGTTGATATGTTAAAAGCTGGTGGTCAGACTTTACATAAAACACTATCAAAATTATATTGAAAATGCCTCATAGAACAAGAAGTACCCAACTTATGAAAAAATGAAGAAGTGATTATTTTACATAAAAAAGGAGCACAGGGAGATATCCATCTAATAAGTCTCGCATCGGTGGTATACAAAGTTTTCACTAAGATAATATCCAAAAGAATATTAAGAAAACTAAATGACGCACAACCAAGAGAGCAAGTACGATTCAGAAATAGATTCATTCAGTACAATGGATCACATCCAGGTTCTACAGTAGGTCATAGAAAGACACAACGAATATGCTATATATATATATATATATATATATATATATATATATATATATATATATATATATATATATATATATATATATATATATATATATATATATATATATATATATATATATATCTTCTTTTCTCAGCCTGGAAAAAGTGTTCCATAATCTGGATTGGGAGCAGAAAGGAATAAAGATCAATGGTGCATACTTAAAACGTCTTAGATTCGCAAATGATATCGTTCTTCTTTCACAAGACCGCTGCGAAGACACATACAAGAGCTGCAAACGTCTGTAGAACCATTTGGCTTGAAAATAAACCAGAAGAAAAGTCAGGCAATGTTCAATAAATTTGCTGAGGGTAAAATTTCTATTTTAGTAATGGATTTGCAAGTTGTGGGTCATATCTTGGGCAGAGAATTTCAATGGGAGGGGATACAGTCTAGGAGGTGGAACGACGCGTTTAAGAACAAACTATGGATGGATGTGGATGAATTCTGGATAAATTCTTGTGGGTGAATGATGGATGAATTTTTAATATCGATCAAATTCTCAATCTTCGACACAGTTAATATTGATGGTTTGGTATGATTTGCAAAGGGCTTCTGTACCCAGTCGATGTCCTGTAACTCCTCTGGGAAATATTCTTTCAAGTATTTTTTAAGGTTCAATAAATGTCCATTTATAGTTTTTTTCCACATTTGAGGTTACTTATTTTCGTTAAGAAATCCATTTAGAAGAAGAAAACATTCGTAACTTTTTTGTTCAACACATTCAATCCAGAAGCCAATTTTTTTTAATGAGGATATTTTGTCTCTCACTGTAAACGTGGTTGTGGTTCTCCCTTGTAAGGATCTGATGATTACGTTGAGTTTATCGAATATATCAGCCAAATAAGCCAATTTCATTATCCATTCTTCGTTTTGCAATAGTTCAACATGACTAAGGGTGGTAAGAATTGGTTGTTCTGCCAAGTAAACCTTAAGTTCGTCGCGTTTTTTTATATAACCATTATATAACAATTTATATAACCTTGCTAAAACTTTTCCTCTCGAAAGCCTTACTTCTGTGTGTAGAAGGAGTGACTGATGCTGACTCCCCATATCTTCACACGCCTTTTTAAAAAGCCTTTACTGTAGTGGACACGACTTGACATAATTGACAATTTGTACGGCTTGATCAAGGACTTCCATTAAATCGGATGGCGACAAGGGTATGCCGTCATTGTTTTTCTTCGTGACAAGGGCATGGCGATGTAAAACGCAGTGACTGCTGGTACATTTTGGTGCAACAATTTTTATTTTTGATACTGTATCTTTTATATTTCCGGTCATAGCTGCAGCTCCATCGCTGCATACGTCAATACATTTGTTCCAATCAATGTAGTGTTTATTCATGTAGTTATCAATGAGTTAAAAAAAAAATCTCTAGTTGTATTTGCCTCTAAAGGTGCACAGCGAAACAAATATATAGATAAATCCTCCAAAAGGGTATCTCACGAAAACAAGCAGTGTTGATAGGCCGGCGACACATGTACTGTCGTCAAGATGCATCTACCAATCAATTAATCTTCAATATGGTCTGAAATGTTATGGATTCCATCAGATACAGCGTTGTTGGAACGTTGAATTGCCTGCAAGTTTCTTCACTGTATCTTCTTGGAATTCGAAACTAACAATTTCCGTCATACATGGTTTAATGAGATTCTCTACAATCGTGTGTGGTTTTACCGGCTCAGATGAGGGTGGTTGGTTTCAAGGTGTCGTTTAAGTTTTGCAGGTGCCAGTGAGCTATTGAGCAGAATTTTGCTGCAAATAACACATTATCTATGCGGATTTTCAGCAATTCCTACAGGAATAAGTCCGAAGGACAGGTGGGATCCGTCATATTTCCTCTTTTTCGAAGAAGCTCTGCTCTATTATTAGTTCCGGATTAGTCCCCGGAAGTTCGGCTCTTTTATTAGTTGTTATTACTGTGTTTTGTCGTTCTTGCCCAGCACAAGAGTTTTCCGTATTTAAGCTCGGGAATAAACAAACAAACATTGATAAAATAATCAACCAATAAACTAGTGTGCGTAAGTATCGGCACGTATGTAATTTTTTGATGTTTTTTTTATCATTAGGTATATCGAACCCGAATGGCAGAGAAAAGCTCATGGCCGCGAGAGTTGGAAGCATGCTAAAGAAGCCTTCATCCTGCAGTGGATTGACACAGGCAAATGATGATATTATCATACATTTTACTTAAGTCGATGACTAATAAATGTAAGAGTCGACTGATGACAATCTTCTTTTCTGTTAATTGTTTTAGATATAACTAGTTATCTATGCATGATTGTCCTGCAGACGATCTGAAAACCTCTTTGTTCTTCGGCTTCAAAGATTATAGTCTCCTTGTCTCCTTGTTCTTGAAAAGTCGCTTAAAACATCTTTACAATCGACTGCACGTGGATGTGATTCTTTTATAATCTTCACAATTTCGAAGGTCTCCTTTTTTACTCTAGACGATTCCATTCTGTTATCATTGATAATTTATTCAAAAGCTTTGTAATCATTCTTTTAGTTGTATCGTACTTTAATAATTCTGCAACTATTTAACAGTTCACATCATCACAAAATGTTTGTTCTCTTTTCGGTGAATAAGTTTTTGTAATAATTTCCGCAAATCTGCTGGTAGTTTTTACAGTAATTTTTCTGACCGTATGTTGTAGATACATTTCAATGCTTCAGGGCATCTCCAACTTCCGATAGACATGTCAATTTTCTGGTATCTATTTTCCCATAGTTTTTTCATTTCCTTTGACATCATAACAACACTTCGTTATATCTCATTGTATGAGTGTTTGTGCGTTCCTGTTTTGGCTTGACTTTTTGGTTGGCTTCTTGTTCTCTGTCACCCCCAATGATTCAAATGCCGTTTCATGAATAGCCTGTTTTGTATATTTCCTCGATACCTTGAAGATTTCCATTTACTTCTGATCTAATCTTTGTTCAAAGAAGTGTTTTATACCTTCATCTTGTAGATTTCCTATATTAATTTTTCTGTAATATTTTCTCTAGGCCTTTACCACAGGTTGTTTGTGTATATTAAGTATATATTCTAGTGCAGATGATATATGTTATCTATTTTTAATTCATTGTGTTCGCCGAAATGAGTTAGCTTTAAAATGGAACTAAATAACCTGAATATTCATCATATTTTCCTTTATTATTTAAGAAAATAACGAATGAACTGTACCGTCTAATTAAAAGTAAAAATCTGATTAAAAAGGCTCTAGTCGAACAAGGAAAAACCAAATTTAAATTTACAAAGCTACTTATATTATTCAAGATAGTCTTCTATAATTTCAATATATTTTATTCACTTCTCTAATAATATTAGTCCTAATAATTACGTACTACCATTGCTATAGCTTTTTTATTTGACCTAAAACATGTACAATCTAAGCTTTTTAAGGATTCGTAACAAATAGAAATCAGAAAGAGCAAATATGGTCAATAGATAGAGTTTATGTTCAAACAATTATCATATCAATACACTATCTCATTCAAATTGGCCATCGCAAAAACACTTGTAAGCAGGAGCATTTCTGATAAAAATGAAAGCATGTGACATCATCGAAAAAGCAAAGGAATTGAAATGGAGGTGGGCAGGACATATAGCGAGGCGAGGTGATATGGACTAAAGCAATCGGGGGATGGATATGGCTTGATTATAAACGAAAACGGATCCAAATGGTTGAAGAGGGCTCATAACCTTGCGAGTTGGAAGCATGCTGAAGAAGCCTTAATCCTGCTGAATAATGATGATGATAAAATAAATATTTGGATGATTAGTTGTTTGTTCCATTAACAAGAATGAAACATGTGTCTCAAGCTAAACATATTTTGGTAATTTCAATTGTGAATATAAAAAAATATACTTCAAAACAATCTGTAATAAAAGCAGTTTTGATAAGCTTTGCCGAAGATTTATTACAGAAGATTATATCGGAAAGATGATGCCCTTCTTGTTGTACACACATTCACTTCTGCATCACTCTTATCAACATTTCTTTTGAGATAGTTGCAATTTCTTCGCGAATGGTAGCTATTAGCTCGTATATTGCACGAGAATTTCGGACTTTCGATTTCAGATAATCACAAAGAAAGAAATTGTAGACGGATAAATCTGGTGCATGTGAGGGTCAAGGGACATCGCCAAAATGAAACGTGAGATTATCTGTTGGAGAAATATTTTTCGAATAATCGCATCGAAGTCCTTGCCGTGTGGGTAGGCGGTGACTTCATCTTATTAGAACCACATTATTTCCCCGCTGATCCGCCTCGAAGTTGACGTAAAAAATTGCGTAGCATGTCGGAGCTCTGAAGTTATTGTTACTGCAGCCTAGTCGACTTCTTCAAAAAATTAAGACTTAACGATCTCTATTTTTGGAATGCTACATCAATATCAACACTATGGATAGGTCTCTGCTGTAATGTGGGTTACCTGCTACCCAAACTTGAAAGTTATGTTTATTGACATAATACATATCCATATGGATATGTAAAAATAATTTCAAGTATTCTTTCATAAAACAGTTTACGTTGTACAAAATTATCTTGAAGCACCTTTTGAACAATGATGATTTTGTATGAATGGAATTTTAACTCACCGTTTAGGATGTACTGTAGTGAGTGGTGAGACAGATCCAAAGATTGAGCACGACGCCTAGTGGAGCTTGTATAACTTCGAAGAACCGATCTTCTCATTTTTTCAACAAACTGCTCGACTGCAAAATACTATGATCAATTTTCGACATCCATTTTCCCAAATATTAACAATTTTAAAAGCACGCAATCTTTTTGTGCCTTCCTGTACATCAAATTTTATTAAAGTCTAAAATTATAATTCGGATTGAATTATCTTCCGATGATGTTAACATGAACGTGACCCTAGCAATCCCACCCCGTAGATAGTAATGAGACTGATTTTTTATTCCAAATTTTTTATTACATAGAAGGTATACATCTACATTGTCTCTTTCAAAGTAGTTGCCTTAAAAGCCACACATTGCTGAAGAGGGTTTGTCCACTTTCCATAACAATGCTCACTTTCCATAGCCAGCTTTCAGCTGGTCGGTTACGGTCTTTTTACATGTTCTTCAATGTCTCAAAATGGCGTCCTTTGAGGTGGATTTTATTCCTCAATGGGAATCAATCTTGTGAAAAGAAAAAAGTCACAAGGACTCAAGTTTAGTGAATAAAGAGACTGGGGAGTCACAGTGGTCCGCCAAATCCAAGATTCGTCACCAGTAATGACGCGTTCTAAAAAATGAGGATCATCTTCAATCCGGCTCTCAAATAAAGGCATGTTTCCCTCCTGTTGTCCTTTTGATAGTGCGAAAGGTTTTCCCGAAGCACTTTCTGGCAGATTTTCTTTATACTCAATTCAGTCGTCAAAATCAGATGAATGTGATATGTGAGTCACATTCAACTCTCCCCGATCGCTCTAACTCCATAATCAACGATCTACCGATGGTCAGTGTGCACAATTTCCCAGATTCTGTAAACATTTTCTTGTAGTTGGCCTTCCGCTGCGAGAACATGATATTCAATCGAGTCTTGACCTTCTAAGAATTCCCTAAACGACCTGAAAACCTGTGCCCTTTACAAAACACTCTTTCCATAAGCCTGTTGAAATTTTGCAACAGTTTTCATTGAACTGTGCCCAAGTCTGAAACAAAACTAGACAGAAAATTCCGGTTAACAAAAAATACTTGCTACGGACTACCAAGTGATTCTAGGGAGTTGAAACTCGAACTGAAGGCGCAGCAGATTAGCTTACCATTTCCCCAAAAGGAAATCCAACAATGTTGCCCGATCGTACACTATGCCACCAACTTAATTGCTTGATTTTGCAGCAAGATGTCTTCAACATGTCTCTTCAACAAGATGTCCCTTCAACAAGATGTAAAATTTGTTTTTCTACTTCAGGACCGATTTCTCGCTACCTTCCACATTCTTGAAATTTTGAAAATATAGTACCGTATCCAAACGTTTTTGGGAAATTTCAACAAATATTTGCCGAGCTGGAAGCACCATTTTTTGATATCTTTCCTCGTAAATATGCGTAACTCCTTTGGAGTTAATAATTACTATTATTATAATTAATACTACTAATTATAATAATATACGAGGCATCGATCATCGAACAGTGCATCGATCAACTCTTCTTCGAGTTTTGGCTATGAAGCACCATCTCAAAATCACTGTATATCACTGGTTTAATGAATTTAATCGTGGACGAATTTAAAGAATGTCGTGCAAAGTCGGTTGTCGGTTGTTGTGCCAGAAACCATCGATACTGTGTGCGAACTGATAAATCAAGATCGTCATGTGTCATACCATGAGATTGAGACATCCTTAGGTATTAGTATGATATACATACACAAGATTATAAAAGGTATACAACTTTGCTCCCGCCGTTTTTTTTTTAAATTCAAGGCTTTATTGTAAAAAACTGGTTATACATTTATGATTCAAAGCACCGTTAGGCAGCATTCGAATTCCCCATTGAAAAGACTGGTCATCTTTTGAAGCGATCTACGAATCGATCCACTTTTTGACTTCTTCATAAGACCGGAAGTGTTGGTCAGCCATACCGTGTGCCATCGATCAAAACAGGTGATAGTCAGAGCGAGCAACGTCTGGAGAATACTTCCAATTCTGTTTTGACCACTGTCGCAACATGGGGCCGAGCATTGTCATGTTGCAAAATAACTTTATCGTGTCTTTCGCTGTTTTGTGGCCGTTTGTCTTTCAATGCTCGGCTCAAACGCATTATTCGATAACGATCCCCTGTGGTTGTTTCAGATGGTTTTAACAGCTCATAATACACTACACCGAGCTGGTCCCACCAAATTCACAATATTACCTTAGAGCAGTGATTATTGGGTTTGGCCGTCGGCGTGAAAGCGTATCCCTATGATTTTCGACGCTTGGGGTTATCGTAATAAACCCATTTTTCGTCCCCTGTCACAATGCGATGCAGAAATCCCTTCTGTTTTTGCCTTTCAAGCAACTGTTCACAAGCAAACAAACTGCGTTCAATATCTCTCGGTTTCAACTCGTATGGCATCCAATAATCTAGCTCTGGATCATTCCCAGGTCTTTGAAGCGCTTTGAAATTGCTTTTTGAGTCACTCCCAATGATCTTGCCAACTCCTCTTGGCTTTGATACAAGTCTATAAGCAATGCGTTTAATTCTTCATCTTCAAAGACTTTTGCTCGTTTATCGCTATGCCGGTCTTCGACGTGAAAATCACCGTTTTTGAAAGGTTGAAACCACTCACGACACGTGCTTTCACTCATCTGCCGCAGATTTCTTCATATTAAAGAAATGAATTAACACCTCCCACAAATAACGATAATTTGGCTCATAAACTGACATTTTTAATCGCGACTAACTTTATGATTTAAACATAAATCGACTACTAGTGCTATGGGGTTGTGTTTACAAGGTGTCCAAAGATATTGCATGCCGTCTATGATGTATTTATTTCGACGACTACTTACCGCTAACGCCATCTATATGAAAATGACAGGAGCAAAATTGCACACCTTTTACATGAACATTTAGCCGTGAAAAAGATTTGTTGGATTTCGTTGGATTCCGCAGAATTTGACTATCGCTCAAGAAAATGATCATGTCGATTGGTGCAAAGAAATGCACAATCGTGGTGCGTTAAAAGCTGTGTTTAACATCTACACAGGTGATTAATCTTTGGTTTATGTGTATGAGCCCGAAAATAAACATAAACAGCAGCCGACTCTAAGGGTCTTTCAAAATGAGCCAAACTCAACAAAAATTATTCGTGCAAGAAGCACTTCGAAACAAATGGTCGGCTGTTTTTTTAGAATAAATGGGGATGTGGCTACAGTGCCTCTAGAGAATCGTAGAACAGTCAATTCTAAATGGAACACAATCATTTGTTTGCTAGAAGTCTTTGAAGAAATAAGAAAAAACAACCAGCGGCGCAGGATCATTCTTCACAGTGATAACGCGAGCTCTCACACATCGGACCGAACAACTCAATATTTGACCGGTGAAAACATCGAATTGATGGGTAATCCGTCGTCCAGTCCTGAATTGGCACTCACTGATTTCTTTTGGTTTCCGTCCGCGAAAAATAAACTTCGATGTCAACGATTTAAGAGAAAGACAGAAAGAAGAAGAAGCGGTTGATGCGTTCAAAATGCATGTTTTGGAGATACCTCAATCGGAATGGCAAAAGTGCTATGAAAATTGGTTTAAGCGTATAAAAAAGCGTTTCGATCATCGCGGAGAATATTTTGAAAAATAAATAATACCATTTTCAATGATAAATAGTTGTTTTTATTCATTATTCCGGATAGATAAATAAAAACTCTCGTATATTCTATATACACATTACCTATAATTGTGATATCACGCACTAGTCGGATATATTTTGGGCGTTCACCCTTCTAGATTATCTAGCATAAATTCTTTGTAAATAATTAATAGTTTGCCAAGTTCAAAAAATAACAACTTCGACCTGGATGATGCGCCCTGCTCTGGTCGACCTTCTTAAATCTTAAAGCGTTTTTAAAGGAGGGCGGCCGTCAAACATGTCCAAAATTGGCTGAGAAGATGGACTGTGGCTTTGTGACTATCTCCTGATATCTTCACTCTAGGGGATTTACTCAAAAACTCGGGGCTTGGGTGCCATATAAACTAACCGACGACAAGGAATATCGCCACAATACTGCTCTTTCGCTCGTTGATCAATCAAATGAGAGGCGGGTAGTATCAAATAGACACCGCTTCTTTGTGACATCACACGCTATAGAAATGTTTGTTACAAAATAATCAATTTTTGGTTACTGTGATATGTAGGGTTGTCTTGCTGGAAGCACATGTTGTAGAGATCCATACCAATCAAAGAAGCCACAAGAAGTTTCTGAAAATGTTTAATTAATATGCTTAACACTGAATTGATGTTCTCCGATTCTCTGCCAACTTTGGGTTAACTAAAATGGTTTGATTTCTATTGACCTAACGAGGCAATGATAGATACAATTTACTGGTATATGAGTCCTATGGATATGGTCTATAAACAACTCTAACACCTAAACTTCTAGATCATCGTCAAGGAAATTCGTCAGTGCTTTGTTTGGCAACAGGAAATGTTGAAAATAATTTTCTTACGGTTAATAGTTTCTTACAAAATTACCATAAGCAGTTTGAAATATGTAAAGAGTTTTTACTTAACTTAAAACCTGATTTTTATTTTTTACCGATGTTCTAAAGACCCTGCTTATATATATATATATATATATATATATATATATATATATATATATATATATATATATATATTACAGAAATCTTTCACCCTTTCTCCACGTGGTGCCACCGATCGCCACGGAACCGTGCCTTCGCCGAACTGTCAACCATGCGACGTCACGTGTCTCTCGGGACCGGTTTCTAGCCTTTCAGCCGTCATCAGCCGAGTTCTAGACGAACGCAAGGAAAGCAGTTCGGAGAGGCAATCGGGGCTAGACCAGATCAACTGGCCATTTTAATGACTGGTCGTGATCGCACACAACTCACGCCATCATACGGCGAATGCTCGTAGCCTCTCCGAACTGCTTTCCTTGCGTTCGTCTAGAGCTCGGCTGATGACGGCTGAAAGGCTAGAAACCGGTCCCGAGAGACACGTGACGTCGCATGGTTGACAGTTCGGCGAAGGCACGGTTCCGTTACGCTACCTTGTGGGCATATATATATATATATATATATATATATATATATATATATATATATATATATATATATATATATATATATATATATATATATATATATATATATATGACTTCTATGGACTGCTTCCAGTGAGACTACAGTAGTCAGGAGTTATACACTCCCAACCGTTGGGTTCCACAATCTCATGTGGAACGCACAACAACCTGCGTCTCCGCCATAATGAGCATTGGTTAGTTGCTTGACCGGGAGGAAGCCCCACCTATCCCTAACATTGGAGGGCACATGGTTGTTTGATTGTGGAGAGGGACTCCCTATTCTTGGCGAGAGAGCATATGTCGGTACCCTGATGATTCTAACCACCAACAGACGAAACATGGCTTCCTCATGGTCAAGCAACTAACCAATGCTCATATATATATATATATATATATATATATATATATATATATATATATATATATATATATATTATCGAATGTACTAGGCTAATTATAAGGCTATATATTAAGTTCGCTGAGCGACACCTATAGGGCAGTAAAAGAACTATATAATCTACTACATTTTGAAGTTTCATCCTTTATATGAACATATGTGAAGTTTCAAATTGATCTGTCAATTCATTCGTAGAAAAACAGGAGCTTAATGTAAACGTATCAGTGTTATTTTTTAAAATGGAAAATATTGAAAATCGTGCAGTGATTAAATTCGACTTCTAGTAAAACTTTCTAACCAACATTTGGATCTTTCTCAAAAGAATAAAATAGATTTTAAACGTCGTTCTGTAACTGGGGATGAGATTGGGTTTATCACTATGATCCTGAACTGCGACAACAAACCGCAAAGTAGACTGAGCCCGGGTGTTCAGCTCTAAAGCAGGCAAAGTAGTTAAAATCGGCCAAAAAGGTTATGACATCAATTTTTTGGAATGCAAGAGGCATTTTATTAATTGATTACCTTCAAACCGGTAAAATAATAACAGAACAGTATTACGCAAATCTTTTTGGATCAACTGGATAAAAAATTCGTGAGAAAAAACCTGGTTTAGCGAAGAAAAAATCATTTTTCATCATGACGATGCACCTCATCAGAGGTGTTCTTCGAATGGCCAAATTGAAGGAGTTATACTACGAATTGTTGGAGCATCCACCATATTTACCAGATCTAGCCCCCTCTGAATTTCTGTTCCTGTTCCCAAACCTTAAAAAACTACGTGGCAAGCGTTTTTCATCAAATGGAGAAGTTATAGCAGCCATAGATGAGTATTTTAAAGGACTTCCAGAAAATCACTTCAGAGATGGAATAAATGAATTAGAGAATCGCTGGAAAAAATGTATTGAATTTAAGGGAGAATATACGGAGGAATAATGTAATTTTTTCAACTATAAACTTATTTTATCATTTCCGTTCCGTGAACTTTTCAATTAGTCTAGTATAAGAGAGTCAAGCTCAGACGACTTATTGTATATTTATTGAATTATTTTTAACACCAATTATAATGTTATAAAATATGATTCAGTTTGTAATTCAGAAACTGGGCATTGTGACAGCTCAACTGTTATTTCATCATTAATTCGATAGTAACACGGGTTTTGAAGAAACTGGTTTTGCATTGGTAAACTCAGTGGAGGCAAGACCAAGGTTGAAAACATATTTCGAAGAATTTTTGAAAAAGAGACATGAGACCAAAGAGACACAAGAGACACTAGAGAGTGATCAGAAGATCTGGAAAAATACAGCTTAACCATTTGTTGAAAAGTTCACGTTAGAAGAAGTTCTAAGAAATCTAAATAGACTGAAAAATAATAAAGCTCCCAGGAATGATGGGATACCATCATAAATAATTAAGAATGGAGGGGAAGAATTAATAAATCACCTGGACAGTTTAATAACACAGATATGGGTAACGGAGAAAATGCCAAGTGAATGAGAAACGGCAGTGATTTGACCTATATACAGAAAAGGAGAAACTCTGTTCGACAAATAATGCAACTACTTGTGGACTTCAAGCAAGTGTACGATAGCGTCAATAAGACGCCCAGTTTGACGCCATGATGGAGATGGGAATCCCGATGAAACTCATTAGTTTAACAAAAATGACAGTGAACAACTCTATGGGAAAAATCAAAATACAGCAAACATTGACATAATAAAAGATCTTTGACAATGAGATGAACTGTCCATGTGCGTGAAAAGTGATATCAGAAATGCAAATCAGCACCAGAAGTACCATTATAACAAAATAACTTCAACTAATTGCGAGTGATAGAAGAAAATGCACTCAAAATTGGCTCGGAAATTCACACCTGAACGGTTATTTATTTAGGCGCCAAAGTAACTAATATAAAAGCGAACAGGAAATTAGGCACATAGTAAATGAAGAGAACAGAGACTTATATGCCCTGCTTCTAAATTTCTAAATTTTTTAATAAACAGACAAAGATCTATAAGACATTGATCAAATCATTACTCATATACGGAAACGAAACGTGGGCCTTAACAACAAAGACAAAGGAAATGCGTGTCCTATCAGATGTATGGTGCAAGAAATATAGTGAACTTCACTGGACAAAAGTCTTCAGGTAGACAAAAACCTGCACTTACACCTTTATATATAAAGTCAGAGCTATCATTTGACGTAATCTACGGCGTTCTGCAAAGTTCAAGATCACATAAATTCTTGGCTCTTTTTGACGAAATTGAAATCCTTATTCACTATCTGTTTATAACTCTTCGAGATTTGTGAATAAACAGAATTTTCGGTATTGATCTAATGAAAATCCTCTCCAACTTCACGAGAAACCCGAATACAGTACCAAGATCACAATGTAGCATGCAGCATCATCTTTTAGCACTATTGGGTCTTGTTTTTGGAGTTTACCAATGAAAATTGAATTAATGTTATGCTTATGCCATGCTTATATGTTCGGGAGATTTTTAACACAGCAATTATTCAGGGTTCTGCGTGTTACTGATGACACATGGTTTCAGCAAGATGGGATAGCTTCTCACACCACTAATATGTGAAGATTGCTTGGCCAACAAGATTGCCAGATTAAATGGCATGTGATTTTTTTTATAGGATTATTAGCAGATGTGTGTTGATCCCCTCGCACAATATTGTAGAGCTGAAATTGAGAATTTTACAAAATATATCCTGAACGCCTGTCGAAATGTTGGACCATATAATGAGTGCTGTTGAGATTGAAAGAGCCTTTACGAGGAGACGGAGGTCACCTTTCGGACTATAAAAAAATGTGGTATATTTCTATTTTTTTTAAATTTTTGGTTAGTTACTAAGGATTAATAATCGTCCGATATGTCTGCTTTACTCGTTATAAAAAAATGGTCATGCTACACCACTGTCAATGAAAATAAGGTCAACAGACTTTTACAGGTTTTACCTAACCCATCCTATTCTTTCGATCTTAAAATATTCAAGCATTATCGTTCTCAGTTGATCTGAAGTACCCTCATAACTCACCAGCTAACTGTATCCGCGTGAAATATAAAAGAAAAACCAAATGACCAATGGGAAAGAATTAATATTCTTCAATCTACGATGTATGAAAAACTGTGCTTAGTGTTGTTCCTTCCCCTGTTTCGATGTGCCATTTTAAGGGAAGACGATGCCCTAAAGTATGCCCTACACGAAGCAATGAGCGAGCCGGATTTGGCTTACTATTTTCAAACGTCGGATAGGAATTCTGTTCCGGACTACGAAGTGGTCTTTCTATCGGAAGATGTGCCAGTAAAGGAAGGTTTAATGAATGAAGAAGAAGAAGAAGATGAGCTAGATTATAGTTTTTCAGCGTTTCAAAGGTAAGATGATTGTGTAAATGGATTCACGTCTCGATTTATATCGATAAGTCGCTAAACTGCTATGAATAATGTGTGTTTATTTAATGTTTCGACTATGTTAAGTACGTTATCGTAATATGGTCGTATATTTGGGTAAGTATGACTTATTTTTTTGGTCGTTGGTGGTCTGGTAAATGGTCGAATCTTGTTAGAATGTTTATTATTTACACACATTAACATTTAAATAACCGTGACGTTGACACTTGATTTTAGATAATGGTTAATGTATGATAATATAAATTTTATTTAAATAATTATTATATTTATTTATATATTTAATATGATTAAAAAAAAATAGCCCTACAGCTACTCAAAAATTGTAAAATACCTTTAATACCCATATAATTTTTGGGATTATGTTATTTTTTCATCCCAATGAACTTTTACAGAAAAATCAAATAATACATAAATGATCAATGTAATTCTAAAACAAATATAATTATAAATAATAAATATGATTTTAAATAATAAAATTAATAAATACAATCATAATCATACTGCAAGATGAAGAACTCTCAAAAATGTCCCCACTTTCGTGGTCCTGAGTTTTCCGTTGCCATTCGGGTCCAATATATTTAATGATGTCATCAGTCCATCTTGCTTTCAGTCTTCCTCGTGGAAGTTTGCGATCAAGCGATATCCACTCCAGGATTGTCCACCTGTTGTCCCATCGCCTGCCTACATCTGTTTCAATTCCTTTACTCTTCCAATGATGTTACATACTTTCGTTTGATCTCTGATCCATGTACAGGACTTTCTGCCCCGTCTTGCAATATCCAGTAGACGTGTTCTCATTCCCCTCTGCGCTACCTGAACATTTTGAACCGATTGTGATGTGAGTGTGACTTATCTCTTTAGGTAAAGTGGGAGTTTCTTCTTAAACACTACCTTGGGCCTGCCAGATGTCTGCTAGCCACATTTAACACGCTGTTTCACTTTCCGGGCGGTATCTCCTCCATTGAAATCCTCTGCCCAAGCTGTATCACAACTTCTGTCTGTATCACAACAACTTCGAAATCCCTTTCTGAAATTGAAATTCTTCTGTCCTCAGTAAATGTATTGAATATAACCTCATTCCTTTTTCAGGTTTATTTACAAGCCAAATGGCTTTCCAGCCCTTTGCAGTTCATGTACGAGTCTTTGCAGCTTCTCGGGGCCTTGTGAAAGAAAAACGATATATTAATAAATATAATAATACATAATAAATGTAATAATACATATTTAATATAAGCCACAGAACATTATGCAACGGAACAAAAAATTGAAAGCCTTGAAGAAGTAGTAAAAGTCATTAAACAACTGAAAACAATCATAAAGTCCCCGGCTCTGATAGAATCACTACAAAATTGTTGAAAAGAATAGAATTTCTTTTTGTGGGATATGCCAATGTTTACTGATCGGACGGTGGAGGTTAATCGGCCCGATATTATTATAATCAACACAAAAACTCTCACAATTTGACCAAGACTATTGCCGAAAAAAAAAAGAAAATATTAATCGCTAGATGTAGAACTAATAGACATGTACCAACTCAGAGATGTCGACATTATACCAGTAGTAATATCTACAAATGGGCTGATAACAAAAAAGGCAGAGAAGGCTGTTCTACTGGACACAGCAAATATAGTTAGAAAAATTTTAAGCTTGCATTGATCCTCGGCTGAACCCTCTTGTTTGGTGCAAACATGGTAGTCTGGGGTTACAAACTCCGGTTACCGTGGAGATTAATAAAAATATAAGATAAACAAACAAATATAATAATAAACGTAACAATTGAACACAGAGCAAACAGTTAACAGGAGGAAAAAATGTTAGCTCAAATAAAATCCAATTACGAAAAAAGAAAAGTAGAATTTCATTGTGTAAAACTGGAAAATAGACCAAAATCATGTAAGCTTCAGTTAACTGCTAACATTAAAGACATTGTTAAAAAGCTAAATGTTGAATTGGCCGTTGAATTGAACAATGCTCAAGATCTAAACGAACTCTGCCATTTAATACACTGCGTAAGTCTAGCAGTTAGCGAAATATATGTGAAACAGCCCAAGGAAATAAAATCTATAAAGCCCCCATGGGAAACCCGGCTCCAAAACAATATAGAACGGTTCCGCAAAGAAATAGGAATATTGCATGTTTATCTTCATGAGACAAAACGAAGCACAAAAGTAAAAGAAACCTTCTTTATATAGAAAGCGAGCAAAAATTAAAGCATATCCAGATTGTAGATAGCAACTTCTTACGCATCTTGAAAAGCTTAAATAAAAAATAAAGGCTCTGGGTAATAGGCTACACCGATATTACAAAAAAAAGATATCAAGAAAACAAAATGTTTTCACAGTCTCGAAGAATGTTTTACAGAAACGTAGGCAAGGACCGCGTATGCGAAGTTGAAAAAATGACGGAATACTGGACTAAACTTTGGTCCAATCCTGTTCAACACACTGAAGCTACATGGATTGATACGGAAAAAGCCAACTATATTCAAAAACCTCAAATGGAGTACATAGCAATAACTAGGAAATTAATTAAAAATGCGACCAGAAAACTTAAAAACTGAACGTCACCTAGTATCGATACTACTACTGGTGGAAAACTATGACAAACTGTCATAATCAACTTGCAACGTTGCTTGAAGATTCTATACAAGACTCAACAAAGATACCTACAAATTTCACGAAAGGAATCATGTATATGCTCCCGAAGAAAGGTGACTTACCTGAAGCAAACAATTTTTAGACCGATAACTTGCCTCCCATGTTTATATAAAATTCTAACATCTATATTAAGCATAAAAATTAATGAACATCTTAAGATCAACAAACTCCTCGCATGGGAGCAAAACGGATGTAGACAACGTTCATGAGGATGCAAGGAAACTTTAGTAATCGACAACATCGTTACTCGTTAGGCAAAGCTTAAACAAAGAAATATATCTACTGGGTGGATTGATTATCAGAAGGCTTTTGACTCAGTCCCACATTCATGGCTGAGCAGCATACCTCACATATACCGAATCCACCCAACTCTGTGTCGACTGCTCGAGTATCTTATGAGCACATGGCGCACATGCATATCAGTCAAGGGAATATCTGAATCTTACTTAACGGAAGAAATTCTAATACGCAGGGGAGTTTTTCAAGGAGATAGCCTTAGCCCTTTGTGGTTCTGTATGGCGTTAAATCCGTTGAGCTCAATGTTAAACACCAAATATGGTTACACTCTGAATAAAGATACAACCATAACACATCTATTCTATATGGACGACTTAAAGGTGTATGCCAAAGAGAAAGAACAACTTAAGGGAGCGCTTGAGTTAGTAAGGGAATTGAGCACGACAATTGCTATGAAGTTCGGACTAGACAAATGTGCGACACTACAGCTAGAGCAAGGAAAAATAATTTCCACAACAAATTTGACTTTGTCTGATGGTACAGAACTGAAAACATTAGAACCAGAAGGCCACTATCAACAACAATAGACATCAAACAAAATGCAATAAAGAAAAAGCTGAAATGGAATTATTAAAAAGAGTTAAAGCAGTACTCAATACACACCTCTCAGGAAAAAACAAAATTATCACCCATATATCGGGCAGCTGTAGTATTGGATAAAAAGTACACTCCTCTTCGGCTGGCCGAACCACCGCAACTGGAACCAGAAAATGCATTTGAAATAATGAAAACCAAATGGCGCAACAAAGCCTTGCATGGACGGTACTATGCTACTCTAAACAATCAACAATAAGTAGCAGATCAAGAATAAGTAGCAGGATATCTCTTTGGAGAAACAGAAGGATTTATAATGGCAATACAGGATCAGGTTGTACCCACGAGAAATTATGTTAGAGTCATCATGAAACAAAACATACCAACCTTCAAATGCAAATACTGTGATAAAGACGAGGAATCGATACAACATTTAATATCGGGTTGCACCTATCTGGCCTCCACCAGCTACCTATCAAGACATGATTCCATGGGTAAAGTTATTCACCAATTTCTATGTCTGGAACATGGATTACTAACAATATTCACACCATATCATCAATACGCTCCCAAACCTGTTCTAGAAAATCAACACATTAAATTATATTGGGACTTGCAGATTCGAACTGACAGAACGGTGCAAGCAAATAGACCAGATTTAGTTCTCTACCAGGAAGAAGCTAATCAAGCCACAATAGTTGACTTCTCTGTACCTTTAGATGAAAATATACACCGAGCATACAGGGAAAAAATTGACAAATATAGAGATCTGGCTTTTGAAATTAAGAATATATGGCACCTAGATAGAGTTCCATATCCTTCCATTTGTGGTGAGCGCTAATGGCCACAAATCTCTAATACAGAACCTTGAATAACTAGGTATCACAAAAAGGGCAGTGGTATAGATGCACAAAGCAGTAATATGGGGAACAGTAGGAATAGTCAGACGCCCCTTTGACCCTCAGTAGACACCCAAGTATTCTGTTACACCCAGGTACTTGGAGTTCTTACCACAACGGTGTGAAAAAAAAACGTAACAATAAATATTTAATAGAAGCCACAGAATATTATGCAATGGAACCAAAAATTGAAAACCTTGAAGAAGTAGTAAAAGTCATTAAACAACTGAAAAAATCATAAAGTCCCAAGCTCTGATAGAATCACTGCAGAATTGTTGAAAATAATAGAAAATGAACTTTGGAAATATATACTTATATTAATAAGGAAAATATGAATCCGTGAATGGATACCAGAAGAATAGTTCGCATCACATAGTCATCTATAAGAAAGAAGAAAAACTGCACCGCCTAAACTATAAAATCCTATCCAGTTTGCTGTCTAAAAGCCTACAGGTTTATTCCAAAGCAATTATACAAGGGTGAGGTCTGGAGACCCCGCCAGCCATTCCATCGAACCTCTTCTATCTATCCATTTTTCGGGAAATCTTTTATTCAACCATGTGCTAACAGGTAACGCATAATGAGGCGAGGCTCCATCGTGCTGGAAATATAAATTTTGTTCATGGAGTTCCATATCCCCTTATTGATTAACTTGATTTTCCAAAGATTGAGTAATAAGGGGAACTATGAGATATGCCAATATATTTCACCTGTCAACTTTTCTTCGATGAAAAGTGGCCCTATGATCTCATCTCCAAGAATACTGGCCCACACATTGATTTTCTGAGGATATTGGGTATTATCTTCCCTAAACACATGTGGATTTTTATTGTCCCAATATACATATACTATTATGCTTATTTACAAATCCATTTAAGAAGAAAGTTGTGAAATTCGTTACTGAAACATATATTTTTAACAAAATTTCGGTCGGCTTATTTACTCAACAAAAAATTGGCTTAATATTCAATTTAAAATGGCGTATACTCTCCAAGAAAGGACAGGGAATAATTTTCATGTATGGTGCTGAACATCGTTGTGCACACAGAACAGCTCAAATATTTAATGACATACACCCTAACAGAAACGTAGTATGTGATTGAGCTGGTAAAAAACTGAAACATTGTTTCGCAAAATTCAATTCTTGTATCATAATCATCTTCGCCGAGTTGTTGGGGTTTGTATTTTATAAGAAAAAAAAAAATCAAAGTGTTTTGAATGGAACCTACTGAAATGTATGTCACTTGAGATACTTTTAGAATTGACTTAGAGGGATCCATAGCGAAATGACCTAATATTTCAATTATTACAAAATATGCAAATACACAAAGTATTAGCAGTCACCTAAAGAAAGAACCACATACAAAATTAATATTTTGTAGTCCCTTTCTCTTGATAACTTCTCTTAGATGGTTTGGCATGGAGTGAACTAGTTTTTGAGTAATTTGGTGCCCTAAGGACGTCCATTCTCGTAGAAGAATTTCCTTTAACTTTTGCTTGCAATGTGATGTTTTCTGATCCGCTTCTCTAGTTCATTCCACAAATTACCTATAGGATTCAGGTCAGGTGACTGAGGAGGGGTGTTTAACTGATAGGCATATGGCAATGTTCAGCTATTCAGCACTTTGTGGTAGATTGTTTTTAAAAATACTTAAATAAACAGTTTTGTTCATTATTCCATGAATGAAGACAAGATTTCCAACGCCTCCTGCAGCCATACATCCCCACACTAGAATACTTCCACCCCCATGCTTAACTGTTTGATGTAAATTTTTTAACTCAAGTTCTGTGTTTTGCTTTCTCCAGACAAGAGATCGTCCATCCGAATGAAAGATATTGTATTTACTTTTGTCTGAAAATATTACTGTCTCCGAAAACTCATTATTTTTATCAACATACTGGTTTGCGAACTGCAGGCGCGCTTTATTTGGTTGATTTTGTTAATGTACGTACGGTTTCTTTCTGGCAACCTTTGCTCTATAACCAGCACGATGCAGAACTCTCCGTACGGTTTTAGCACTAACATCTTTATTATCCTGTTATCTAATGATTGAAGTAATCTTCGACGCTGAGGTATGAGGATCCTTTTTAATTTGTCTAATTATTTTTCTTCTTTCCAATTCTATAAGTTTAGATGGCCGTCCTGTTCGTAGCAAATTTTGAAAATTATCGCTATTGTTTAACCTTTTAATAACACTACGAACAGTGTAACTACTACTAGACAGATTAAATACTATTTTTCTTTCAACCACTGTAATTTCCTGTCCTTTACCACCCATTTTATTTAAGATTATTGATTTTCTAGATACTTCGACCAATGCACATTTCAGAAGGCTACGCGATACAAGTTTTTATCACCGTCTTGCTTTAAAATATTTCATAAAGATTTAAGGGTGCTAATACCTTTGTCAATTCATTTTTGACATTATATACATTTTAAATCTATTTAACCTGTTCCATTTAAAACAATATGCTGTTCCAATAAAAACAATATGCTGTGCCAATACTTTTATCCACCACTGTATATGATTTGTGTGACATTATTTCTGATTTGTTTTGCAGATTCAATCTGCTACTTTCACCAAGTCTTTCACCGAATCTCGATATTGCGGTGAGGTCTGGAGTAGGTCTTCTCTAAAACATTCCACCGCCGATAGTCCAGCGGATCCGGGCTTCGTGGGGACCAATCTTTAGCACAGATTAACTCAGGCAAATTGATCTCTAATCGATGCTGTGTGGACCTCGCCTTCTAGGCCGACATTGTATCTTACTGGAAGATTCAATGTTTTCCTGCAAGCACTTCTCGTCAAAACATCGCTTTGGTAGTTTGTTGCACCCATTTTGACTCCTTGCTCGCAGTAATGTAGTTGAGTGACACCGTCGTACGAGACTCCCCACTAAACCATCACTGAAGCTGAATGATCACCTCTTTCCACTTTTCCTTTTTTCAGTCACTCCCCGGGAGCTACTCTATCATTTTGCCGGTTAAATTTCTCTTCTATAGTGAAAATCTTTTCATCTGTAAAAATAATTTATGCAGATTTATTGCACTTGTATTTTAGGGCACGCTGTAATAACGATACGATTCTCTTTATTACCCACTCGATATTTTCTTATTGTTGTGTTATTACTAAAAGTATTGTTTTATATTTTGAATTGGTATATTATATACTGATTTGTGTTTGCTTTTTTTTCTGTAAATGGTTAAACCTACTGGACAATAAATCCTAGTATTATTACAATAGTGATTACAATTTATTAATTAAATTAAAGATTTATAATATCTGTGTTAACTTTTACAGGTGTTCCATCACCAGCAGGCTACCTAACCCAAGGCCCCAGTACCAAAGTTCACATAGCTAGATGCGTAACTTCATCTAGAACCCTTGCTTGCTTATTTCCTCTGTTGCATACGGAGCCACAAACTTTTTTACTCTTTTCTTCAAATTTTTTTACCAGCTCAATCACATACTATGTTTCTGTTAGGGTGTATGTCATTAAATATTTGAGCTGTTCTGTGTGCACAACGATTTTCAGCACCATACATGAAAATTATTCCCTGTCCTTTCTTGGAGAGTATACACCATTTTAAATTGAATATTAAGACAATGTTTTGTTGAACAAATAAATTACTTGTCACTGTTATGTGAAAAGTCATTTTTATAAATAAATAACGGTTTAGTCTGCATAGGAATGTCTGTTACCTTTTTGAATAAAAAAAAACAAAAGGTAAGTGAGGCAATACCTCGAGTACATTCTTCGCTCGATTCTACGTTAATTCTGATTAACCGGCAAATTTTGGAAATATTTGCAAAGAGTTTGAAAATAGGCTCTATTATGCTCTAGCCAATAACGGAGCACATTTTGAAAACTTAATAATGTTAATGTTGAACATGAAGTCGTAATTTCTATTTCTTCGAATAAAATAAGTTTTCGAGCAAAATGTGTCGGGCATGGTTTACCAATGTTGTAGAAAGTTCAAACTAAAGTTTAGTTTAAACTAAAAAATAAAATACTTCGACATGGTTACTTGACTGTGATGATGAAGCAGTTAGCGTAGATCAGGTACTGAGATTGTGATGCTCGAAGATCGTGTACTTTGCTCAGTCTGCCTCTCTCACTCTGTCTCTTAGAAGCCACTTCTCTCAATTTTAGAATAATTTTTAATTTTATTAAATTTAATTTAATAATTTTTTAATTTATCTAGTAACATATTAAAATGTGTCGATATTTTAGAAATTGTTAGATTTGGCCCTAGGATATGCAAGAGAAAAAGTGTTTATTATTTCAAGAGGAATCCATAAATATAAAAAAATAGGTGCTTCCATTGAAAAAATGTAATATGACATATGTTCAGCTTTTCTGAGACCCTGTATAATATATTTTTGCCCGCCTCCAGTCAAGCAACTAATAAAAATGTTCATTTTGGCGGAGAGGCACGTTGTTGGGTGTTTCACATGAGATCGTGGAACCCAACGGTTTGGGTGTATCATGCTCGGCTACTGTTTTCTCATTGGACGCAATCCAAAGAAATCTAACACTGCATATATGCGCCATCCGACGGGAAGTCGGTAATAAAATGTGTTGTTGAGTGTGGGTCGAGTCTCCATATTCTTGATGGGAGAGCATATGTCGGTACCCCGACGAGTCTGAACACCAGATGACGAAACATGTGAAATCAATTTAATAGTGAAGAATGCATGTTTAATTGTAGGAGCAAAAAGTTGAAATCCGATTAAACCTCCTCAGAGTGAAGTATAATCATTTTTTTAAAAATTAAGGAAACACGCAAATTCGTTTGTTACACCCTAGAGGATGACAAAAAATAGGACGTTTAAAGGATCCGCCGCATTAGAATGAAAATTATAAATACCTACCGAAACAAGCGACCTATTCAATGAAAATAAATAATAATAATAATTAATAATAAATGAAAATGATCGATACAACTTGAGAGTGAACAACTCGAGAGATCGAAGAAATTCTTGGAATTAACCAGTCAGTAGTTCCATGGTGACTGCTTCAACTTCAACAAACGCAACGAAATCGACAAATTCTTAAAGCGGATGGTTAAAGGTGATGAAAAATAAATTATGTATAATAATGTTAAGCATAAGAGATCATGCTGTAAGCGCGGAGATGCCTATTGAACCAATGCAAGGACCAGTTTACATCCGATGAAGATTATGTTAGGTTAAACAAGTAATGATCAAAAATGCCCTGAATTAACCAGTATAATAAACCTTGTGTTCCATCGGGATAATGCTAGACTACACGTTTCTTTAGTCACCCAACACAAACTTTTGCACCTTGACTAGAATGGTTTGGTCAATCTACCGTACTCCCACGATTCTGACCATCATTTATTTAGACCGCTTCAAAATAGCATGGATGATAAAGACTGTGGAAGACTTGAAAAATCACCTGGATCAGTTATTTAGCCAGATACCTCTACGAGCGCAGGTTTATATAGTTACTGGAGAGATGGAGAAAAGTCATCAAACGGTTGATTAAATTTAATTTTTAGTAAATTACCAATAGTTGTTATTTACAGACAAATGTAGTTTTTCTGCTAGTCTAGATATGTTATGTATGCTATGTGTAGTTTTTAACTAGTTTGCTTTTTTTAGGCCTATAGATTTGAAATTAAAAAGGAATAAGAACATTTTAGCCCCAACGTTTAAAACGTATATTCATGAAGACGATAATGTGCGTTACATGAACGAAACCCCATCGAATTGTCATTATTTGCACCAAGATGGAAATTTAGTGGCCGCCTTGAGTATATGTACTCCCAGATCTGTGGTAAGAAGATTTTTTTGTCAAGAAATTGCTAAAACTGTATAACGAGTTTTCCACTCACACTAAATCGCATTTAACTCACTTAATGTGCGATTCAGCAACCAAATTGGTAACATCAAAAGACACAGATAGTTTTATTCATCTTCTGATGAAACTAATTGCGTGACGAGTAAAGTGTAAGTGGACAAATAAAAAGTTATACAGTTTTTATTTTACACCAATATCAAAAATGAACCAAAATTCTAAAATCAAAATTATCAAAAACACTTCTTATTAAAATTTTTAAATTTCT
Source organism: Cosmopolites sordidus (assembly GCA_031761425.1). NCBI lineage: Eukaryota > Metazoa > Arthropoda > Insecta > Coleoptera > Curculionidae > Cosmopolites > Cosmopolites sordidus. The sequence continues at coordinate 273,475 of JARFXV010001537.1, read as the reverse complement.
ATATTTTAGCATTATTGGTTAATAATAATGAGTTTACTTACCACTGATCTTTTAAATGCTCGTCTAGTGTTACTTTACAATGGTCACTTACGAATGCCACGTTGAATATTGTTATTAAACTCTATGATCGTCTGGACATTATTTTTATACATTTCTTACTTAACATTGCTTCCAAGGTTTGTATGTAATATATAAAAGTATCAGCATCTACAGACTATGTAGTATCATCTTATTGAAACCAGGCTTCAATTTCTTCGAAAAAAAAAGGTCCTGAAATTCCGCACACCATTGTTTCTGGACTGAACAGATATTTTTTGTATAGGATTTTATGCTGGTTTTATTTATTACGGCTGTTTTATTTATTGATTACTCTGTTTTAATAGAAATGAGTTTCATCACTTATGATGATGGTCAAATTATCATTTTCTTCAAACAGGTTAAGTATTAAACTTGAAGAGATTTACCACTAAACACCAAATAATTTTTTTTGAACTGCTCGACGCACGTTTCGTTAACCATGTGTGCATCATCAGGAGATGATTTAATCTTAGAAGATTAAATCATCATCAGTTGGTGTTTAGTGGTAAATCTGTTTAAGTTTAGTGTTTCACACCAAAGGTTCCAATAGAAGGATTGAGATTAAGTATTGTTTAAGTTGTTGCGTTTTGACCAGACACCCACCACTTTTGATAAACGTATCCTAAGTAAGCACGTGGTGATCTCGAGTCTACGGCGGCATGATGGATGCTAAACATCATCGTAGGGGATTGTCGATAGACACCTCTATCAGTCAAGTAATACCCATCCCAAAAACGTTCGTTTCCCGTGGACCATCTTATATAATGCATATTAATAACATGAACAAAATAATCCCACACATTTATTTGTATCATTAGCATTCCTGAAATTCGATAAAATGTTTCATATTTACGATCAGTTCTTATCGATTACAGCAAGGCCTAATATTTTTGGATAATTCGACATTTGAGATCCATCCGCTCACGCCCAAGTTGCAAAGATTGGCCAAACGAGAAGTTCGATACGATGATTATGTCAACACCGCTGGAATACCCCACATCATAAAAAGAGCCAAATTCGACAGTGATTTTTTAGTGGATGATCTGTTTCCAACTGCAGGTATAGTAAATACAAAAATAATCTTTCAAATTGAGCAGTTTTATTAATTATTGAATAAAACACAGAATTTGTGTTAATTTCAAAAAACTTTTTATTGATCATTGAAGCATAGGGTATGACATTTAAACACGAAAGGCAATATCTTCCAAATAACCACCTCTTGCAGCTACACAGACTTCCACTCTTTTGTCAAAGTTTTGGATGACACTTTGGCATAACCGTGGCTCTATCTCACCAATGGCTCGAATAATGTCCATCCTTTAGTTCGGGAATCGATTGCTGATTGTTCTTGTAAACCTGGTTTTTCACATAACTCCAAGGAAAATCACATACTTTTGGTAGCCAATTAACATCACCGTTTCATGCAATAGCTCTTCCAGGAAAATTTTCTCTCAATAAATCAGTTGTTTCATTAGCAGAGTGAGGTGCAACGCCATCCTGTTGGAACCCTCCAGATCAATATCATTCAATTCAGCCCACAAAAATCCAGTTATCACCTCATGATATTGAACACCATTCACAGTTACAGCTTCACCAGCAGCATTATGGAAGAAATATGGCCCAATTACACCTCATGACCATAATGTATACCAAACAGTAACTCGTTTAAGATGTAAAGGTTTCTCATGAATGAATTGTGGATTTTGCTCACCACAAATGGAGCAATTTTGCTTATTAACATAGTCACCAATTTCAATATGTACTTCATCTAACAAGATGATTTTTTTGAAAAAAAAAGTGAAAAAAAAACCATTTCCCTGGAAAAAAAGTATATTTATTTCAAGTTTCAAAATTCAGTTTGTTGTTTCATTATCCTCTTAAGATTATATTTGAAAATATAATGTAATATTTTTTAGCTCTTTATTACATACGTTTCAGTATAAATTTGTTTTGTTTTTTTACCAAAAAGGAAAACTTTTACACTATTGTCGTTTAATGTCAAAGTTGAAATTACTAGCATTAATTTTTCACACTATATTAGATGTTAAACGATGCACGTCACATTACGAAGCACATCATAATTTTTTTTATTAGATTACATTTTTTCGAACTTGTTTTTCTGAACACGTTGAAAAAGTCCAGGAATATTTATAATCTGGTTGGTAGCAGCTTTTCCGAAAATAAAAAGAATTCGCGTACAGAATACAATTTTGGTTTTAAATGGAATTTAAACACTCACACTGAAATCATTTTTATAGGCAACACAAATTGTCGTGGGGATCATCTCAATTAGTTAATACGACGTTGCCACTTTTATTACTAATTCTTAATTTTTTTTAAATTATTTTTTAGTGTTCATTCGATTATTTGTTAAATAATAACCAAATATTATTTATCAAATATGCTTCCACACATTATCCTTAGTGTGTACTTCCTTTTATGAAGCGCCAAACTATGTGTCGATTGCAATGGTACCAAATTAGAATTGAATGGTACCTGAAATGGAAATCTATTTGCTAGATTTATTTATATGGTCATAATGGATGTATGATCATCAGATGTTTTCGGGGTTCAGATCTGACATATAGCTGGCGTCACTTAGGAAAAATTCTTAACAGTGGTTGATTGTGCCAACTTTCAAACCTCATGTGTCAAAATATCATAATAATTTGTCTACTAGTTTCCGAGTTGTTGTGCTTTAAGTGACACTAGTTATTTATTATTTTCACAACAATGGAAAAAAAAATTCGTGTGTTGATCAAGCATTGTTTTTTGATGAAGAAAAATACCGTTGAAGCAAAACAATAGCTTGATAAACATTACCCGGACTCTGCCCCAGGAAAATCAACTGAATTCAAACGTGGCCGTACAAGCACCGATGATGCTGAACGCTCTGGACGTCCAAATCCGGTGATTACACCTGAGATCAGAAAAATTCACAAAATTATTTCGCAAAACCGTAAAGTAAAGCTGCAGGAGATAGCTGATATCATGAAGATATCGAAAGAAGTTTTTTTGCAAATTTCGATTTTATTTATCAATATATTCCCTTTGAAGAACAATGTAATCATTCCAATGCTTTTCTAACATTTTTACGACTTTTTTATAAAACGATTTCTCTTGATCTTCAAATATCGTTCAGTTTCGGCAATTACCTCTTCATTGGAGCGAAATGTCCTTCCAGCGAGCATTCTTTTGGGGTCTGAGAACAGAAAATAGTCATTGGGAACCAGATCTGGAGAATAGAGTGGACGAGGAAGTAATTCGAAATGCAATTCATGCAATTTAGCCATCGTTGCCAACAATTTGTGACACGATGCATTGTCTGGGCGAAACAGATTTTTTTTTTGTTCATTTGGAATCTTTTTTTGCGATCTCGTTCTTCAAATCCATCAATAAGGTTTTAGCTTTGTCGAGATAATCGATGAACAACATCCCATGCACATCCCAAAATACAAAGACCATAACCTTGCCTACCGATCGTTGTGTTTATAGTCCCTTTGGACGGCTTTGATCGGCTGCTGTCCACTCAGCTGACTGCCAATTTGACTCCGGGTGTAGTAATGAATGATCAATGTTTCATCTATTGTCATATACCACATGAAAAATTATTTTCATTTCCATTACACAGTTCCGAACATTGCTCAGAATCAGCAATACGTTTGGTCTCTGTGAGCAAACGTGGTACCAATTTCGATAGTCCAAAATGTTCATGCAGAATGATATAAACACTTCCTTTTGATATCTTTATGATAATAACTATTTCCTCCAGCTTTAATTTACGATTTTCGAAATAATTTTGTGAATGAGTCTGATGTTGTCTGGTGTAACCACCTCATTTGGACGTCCATAGCATTCAGTATTATCGGTATTTGTACGGCCACGTTTGAATTCAGCATATCAATCAATTAAAGTTGATTTTCTGTGGCAAAGTATGGGTAATCCTTATCAAGCCATTGTATTGCTTCAACAGTATTTTTCTTCATCCAAAAGTAATGCTTAATCAATATACGAAATTCTTTTTTCTCCATTGTTTTGAAAATAACAAACGTATCGTCACTTAAAACAATTCAGACTAGTAGACAGATTGTCATGCAATTTTGACACATGATATTTGAAGGTTGGCACAATCGACCACTGATAAAGATTTTTCGAAAGTGACGCCATCCATATGTTAGATCGGGGACTTATTGACCGATGTGTTATATATTAAAATAGCATATTTTAAACACAAATATATTTTATTATAAATTATACTTTATGCTTTTGTATGGAATTGCAGAAGTTGTGGTAACCCATCTAGTAGACACAATATTGAGGTCTGTTAAAAACATAAACTTACATTCTTTATGAGATACATTCAATTTCGAGTGAGGAAGATCTAGAAATGTATTCGAATGATAGAAAATGAACGAAATGACAAAGGGATCGACTGGTACAATGTGCAGAGGAAAAAATGTTTGTTGTAGGCAACTTATCCTGCATATTTCTCCTCCTCCGGGACTCCGAAAATCGATACTGGGACTCCGAGAAAGGAACATACCAATAAACTAGAAGATTTTGAGTTGTGTTTGTACCGTAGGGTTCTGTTAATACATTTGAAGAAATACATAAAAATAATACTCTTTCTAGAATGTTAGGGCAAGCACAGGGAAATTATTATCGCGGTTAAGGCCAGAAAATTGGAATATTTAGAACATGTTATGAGAGAATATCGGTACCGCCTTTTCTAACTGATTATTCAGAGAAAGATAATGGTAGGTGGAATATTTACAGAAGATCATTTTCGAAAAATATGCGATTGGTTTGATCCAAATATTATGTGCAGCAGTAAATAACATCTGACTCCGTATGATGGTAGCCAACTTCCGTAAAAAGAAGGCACAATAACTTGCACTTACACACACTTACTCTTACTACACACTTACTCTTTTGCAGTAAGAGCAGTTTGCAGAAGATCAAATGAAAAATCTTAAACGAAAGCGAAACGTCTAAATCATGATAATTACCCTAATTCACAAACTTTCAGTGTGACCTAAATATTCAACTATTTGATTTTAACGTCTAACTAATGACTCTTTTCTTTTTCTTTCTAAATTTTAATCAATATTCAGTCTAGCAAACAATGGTTTGATCAATTAACTGATAAGCTAATAATGGCACCAATAATTTAGCAATTTGTTCTTTAATATGTTATTCGAAGAACAATAGAATATACACGCCAACGTTAATTGAACCGTTCTTCAAATAACAGTTTCCTGTTTTGTCCACTCGTTAAAGTTCAGAAGAATGCAAATATACAAGGTACATTTCTTAAATAAGATTCGTTTTTTAGTAAGAGCAAAAATACTACAAATATCATTAAAATATAAATTTTTTCATATTCTACATACTTTTATCTACTTTTCTACATAATTTCCATTTTTATATGAAAAACAAGTTTTTGAATTCCAACGTCAAAGAAATCTGCCGCTTGTGAGAAGCCCAATCCATGACTACAGTTTTAACTTATTCGTCGTCGTTGTACCGTTAACCACCAAGTAAGTTCTTTAAATACCGAAACAGTGAAAATCACTGAGCGCATCGTGTGGACTGTAAGGTGGATGATCCAGTTCTTCCCATCCAAAATACCTGATTAGGCCTTGTCTTTGTTCAGAAAGATGTGACCTTGCATTGTCATGGAGCAACATCACACCGGAAGACAGTAGACCAGATCACTTGTTTTGTATGGCACGCTGAAGTTTTCTCAAGGTGACACAATATGCATCAGAATTGCTGGTTGTGCCTCTCGGCATAAAATCCACTGACAAAATCATTTCCCTGTCCCAAAAAGCAATTGCCATAATATTTCATGCTGAAATTGTCTGTATGGCTTTCACTCTGGTTGACGACGATATGTGTCGCCATTCCATTGTTGATTGTTGCTTGGACCCATGAGTCACGTGAGATACCCAAGTCTCAACTCCTGGAACGATGTGGTCTAAAAATTCATCTCCTTTCTGATAGTATCGAGTCACAAACTATAAAGCTCAGTCCAATCTCTTTGTTTTGTGATCGACAGAAAGCAGTCTTGAAATCCACCCAGAACACAATTTTCGATATTTCAGTTTCTCTGAAACTATGGTTTACAAAGCTGACCTTGAAAACTATGGTTGTCAGTTCTCTCGAATTTTATTGTTCACATAACGAACCAAATCTTCAGATATCAGAGAAGGTCGGTAAATAAAAGGTCCGAGCGTGTAGTCCGCGAAGTCTGAGGAATATTGCGCATTGCACGGGCCTAAACAATTCGGCTGTATTTACATCGCTTGATTTACATAACAAAAACAATAGAAGAGCATATAACACAATTTAACAGCTGCAAAATCGTATCTTACAAAAATATAACGAATCTTTATAAAAATACCCTAAACCAATAAATTAATTTAAACATTTTAATTATTTATAAATTTTAAAGGAACAAGACAGATTTTTTTTCTATATGTTTATATCGTCTTTATATTTTGTGTTAAATAATTTGTGAACATTCTCTAAACACTAAAACACTTTTTTTGAACTGCTGGACGCACGTTTCGCTAACCATGTTAGCATCATCAGGAGATTATTTAATCTCTACATTTTTCATTACTTTTGTCAACATATTAGTTAATGTTAATGCAGTCATTTCAGCACTGCTGTTGAGTTGCTGTATGTATATGGGGCGTAAGCCATAAATACTGATGTAAACTGTTTCCTTTCTATAAAAGATCCCATAAAAAGAATTCAGAGTTGTCAAATCAACTTTGCATGAAAATTGTGAATTTGGTAAAAGTGGTCTATGATGGCATTCCGGTTTTCTAATCGTTTATTATAGTATGTAGGTAACATACAATAATAAGTTAATAAATCTTGAACAATTTGAATTTTATAGGGCAATGTGTGCAAGTTAATTTTCAAAATTCGGGGTAATGTACGTGGCGAAATTCCCAGTTGTTCATGACGTAGTGGAATTGATGTTTTTAATAAACGATAAGTTGCCATTTTATGGGCGCTGAACGATTAGGATATTTTTGTCTACGTTCACATTGAGTTGCAATAATTGAACTATTATTTTAATGTACATTACAATAATTTTGCTATGTTCTTTTGGTGTGTATTTGTCCATAATAAAACTTGCACGTCTGTACTACATATTTGCCAAACCCAAACTGTCGAAAATATCAGGAAATTTTCTTTTAGGAAATCTTTGGGACCGAAATGAAATACTAAACGACAACATAGACACATTTTTTGATGAAGATCTCTTCCAAAATACTGTCGAAAACAATATTCTCCATCGAAAGGCGCAGCCGATGACCGTCGAACTGGCCTTGTTCTTTGATGAAGCAGCCTACAAAATATTTGCGCCTTATTTCGGCTACGACGACAAAAAATTACAGATTATGCTCTTGGCTTATATTAATGGGGTAAGTGACATAATAAACTGTTTTTTTATTGCCAAATATATTTAAATATGTAAAGAAAATTACAATAAGTTAGTGATATGACATTGATAGTTAAGATGGATCATACATTAAAATGTTACAAAATAAAAGTTAAACTTGAATAGATTTACCACTAAACACCAAATGACTTTTTTTTTTGAACTGCTCGACGCACGTTTCGCTAACCATGTTAGCACCTTGAGAAGATGAATTAATCTAATTCTAAAACTAAACTATGTTCTATTTATATGAAAAGCCTCACCTAACGAAGCGTGTAAAAATCATGAATCGTGAAGTTTACTAAGCCTTACATTAACAACTAAAAAAATTGACTGAATAGTTTAGTTTTAGGATCAGATTAAATCATCTCCTGATAACATGGTTAGCGAAACGTGCGTCGAGCATGTTAAAAAAAAGTGATTTGGTGTTTAGTGGTAAATCTCTTCAAGTTTAGTGTTTCACACTAAAGGTTCCAACAGAAGAATTGAAAATAAAAGTTAATTAATTTAGGTTATAGGTTCTTAAACTAAGACCCAAGACAAGTTTTAAACTGCAAATCAGTTGTATCGAAAAACCTTTCGTTATTCTTAAAATTTATATCTGGATTAAAGACTGCATTGCCTCCAAGGTGCCCATAAGCTATATTAAACTATTAAATTATTAAAAAAATAATTACCTTAAATGGAGCAATATATTAGGTTTCTTATTTGATGCAGGTCCAGGCATTGTATCATCATCCAAGTTTGGGAACTAGTCTAGAGCTTGTTCTGGTAAGACTGGATATTATGAAGACCCAACCTAGAGCGATGCCTCATTATAACGGTGACAGATCACCGTTGTTGGACAGTTTCTGCGAGTATCAAGCCAGCATAAATCCCAGAGATGATAGTAATCCAGATCATTGGGATATGGGCTTATACGTTTCTGGGTAATATTAGCAAAATCATTTAATTTTAAGATTTAATTTCCCACCTCATTCAGTACAGTACTTTTTAAAAGTTTTGTTTTTCATATATAGATGGCGTTAGTTGTATTTTTAAGTATCTAACTTAATCTTAAATATCTAACTTAAAAAATTGTAATGACTATTTCTATAAAGTATTTATGTTTGTCGTATGGGTATAACCTTAAGTTCTAATTGATATAGTAAGGCAGAGGATAGTATTATATATCGAAGTATAGGAATGGGCGAATATCCGGCAAAGTTTCGAAAAGGACTCTCAATAAAAATCAATTGATCATAGCCCGCCAAATAATGCAGAAAACTGAATTTGATACTCCTTTATTGCAAATATTCATAGATTTCAGACGGGCGTACGACCACGTACAAAGAGCAGTAATATACGAGGCCATGCAAGAAATGGGAATATCTCCTAGGCTTAATGGATTAACCCGGATGATAATGGTGAATTCCAAGACAATTCCAAGTCAAAGTCAGCAGCGCAACGGACATAAATGTAAATGGAACAATGATAAATAAAGAAAAAACAGATCGTAGGATATGACTCAGAGATATTAACACGATTAAAACAATTATTAAGAGCGACATGAAGACATTGAAGTTGTGAAGGAATTTACGTATCTGGGCAGCAAACTACTAAAATAACAACAAAGCAGGAGATATCAGAAAGCGTATTATGAAAAGTAACAAAGTTACTTATTCCATGTATTCTGTCCTAAGGTCTAAACTTATTCAAAGGAACACGAAAGTTAGAAGCTATAAAATATTCATGCGGCCAGTAGTTATTTATGTCTGCGAGACGTGGACCCTAACAAAGAAAACAAAAGAAATGGTTGCAGTATTTGAAATAAGAATACTCAGAAGAATGCTTAGTGCTGTAAATTACAATAAAATTTAGAGGATCAGATATAACTTATAACTCAAGCTTCTGACTTCTAACTCAAGCAATTGTACAAAGATCTGGATATTGTAGATTATCTAAGACACTGCTCATATGTATGGAACATGTGGCGAGAATGACAGAAAATCGACTAAGGAAAAATACCAATGAAAATCACCGAGTGGCGCATAGGTGGTGACAGAAAAAGAGGCCGAACAAAGACACATTGGCAGGACAATCTAAGAAGAAATGCTGAAAAACTACTGCTCATCAAAAATTAGTTAAAGGGTGCTGGAGATGAATCCGGTTAGAGACAAAAGCTGAAAGAGGTCAAGGGTCACCGATGGGCTGTAGCACCATAGGAAGAAAAAGAAGAAGAAGAAGAATAAGTATATCATATGTTTTTACCATTGCATTATTTTTTTTTGTTATATACAACTGTTTTTCAATTGAACTATGTTACCCGTTCATGGACATTCATTTTAAATAAATAAGTTTAATTATATTAATAATAAACTAAGTACTTAACTGATTTTACAATTATATATATATATATATATATATATATATATATATATATATATATATATATATATATATATATATATATATTATTTTGTATTGTTTGTCTCTAATAGCAGTCTTTCAATGGCAATATATATATATATATATATATATATATATATATATATATATATATATATATATATATATATATATATATATATATATATATATATATATTATTTTGTATTGTTTGTCTCTAATAGCAGTCTTTCAATGGCAGGAGTAAGCTCAAGTCGAAACTGTGATTCATACGAAACAAGATATGTACCAGTGACCAGGGTGTAATCTATCAACTCAACCTTTTAGTTGCGTCGGTTTGATCATTTTATTTCGAGATTTATCTCTTTAAAAACTTTCTATAAATAAAAATAAAAGTTGATGAGATAACAAGCGATATTGCACAATTATAGACGTTTCCATTTTTAAATATGGTAAAAGACGACAGAGATTTTCTAAAAATGATGGTGTTATAACATCATTTCTTTTTTCAATTCTTCTATTGGAACCTTCGGTGTGAAACACTAAATTCAAAGAAATTTACCACTTAACACTTGAATCACTTTTTTAAAGTTCTCGACGCACGTTTCGTTAACCATGTCAGCATCATCAGGATATGATTTAATCTAATTCTAAACCTAAACTACGTTCTATTTATGCGAAAACCCTAATTGCTAACCTACTACCTACGAAGCGTACTACCTATCTAAAGAAACGTGTAAAAAAAGGATACAAGGAAAAAGGGGGAAAAAGAGAACAAAAGAAAGAAAAAAATGAACCTTGAAGTTTTCTGACCTTTTCATTAATAATTAAAAAAGTTGACTGTACGGAATAGGTCCTTTTTCCCGGTTCATTATTTTCCAGCATTTTTCTTTGAATGCTTTCATATGCATCCAAAATTACACTTTTAGCCAGTCTTAAATTACTAATGTCTATATTGTGGTCATGTTCGATATATATATATATATATATATATATATATATATATATATATATATATATATATATATATATATATATATATATATATATTATTATTATTATTATTATTCACGTATGGGCCCTGGTGGACCACGCGAAGTACAATTAGAGGCGTTTGTTGTTGTTAGTCTTCCTTTGTGCCCATACTAATTTCATTCTTTCGCTATGAGCTTTTTTCCTTTCGTCAGACCAAGTTGTTCCAGTCTTCCTACATTTTTCTCTCTGGCCAACCTTCCAAACGTTAACCTTGTGTCTGAAACAGCCTCTATCCTGAATTTCACGTTGTGTAATATTTGCTGATCTTAGGTCCTCTTTAATTGCAGCAATCCATTTAATTATTTCTACTTTAGCTTTACTCCTATTTTCATAAAATTCGACTATTTGTCTAGTTAATCTACTCGGATTCATCCGTTTTATGTGTCCGTACAACTTAAGTCTTCTTTTCCTCACATTGCTATGTATATCTGCATATTGTTTGATTTCTTGGTTTTCTCGAAGTCGGTATGTTGTGCTATTTATTTGTTTGGGGTCTAGGATTTTTCTTACGATTTTTCTTTCCTTCTTTTCAATATCCTCGATGTTCCTTTTTCTATTCAAAATGAGCGTTTCTGCAGCATATAGACATTCTGGCTTAATAACTGTGTTATAATGTCTCAGTTTTGTGTTTTTAGATAGGCATTTTTTGTTGTAAATATTTTGTGTAAGTCTCAATGCCGTTTCCATTTTTTGACATCTACCCTTATTGGCCGCTTTTTCCAACCCATTTTCCATGATTATTTCACCCAAATATTTGAATTGAGAGCCTCGTCTGATGTTACCATATTTTGTTTTTAGAAATGGCGTTCTTAGTCTATTGCAGGTCATGTATTGTGTCTTTTCAAAGGAAATTTGGAGTCCTACATTTTCTGCTGTTTCTTTTAGGATTTCAATCTGTTTCTGTGCCGTTAATACATCTTGAGCTAAAATTGCTAGATCATCAGCAAATGCCAGACAATCAATTTTGATGTTGGTTCTCCCCAGTTTAATGGGCTGGTCAATATTCAGGGCCGACTTTTTTTCACGCCACTCCTCTATTCCTTTTTCTAGAACACAGTTAAATAAGAGTGGCGAGAGTCCATCCCCTTATCTCACTCCAGTTTTAATTTCGAAGGGCTCTGAGATCTCACCCATGAATTTAACTTTTGACCTTGTGTTAGTTAACGGTGCTTTAATAATTGCCAGCGTTTTCAGATCTAGTCCTTGTTCTTTCAAGATTCGGAATAAAGATTCGGTCAATAGAATCATATGCTTTTTTGAAATCCACAAATGTACAGACGAGATTTTTATTGTACAGTTTTTGATGTCTTAGAATCAAGTTCAGATTCAGGATCTGTTCAGGGCAGGATCTGCCCGGTCGAAAACCTGCTTGATATTCACCAATGTTAGGCTCTAACTGTCCCTGTGCTCTGTCTAGTAGACATTGAGATAGAATCTTGTAACAAACTGGGAGAAGAGATATCCCTCTATAGTTGTTTACATCCGTTCTATCTCCTTTCTTATGTAGTGGATGGATTAGAGCATATTTCCAATCTTCCGGAATCCGTTCGGTTCGCCAAACTTCTTGTAGAATTTTGGTTATTTCTTTGATTGTACCTGGACCAGCGGATTTCAAAAGTTCAGCAGTGATTCCATCTTTACCAGAAGCCCTGTCATTTTTAAGCCGCTTGATTTGCCTTATTATTTCATCTTCATTATTCATCTTCATTCGGTGGTAATGAATCTGGGTTTGTTTGTTTAGGTTTTAGTGTTGCTAATTTGTTTAAGGGCTCAGGACAGTTTAGTATTTGTTCAAAATATTTCGCAAGTTCTTTGCAATTGTCTTGGTTATTTAGAGCTAATTGTCCGTTTTCCTTTTGGAAGCAAAGACTTTGCGGTTGATAGCCTGTTAATTTAGTTTTAAATGTTTTGTAAAAGTTTCGGGTGTTATTTTTTTGGAAATCTTTTTCTATTTCATTAAGTTGATTGTTTTCATATTTTCTTTTAGTTTGTCTAATTAACTTCGATGTTTCTTTTCTTACTTCCAAAAAGATGTTATAGTTTATTGCTGTTATTTGACCGTTCCAATGTTTGAATACTTTACTTCGGCTTTACTTCGGCTTAATACTGCTTGCTCGCAAACTTCATCCCACCACGGATGTTTTCTACGTTTTTGTAATGGTACCAACTCTAAGGCTGTTTTAATAATTTTTTGTTTCAATTCTTGCCAGTTCTGTGCTGGTTGTTTATCAAGCTCTTCTGTTAGGGCTGGTTTTATTTTCGTTGGGTCAAACTTTGGTATTAGCAGCCTCTTTTGAATAAGTTTTCGAGGTTTTAAGCTAAGTTTGATTCTAGTCAAGTAGTGATCTGTGTCTATATTTGCTCCTTTCCTGACTTGAACATTCAAAATCTCTTTATAATTGGGGTACGAAATGGCAACATGGTCAATTTGAAATTCACCCATGTACGTGTTTGGGCACCTCCAGGTCTTTTGCTTTGATATTTTCTTCTTAAAATGGGTTGACATTATTTTTAGATTAAACTGCGAATATAGTTCAACCTATCTTCTACCATTATGGTTAGTCCATTTATGAGCGGGAAAACTGCCGACTGTTTTCCTGTACTTTTTTTCTTTCCCTAGCTGGGCGTTGAAATCACCCAATAGGATTTTTACATGGTTAGAGAGAATTTTAAAGATAGTCTTTTCTAGAATTTCCCAGAACTTATTTAGTTTTTCAGGATTAGATTTATTTTCTTCGTTAACTGGTAGGTGTGCATTGATTAATGTGTAGTTTTTGTTAGCACACTTGAGGGATAGTGTCATAAGTCGATTATTTACTGGCTGGACATTTGTTATAGAACCAAGAATGTTTCTTGAGACAGCGAAAGCAACATCGAGATGTGGTATATTTTTGAGTATTCTTTTGTCCGTTTTACTTTTAAAAAGTCTGTAGTTGTCGAATTCCAAGGTGTTATCATCTGTCAATCTGGTTTCTTGCAAAGCTAAAATTTGGATTTTTTGCTGATTTAATGTTCGCCCCAATTCGTGTAGTTTTCCTGGACGCAGGAGAGAATTGATATTTACCATTCCAAAGAAAGTTTTTGTTTTCGGTTTCAGACGTTGGCCAGAGGTCTCCGACTCCCTCTGAAAGATTTTGCGTTTAAGCCCGGACGCCCCAGAATTCGAAAGTCCGGTTGGTTGGCAGAGGATTGTCCACCTCCTGGGGTAATTTTGTAATTACTAGAACGCTTCATCTTGTACTTTGAATTAAAGGTTTGAACCATGACGGTTCAGAGGTATATATATATATATATATATATATATATATATATATATATATATATATATATACTAGAAATTGTGACAAAACTTCTTCTTAAGTTCTTTTATTTAACAATATTTTCATTTTCAGAATAGATCAGCAAAATTTCATTTATGTCTCAAAATATTGATGAATTAGCTATCATTATACGTATTTATTTTTATACAGTAAATATTTTTAGTTTTTCTGAAAGATGATCATGCTTATTATAGGCTGGACTTTTTTGCATATGAAAATGGCAAGAAGAGTACCGTTACTATGGGATTAGCAACAGTTGGTGGTGTTTGTTTGGACAAATATGCCTGTATCATAGCTGAGTTTGGGACAACTAATGTATTTGGAAAACCATATCCTAGCGCTGGATTTACCAGTGTGTATATATTAGCCCACGAAATTGGACACAAGTAAGTGTTTGTTCAAATTTAATCATTATTACGTTGTCTCTGTCAGTAAAGATTCTGGCTAGAATCATAAACAGACAGACTGATATTAGTGAACCAATACTCCCGGAGAGTCAATCTGGATTCAGAGCAGATCGTGAAACAAAGGATATAATATTGTCGCTACGTCGGATACAAGAAAAATATAGAGAACAAAATGAAAACCTATTCGTAGACTTTATGGATCTGTTAAAAGCGTTTGACTCCGTTGACAGAAACATAATATGGAAGTTCGTGGATATATCCACGTAAACTGTTGAACATGGTAATACTTCTGCACAATGGCATGAATGCAAAAGTTTTGACAGAAATGGGGGAAACTAAGACTTTTGAGATTAAGACCGGTGTTAAGCAGGGCTGTGTGATCGCTCCTGCTCTTTTTTCTGTGTATGTTGATGGTTTCCTGCATTATGTCGGAGTCAATAGTAGAGCTGCAGTATGTTGATGACTAGGCGTTTGTAGCGCATAGTTCGTCGCCGTTGCATACGGTACTGGACTTATTTAGTGAGGTCTAAAACACGGTGTGCTCAGACTTAAAACGAAAATATTGCAACAAACGACTTCAAATATGGATAGAGAGATCACTGATGTTTTTGTGAATGGTCAACCACTGGAAGAACTAGCATGATTCCCGTATTTGGGAAGTTAAATTTTCTACTCAGCCGACCAGCAAGAAGAGGCTAATGAGGAGAGTGTTTATTAACCGACACTTAAGAGAACATACTACAATAATTTACAAGGACATAATAATTTCCACCCCCCTCTATGGAACTGAATCATGGATCCTGTATTAGAAGCAAATAAAACAACTAAAGAGATTTCATCAAGGCTGCCTCCGGAAAATCTTTCAGAATAAAATGGCAAGGGTATCAGACCAATATGGAGGTACTTGAATAATCCAGCAGTTTGAGATTCTATCTCAGATCATAAAAGCTCACCTGAGGGGAGGTTGGGTTTCCGGAAAGTACTCGAAGATCTAGGTTTCGTCACCGGTTGTCACTCTGTTCATAACATTTGGATCGGTCTCCAAACGTTACAACAGTTGACAAATTGTCATTTATGCTTGTCTGACAAAATCTTCGGCACCAACTTCGCGCACACCTTTGGCATTTTGCAAATTATCGGTTACAATCGAATGCACAGTTAATTTCCGTAACTGTTGTGTCGTCAAACGAACACTTAACCGACGATCAGTGTTCAGAAATTCTCGCACATTTCATCGGTTCGGGCCGAGATCAACGTTCAACGTTTTCCTGGCCTTCTTTGAATCATTTATGCCACTCCGAAACACGTGTCCGTCCTTGTAAGCCTAGCGGATTATGTGAAAAGTCTCCGTAGTGGATTAGTTCAATTTCACGCAAAATTTGATGGCACATCGTTGATCGATGTTTTCTTGCATCTTGACTCTCGACGTGAACTTCAAATACACGTTCACTTCTTACACGATCTACGCACTCCAAAGTTTCGGAGACAACTGATAACATCACCCACCTCCGATATCACTTATAAAAACCATCACTCACCTCTTCCCCTTGGCAGGAATAAAGCAGTTCCGATATTTATTGGACTAACCCTTCTCCGCCTGTGGAAGTAGAAAATAGAGAACGAATATAAGAACACTGCTCTGAGAGACTCCAGTATTGATTGGACATAATGAACTAAATTATTATTATTTAATAAGTTATTAAATAACAAATTCTTTGGGTATTACATATGTTTCAAATTGGCTTACAACATTATTATTATATGAAAATAATATTTTCATATAATATAATAATATAATCAGTACATTTTATGGATAAAATTTGCTGATTATGACTGATATTACAACTTTTTTCATAGTTTGGGTATGCATCATGACAGCAGCGGTAACAACTGTCCTAAAGATGGATATATAATGTCCCCATCGAGAGGAACTAATGGAGAAACTCAATGGTCGAGTTGTAGCGCTGAAATAATGTCAAAATTAGGGTAATTATAACTGTTTTATATTTCCAGATGTTTCATATCATATTAATTATCTATTTATTTCATAGAAAAACAACAAATTTGTATATTAGAATATACTGGAGAACAAAAAAAGTCAACGCTATACTCCAGTTTATTTTATTGTATTAATTTTATAAGTTTTTATGTACACCGTAACAGTATTATGGAATGATAAAATAAATCAAGAAATATAACTTATCTTTAATATAAAAAAATATATTTGATAATGTATTCCGTGTCTTCTTGTGATAAAAAATGTCAGAAGTGTTGTATATATGTTTAAAGTTTGTTTAAACTTGTTGGTGACCAGATCACTCAAGAGTTCGATCAGTGCTATCCCATATATCTTCTATCAACGATAAATCCGGGAATCTGAGCTAAGCCGGCTAGTTAAGTGTGACTATAACAAATTCTTCTAAAAAAGATACTTTTTTGACGAGCTTTATGCGACCTGGCGATGTCTAGCTGAAATGTTAGATTTGGTAATGCATACTGCATTGCAAACTGCATTGCATATTACATTGTATACTGCATTGCATGCTGCATTGCATGCTGCATTGCATGCTGCATTGCATGCTGCATTGCATGCTGTATTGCATACTGCATTGCATGCTGCATTGAATACTGTATTGCATAATGCATTGCATACTGCATTGCATACTGCATTGTATACTGTATTGCATACTGCATTGCATACTATATCTGCCGATAGACGACAAGCTGCAACATTTCAGTTACATAACGGACCGCCTTTAAACTAAAACCCACTCTGATGATTATTAGAGATGACCTACTCTGAAACTCGCCGAAACTCGATTCCGATCTGCTCGCCGCCCGTACAAGGATTTTGGGGATTTTTTTGGCTTAATTTACCCGAGAAGTCCGGGTAAATTTAGAGAAGCTTGAAGAACAAACTTCATGTAAAAATTTATGTCTGAATTTGGTTGTTCCGAACAAATCATGGAGAGTTGAGTGTCAAACGCAATGTTTTTTTTGGAGAATTTGGAGCTGTGGCGGCTCGTGGGTTTTTAAAGTGGGAGGGCGTAGAAGTAAATAGTGCCCCTGAAGATTTTTTTTGCTTTTTTCTTCCTCCTTCTTACTTTTCGTGCGATTGAAACTCTATACAGGAGGTGAACCAGGAAAATGAGTTAAAGGAAAGAAACTGGGCGGAAATAAAATATGGTGTTTTGCTCTGAAAAATTGTTTAATGTGATAAATGCTGGAGGGGCGGCGCTCCAAGGCCCTTCCTCACGAACCGCCACTGACTTGGAGTCTGTGCACCGCGCAGGGTGACAGAAATTGGAAATGCACCAATAGACCGTATAGATATCTAATTAAGGCTGTATACATTTGGATTTTAATGCGAGGAAGTAACTTACTTGACCTGGATGTCACCGTAAGACACCGTAAATGTCGATTAACAGTCATCCTGGAAACAGTTCTTCCGGTAGGAAAAATGACATTTTCATATCAATTTCGTATAATAATAAAAATATTTTAAAAAAAAGGAAATGTTTTTCTCGTGCTTCACGTAAAAATTCTCAATCCTCAAACTCCAACAAGCATCTCGCGATACCGGTTTCTGACCTTAAGCCGTCATCAGTCGGGCTCGAGTTGAACGTTGGAAAGCAACTGAAGAATTGATTTGACTTGACTTTTAGCTTGGTTTTCTAGATAGCCCTGAAGCACCTTCTCATTTTGCCTGATGTTTCCCCTTGTCCTGGTGGGATTTTGTTTGTTGTTCTGGGCGCTTCATGGTAGCCCATGAGGTCCGAATTGATCACATCGTCCCGGTCAATTTTGATCACATCGTAAATTTAAACTAAATTAACAATTTTATGATATTGTAGTTGGGCAAAATGTTTGAAAGATTCGGCCAAACCAGTCAGAAATAGAGACCACTCCCGATTTTTGGACGTTCCCGGAAGGATCTTCACTGCCAAAAAACAATGCGAAATTCTTTTGAGAGATAAGGATTCAGTCGCGGCACCGAATCAGCAACAGTCCGAAATTTGCTACAATCTTCAATGTAAAACACCTCATAGAAGTGGTTATTACTTTGCTGGGCCAGCACTAGATGGAACTTCCTGTGGAAGTGGAAAGGTAAGCTCAGAAAAAATGCACTTTTTCTAGCAGTTCTTTGATGGATTTGGTTTTTTTGTACTTGTAGTATTGTTATGGTGGTCATTGCAGTACCAGACAACTTCCCAAACCAGTAAAGGTTGTACCAGGTGGATGGAGCTCTTGGAAGCAAAGTGGTTGTTCTTCTGGGTGTATAAAAGATGCTAAAGGAATTCAGATGAGTACTAGAGAATGCAACAATCCTGCTCCTGTCAATACTGATAAAGGATGTGAAGGAAGTAACAGGCAATTTAACTTCTGCCCAGATAAGCAGGTAAAAAAATATACTTGCTATGTTACCAAAATAAATCATCGTCCAGTAAAATTATTTATGTTAAAACCAATATTAGGTTACGGTATTGAGAATAATTAATTAGAAAAAAACTAAATGGAGAAAGGTCTCGTTTTTCGTTATTTTTATTCCGTTCAAGTTTATTATCTAATAGTAATAGTGATTAATAAAATAATTGTAAAACTAAAGTGTGAAGTAGCAAGAGCAATTAATTTACTACCAACTAAGTAATTTTGAAAGATATAGATATATTGTTAATCAAAAATCAAGATCATGTTGACTGGTTTATCCGATTATACTGGTGTTGTGACTTATAATCAATATATCAGTATACAAGGTGTGACTATTAAATAAGGAGACTGTAAAACATTTTATTTTAATTTCATACATATTTACTTATTATCATCTTCAATAGACACCCCTCCTCTATCCCTATAACGCTCCATGAGAATATTCCATTGTTCGAAACAGTGCTGGAAGTCTTCTTCTGTCAACTCCTTCAGATTGCGAGCCGCTTTCTCTTTCACAGCTCCCACGAACTCAAATCTTGTTCTTTTTAATGCAGATTTCGCCTTAGGAAACAGATAGAAGTCACACGGCGCAAGATTCAGCGAATAAGGTGGATCTAACACTGGAATGCTGTACTTGGCTAGAAACCTCTTGACAGATAATGCGTAAAGAGCCGGCGCATTGTCTTGATGGAGAACCCGTGACTTGTCCTTCCACAATTCGGGTCGTTTTTCCTTATTCTTTAACGGAATTTGGCAAGAACGTGAAGGTAGTGTTGATTAATAGTTTGACCTTTAGGAACCCAGTGAAGGTACACAATCCCATGAATATCGAAAAAAATAATCATCATTGCTTTGAATTTTCATTTGCTCACTGAGCTTTTTTGGCTCTCGGTGAATTTGGGATTTTCCAGTGCATGGATTAACGCTTCGTTTCAGGGTCATAAGTAAAAAAAAATATGATTCGTCACATGTTATTATCCTTTCCAATAAGTTTGGGCCATTTTTAATGGCATTCAAAGTGTGAGTACTAACATTTTTGCGAGCTTCTTGTTGTTCAAACGTGAAGAATTTTAGGCATCATTTAGGCACACACTTTTTGCATGTTAAAATTGCTATGTACAATTTGCATATCTCGCATTGTTACTGCAAAACTAATGGCCTACGTTTCGGGCTGTTTCCACATACTCCGTACTTACCCCATTTGGGTCTCAGCGATTCCACTCCCTTAAACTAACCACTTATTTTACAGAGTTGGCTAAATCGCATTATACTGAGGGTATTTGAAAGTTGGATCACCATTGATCTAAATATTAAAAAATAAAAATAACTTTTCGAACGAGCCCCGTATCATCACCTCATATTTGATCCATATTTATAAAACATCAAATCGATCAAGAAATAAAATTAATACCCAGAAAGACATAAATAAAGTCTTCCCTAAGAAGATAATCAAATAAAAGACAAATATTGAATATAGCTCGTACAAGTGAAGTAAAATAGAAGAATAATGTTTAAAAAAGCATCATCATTAACTTTTAATTCTAAATTAATAAGCACAATCCTTTTTTAATAAGTGAAATTCTTTGGGAAAAATTATCTCGAATGTGCAGATGAATGTTTTAAGTTGGACTTTTTATTTTCTATATTAAATTATAGATATTTATCTCACTCTGAAAAAAATTAACGAATAGTTTGCCACCCTAATATAACATTTATGTTTCTTTTAGTTATGCAAAAATAAAAAGCAAGCGCCAATTGATTACGCATCGCAGAAATGTAAGCAATTTTCAACATTACTACCGGAATTGGATCCTAAAGGTTCAGGTTTACAGGCCCCACACGAAGAAGGTAAGCAAGGAAGGTTTCAATTTTTCATCCATGTTTTGATCCCTTACTATAACATAATTCGTAACTTATTGTATTATGTTATTATTTTTTACATATCATCATAAGCACTTCGTATATTTATTTATATATAGGCCTTGTATCGGTGGCGGCTCGTGAGGGAGGGCGTTGGGGCGCCGCCCTTCCAGTACTTATCACAGTAAACAATTTTTCAGAGCAAAACACCATATTTTATTTCTGTTTCTTTTCTTTAACTCATTTTGCTGGTTCACCTCCTGTATAGGGTTTCAATAGCACGAAGAGAAAAAAGGAGGAGGGGGAAAGCAAAAAAAATCTTTAGCACCACTATTTTCTTTTACGCCCTCCCATTTTAAAAACCCACGAGCCTCCACTGTCTTGTAGGTCTAAGGCTTGGTTAGCGATTCTCTTTTACCGGTTTCTGTTTCTGGCAATATTTTTCCCGTTGGTGACATTCAGTTTCTTTAGGACTGTCTCATGCTACTTCCATTCCTCCTTTGGGTACTTATCTTTGAGTACTATGTATTTTTATTTTACTATGATTTGTTTGTAAACTTACTATATATTTCAAATGAAATATCTAATAAATATGTAATTAAATATGTAAAAAACAAGCTTAAGCAAGCAATAGTCGCGATACCCCCATTGTTTATTTTGGTTTTAAATCTATATTTAATAACTCAATTAACATATAACCGCAAAGTTCTATTTTTTTGTTTTTTTGCTTCTTTTAACCTTACCTTAACCTTGATTTTTTTTCCTCGGTACTGCTTTTATTTTCTTCTGTATCTTCCATTTCCGTTGTTGTTTCGGTATATACTTGACTCCCTTTTCTCATTGACTCTTCTTCCATATGTCCTGTCTCTTTGCCATGTAGTTAGAAAATGAAGATAAATAACGTTTTTGTGTTGGTTTTTATTTCTTCATTGCTGTTGAACGAGGGTACATTTTCGATAACAGCCTGCAGCTTTCTTTTGGGATGATATACCGGTTATATGAGGATAATTCTATTCCATTCTATTCTAAGATAGTACCGAGTATTGCAGGGGCCACTTTGTAAGTTTTGTCATATGATGTTTTTGATACGGTAGAAAATGTTACTTTATTTAATAACACTAGTTTACAAATTTTAACTTTTTACATACCCCGACAGAAATGTATATAAATTTGTTAAAAGTTCTGATCGTTTTTGCTACTTTTGTGGACAGTTTATATTTTCAAAAAAAAAGATGCCCCATTATGGATTCGTTAAAAAGTGCATATCTTCATTATTTTGGATTTCCTGTTGCGAACTAAGATAAAAAGTGGGTGCCTCATATGTTTTGTGAAAGCTGTAGAACTGTTTTACTCTAGTGATTATCAGGAGGTTACGTATACCTTCCATTTAGTTCACCAATGTCATGGAGAGAACCTAGTAATCATGAAAATTACTTACTTTTGTGTTAAGAAGACAATGGGATATAATATAAAAAATAAGGCCAAATTCCGTTTGTTATTAAGCCAATTTTACATTCGAAGGATCTTCCATATCCAATTTGTCCCGATAATTCGAGACAAAATATACTAGAAGATGACAATGAAAGTGATGTTGAAGTTAAATTGATTTCTAGTGATTCTGACGATTTCTCTCTTCGAGGAAACATTCAACATTTAATTAACCAAGCCGAATTAAATGATCTTATAAGAGATTTACAACTATCAAAAGATCCTCATTTTGAAAGTCTTTTATGTGTTAATGAAAAAGCTGCTTGGAAGTCATTCATAAGAGTTGTCAAAGAATTTTTGGGAAATATAAAAAGTATTTTTGCTAATTTATTGAAAAATTTTCAACAAATGGGGAGTGGGAAAAACTTGGGAAGCATGAGTGATGAACAGGGGGAACGTTCTCACCAAACCTAACCTAACCTACCCATAAGTCTATCAGGAAACCTACCGACTGGCGAGTGACGAACGTAG
The DNA here is from genome assembly GCA_031761425.1 of Cosmopolites sordidus. Lineage (NCBI taxonomy): Eukaryota > Metazoa > Arthropoda > Insecta > Coleoptera > Curculionidae > Cosmopolites > Cosmopolites sordidus. The sequence continues at coordinate 250,538 of JARFXV010001537.1, read as the reverse complement.
AACACTTCTCAGAAGGCAGCCGGACTTACCCAGCCTTTAACTGGCGTGAATGAGGGGTAATTCGTTTTCGGATTTTACACTCTTGTCTAGAAATAATCACAGACATTTAAGTGTGGATAAGTGTGTGCGTGTGTGTGTATATGAAAGTGTATATATGTGTATGTGTGGGGTAGGAAGTAAGACAAACAGAAAAATTAAAGAAAAACAACAATCCGAGCGCTGGAATCGAACCAGCTACTAATATTGGATTGCCAGGCGGACGACTAACCCATCAGACCATCGTGGTCGGCTCAAAACAAATAGTTTCATATAGAAAGTAATATCATTGAAAAGATGTGTACAAAATTTCAGCACAATTGATAAAATACTTTTGAGTTATCGGTCACGCTAATTTGAAAAATGCGTTTTTAAACTTAGGCACATAAAAATTAAATAATTGCGGTAACTTACTGACTAGTCAGCAATTCCAGCGCCGCCGTATTAATATACGGTGCAGGACATACCGAAGGACTATTGTCCTTCGTTATCGTATATATATATATATATATATATATATATATATATATATATATATATATATATATATATATATATATATACCGTGTGTCCCAGCCAAATGGAATAAATTCGTTAATAAATAAATGGAGGCGTGTTCGAAAAAATGCTCGAACACGTCGATTGGTATTTTTAGATGCGCATTTTTTTCAACAAATTTTTTTTATACAGGGTGTGTCCTGTAACAGTGGCCAATACCAACTTTCTTATTTTAAATACAACACCCTGTATATTATTTAATTTTTGGATTCTTAGATATTTATGGACAGGTGCGAATATCTGAAAATAAGCAGCCCCGAACCAATGCAAAAAACTAAATCCACTTAGCGTCTGACTTGTATCAAGCGATTGAGTGGTCAGCGTCTGTTCACCCAGGCTGAGATTTAATTTCTGGAACTAACCCCTCCAGTCTTAATTTCTGAACCGTCATGGTTCAAACCTTTTATTTAAAGTACTAGATGAAGCGTTCTAGTAATTACAAAATTACCCCAGGAGGTAAACAATCCTCTGCCAGCTTTGATGGTACAACCGGACTTTCAGATTCTGGGGCATCCGGGCTTAAACGCAAAATCTTTCAGACGGAGTCGGAGACCTCTGGCCAACGTCTGAAACCGAAAAGAAAAACTTTCTTTGGAACGGTAAATATCAACACTCTCCTGAGTCCAGGAAAACTACATGAATTGGGGCGAACATTGAATCAGCAAAAAATCCAAATTTTAGCTCTGCAAGAAACCAGGTTGACAAATGATAACACTTTGGACTTTGCCAACTACAGACTTTTTAAAAGTAAAACGGACAAAAGAATACTCAAAAATACACCACATCTCGGTGTTGCTTTCGCTATCTTAAAAACCATTCTTGGTTCTATAACGAATGTCCAGCCAGTAAATAATGGACTTATGACACTATCTCTCAAGTGTGCTAACAAAAACTACGCATTAATCAATGCACACCTTCCAGTTAACGAATAAAATAAATCTAATCCTGAAAAAGTAAATAAGTCCTGGGAAATTCTGGAAAACGCTATTTCTAAAATTCCCTCTAACCATGTGAAAATCCTTTTGGGTGATTTTAGAAGAATCATTAGCAATGGAAGGAGCAAGGCAGAAGATTGGCAGAAGCAGAAGATTGGAGGAAGGCAGAATAATGTCAATGCATTTTAAGAAGAAAATAACAAAACAAAAGACCTGGAGATGCCAAAACACGTACATGGGTGAATTTCAAATTGACCATGTTGCCATTTCGTACCCCAATTATAAAGAGATTTTGAATGTTCAAGTCAGGAAAGGAGCTAACATAGATACGGATCACTACTTGACTAGAATCAAACTTAGCTTAAAACCTAGAAAACTTCAGTGTCCAGGTACAATCAAGGAAATTTTATAAGAAATTTGGCGAACCGAACAGGTGCCGGAAGATTGGAAAGATGCTCTAATCCATCCACTACATAAGAAAGGAGATAGAACGGATGTAAACAACTCTTCTCCCAGTTTGTTATAAGAGTTTATCTCAATGTCTACTAGACAGAGCACAGGGACAGTTAGAGAAATTGGTGAATATCAAGCAGGTTTTCGATCCGGCAGATCCTGCCCTGAACAGATCCTGAATCTTAAGTTGATCCTAAGACATCAAAAACTGTACAATAAAAGTCTCATCTGTGCATTTGTGAATTTCAAGAAAGCATATGCTTCTATTGACCGCGAATCTTATTGCAAGGCTTGAAAGAACAAGGACTAGATCTGAAAATGCTAGCAATTATTAAAGCAACACAAGGTTAATCATTAAATTCATGGGCGACATCTCAGAGCCTTTCGAAATTAAAACTGGAGTGAGACAAGGGGATGGACTCTCGCCACTCTTATTTAACTGTGTTCTAGAAAAAGTAATACAGTAGTGACGTGAAAAAAAGTGAGCCCTGAATATTGACCAGCCCATTAAACTGGGAAAAACCAACATCAAAACTAATTGTGTGGCGTTTGCTGATGATGAAGCAATTTTGGCTCAAGATATATGAGCGGCACAAAAACAGATTGAAATCCTAAAAGAAACAGCAAAAAAGGTAGGACTCCAAATTTTCTTTGAAAAGACACGATATATGACCTGCAACAGACTAAGAACACCATTTATAAAAACAAAATCTGGTAACATCAGACGATTCTCTCAATTCAAACATTTGGGTGAAATAATCATGGAAAACGGGTTGGAAAAAGCGGCTAATAAGGGTAGATGTCAAAAAATGGAAACTGCATTGAGACTTACGCAAAATATTTACAACAAAAAATGCATATCTAAAAACACAAAACTGAGACATTACAACACAGTTATTAAGCCAGAATGTCTATATTGGGCAGAACCATTCATTTTAAATAGGAATAGAGACATCGAGAAGATTGAAAAGAGCGAAAGAAAAATTTTAGGTCCCAAACAAATAAATAGCACAACATACCGACTTCGAGAAAACCAAGAAATCAAACAATACACAGATATACATAGCGATAGGAGAAAAAGAAGACTTAAGTTTTACGGACACATAAAACGGATGAATCCGAATAGGCTAACTAGACAGATAGTCGAATGTTATGAAAATTGGAGTAGAGCTAACGTAGAGTGGACCTAAGATCAGTAAATATTACACAAAGTGAAATTCAGGATAGAGGTTGTTTCGGACACAAGGTTAACTTTTGGGAGGTTGGCTAGAAAGAAAAATATAGGAAGACTAGAACAACTTGGTCTGACGAAAGGAAAACAGCTCATGGTGAAAGAATGAAATCAGTATGGGCAAGGAAGGTCCACCAGGGCCCATGCGTGAATAATAAATAATATATATAGAGTTTTTTGACTTTTTTGGACTGCGCCCAATGAGACAATAGTAGTCAGGAGTTATACACCCCCGATCGTTGGGTTCCACAATCTCATGTGGAACGCACAACAACCTGCGCCTCCGCCATATTGAGCATTGGTTAGTTGCTTGACTGGGAGGTTTCGTCTGTTGGTGGTTAGAGTCTTCAGGGTACTGAAATATGCTCTCTCGCCAAGAATAGGGAGTCCCTCTCCACAATCAAACAACCCATATTTTCGCCGACTTCTCGTCGGATAGCTTATTCATCGAGTTTTTTACTTTTTTGGACTGCGTTCAATGAGACAACAGTAGTCAGGAGTTATACACCATCATAGTTATAACATCCATCCATCCATATAGTTATAATATAGTGGTTTGGAACCCACGTTAAGCTGTAGATCCAGTCGCTAAATAGCCTTGTATAGCTTTATGAAACAAAATGACTTTTTTAAAATTTTATATGTATTTCCTTCCTTAATCAGTCTTAGATGTTTTTCAACCAAAGCTATGTTTAGTATATCAAGCTGAGCATGATTATAATCCATTTACTGTTTCGTGAAGCTTCAGAACCTTATAGTTAATAATTCTTGTAAAATTCAACCATACTGACAGTAACACTTTTTGTGGTGAAGACCTGCAAGAGAAGGTAGGAAAGGTGATTGTTCTAGTGTTAATCATTGTTTTTTCTTAAGTGGATTGCTGTATATAGGATTCACTTTTCATCTTCAGTAAGAATTTGTTGAAAAAAGGATCTGTTCCTAATCTTGACAAAAATACACTGCATATGATACGTTAAATTATATTTATAAATTTATTTATTTTTTCCGTTTTTTAAATACCATTGTATTGTAGACCTAAAGTTATAAACTTGGTAGCCACCAAAATTCCTGGATGGTTTGTTTAAGATCAGCTTCAATTTTCAGCCAACAACAAATTCCTATCGAGCTTAACAGGTTATTCAGATTTTATACCGTAGAAAAGATTGAAATGACCTTTCTTAATTTTTTTCGGTTTAAAAAACATGCTAACATGTTCTGTTATCCAAGACATCAGGATAAATAGCATTAATGGCATTTGTGGTATTATTAGGCTTTCGAAACTCAATGATATATTAAGTCAAATGTTGAACATTAAAAAGAGTATCCTTTTAGCCCGTTTGTGGACAAGTTGTGCAATATTCTGCAAGAGAAAAGATTCTGGTGTTTTTTACACACCCAGAATTGAACTTAACGATCTGGGAGTTTCACCATATTATCCAGATGGCACTTGGTGTCACAAGGACAACACAGGCATGAACTATTACTGCATTCAACATCACTGTCTACCAGAAGTAAGTCTACCATATATTTTCTATTTTTAAAAAACTAAACTGATGATTCTTTTCTAGAATTTCAAGTTCACGAAAATTCAAGTCCCCTACCTGGATGACCTACCGTTTTTACAAAACGCCAGACCGAATAAGTATCCCTTACCATCCAAATTAAAAGATTATTTCTCAATAGGACCTAACGGTCGACCACTGAAAACCTCTATTAAAATATCTGATGTGAAACCTCCAGCGGAAGAAGATTGGGAAACCAAGGACTATGTGGAGCTGCCAACAATAGAAAAGAGATTTGGCGCTCTTGTTCAGGAAATGAACGATCTCGACTTTTTCTAATGCTTTTATTTTTCTATTTTTGTAATAAAATTCATTTTAACTTCCATATTTGCGTTTTAATTAGAACTCTTGTATTTATTTACCGACCATTAATTATTGACTGAACTGATTGATTCCTGAACATTATTGATTCTGGAGGAAACTAACCTTTTGTATTAGCTAGGGTAAGGTTGCTTACATCATACCACGCCCTAAGTGGTACCTTGGTATTACCATTTAGTGTCGTAGCTTGAAACAAAAGTTAATATTAGCTCTTTGTTTCATCGTGTTCTTGTGACGAGGTGATAAAAGGTACTGTCACTTTAAGAGCTAAGAGAGCTAACTTAAGAGCTATAACTATGGCGGTTTTGTTTTATAGAGGAGATAAACAGCTTTCAAATTATATATTTTGTCTTTCATATCATTTTTCCGACATATTGTGTATAAACATATTTTTCGTAATCTTTTGTCTGTTGGTACATTACTCATTATTTAATTTGAACTAGTGACAATATATTACCCACCTGTTATTTTTCAATCTGATGTTACGAAGAAAGCTAAAACGTTGCTTAGACACGTGTTTCATGCTCATACATAAACGGGCCAGCGAGTGGGTGCTAATAACATAATCAGCCGTGTTCGATACTTTCCAGTACCGTTTTCAGTGCCGGAGAAAAAAAAACTTAAATATTTTATTTATTTAACTGAGGTAGCCGATGCGTGATGGAAAATAATTTTGAATAAAAGAACTAAGATTTATGTGTAAATTCCTACGATATTTAAAAAATTGTATTACAGCTGTTTCAACACACAGTGGTTTTTTCATTGAAGTTTCTTATTTAAAAAATTTATTGAGATGAAATAATTATTAAATAATTTTTTAAATATAGCGGGATTTTAGACATGGCTCAGCTCTTTTATTGTAAAATATCAGTTATAGAATAAATAAATTTAAAAAATAATTTTATTTAAGCATCTTGTACTGCAAAAAAAGGTAAAAGGTTAGGTAAAATTTCTAATCTTGATACAGTAATATTTCCGGTGTATTTCTTGCTTGTTACATCATACGACTTTTACCTCTATTGTTCATTGATATATTTCTTATGTAGATGGATCTTCAATAAACTGAAGTCGAAAAAGGTGATGTTCATAACTTTGACTTCAAACCATGCTGTTTTTAAACTTTTAATTAAAAAATGCATGAATTAATAAAGCACTTGAATATTTATGTGAATGAATGGAGAAACAAAATAAACGAATGGTTATGACGATTAATGTAAATACGACGGAGAATAGAAACTCTGTCCGACTGAAATGCCCCAACTGAACCCCAAACTCACAAGAGCAAAAGCTGAATAATACGAGAGACTTCCTAATGACGGATAGTCCAATGTTGCAGGAGATGGATGAAACTTTAATGAAACTTACAAGTAAAAATGCTGTAGGAATAGACAATATACCTTCAGAACTAAGTGCTGAAGCTTGGAGGCAAAGAATTAGTTAAACCATTCTTCAATTAATAGTCAATATTTGGAATACTGAAGAGATGCCAGTTTGAGTTAATATGTCCGACTAAGAAAGGAGATAAACTAAAATGCGAAAACTATCGTGGCATCTCACTGATTTGCACAAATTATAAAGTACTAACAAACATAGATGTAAAACATAACTTAATACGAAGAAGAGTTTTAAAATACGAAGCAGAGTTTAAAAAAGGTCACTCAACAAAATATAAAGTGTTTCTAGTATTTCAAATAATGAAGAAGGCAACATAATTTGATACTCGTTTTTTCCAGATGTTCATTGATAGATAAATAGTCCATATGCAGATTACTTAAATACATTAATAGGATCACAAAAATTATTAAGAGCTATTCCCACGTATGATGAAATATATTTTCGGAATCTAATTTTCACATGTGCATTCTGTTAGTGCATCACCATATACAGTAAATATCTTGTTTCATACGTTTCAAACTCTTTAAATACAAAACTAAAATGCGAAAAAAATAGTGAAATTGATTTTCCACTTTTGAAATGACGTCAAATAAACATGATACAACTAATAAATAAATATAATATTTTAATTAAATGTAAATACATAAAACTCCAACTAAAGTCATTCATTGATTTGTGAAAATCGAAAATACATTCTGGATAATATAATAAAAATTATTCAAAAACAATGGGTTTCTGCCAAGGTTTCGACCATATGTGACTACCAAAACAAAGCTGTATTACTAGTCGCCTAAGCTACAAATCAGTTTTTAAGAGCCATATGAACTACTACTTTCGTTAAAAAGAAAAAATGACCTACATTTTGACAGCTCCATGAAAAGTGAAAAGTTGTATTCAAACAATCAATTGTGTAAGTTTATAACTTTTAAGTAATAATTGTGATTGATTTACTATACCAACAAGGGAATTTCGATCCAGGTGAGTAGTTAATTAATTGTCTTTAATTTGTTCATGGTGTGTCATTTATAATTTTATTTGAAAAGTACTTCTTTGTTATATGTTCCTGTTTGAACGATTTTTTTTTATTGAACTAAATTCAGAGAATGTTTATTGATCTGTTCCATGTTAATATACTATTTTAAGAACTGATGGTTATTTAGTACTCTATTTACCATATTATATTGTGTGGTTCATATATAGCTGATGTCAACATACAAATTGCTTAGTATGTTTATTTAGTTATTTAAATTATCTAATTTATCATTTATTATGCACTATGTATTACGATATTAGGGATGTTAACATTGTGGTTATTTTCCTTCTATCCTATAGTTTTAAAGTAGTTTAAAAAACTTAAATGTAAACAAATATTTATTGATCTATTATTGATAATACTCAGTTTCATTAATTGTAGTTCATAATGTTGTATACATTACATATATCATTATTTCAATTAATATCCGAATATAAAATGTAATGGCAAGCTAATATTGACAGTAATTTTTCAATATTGAATTAATATGACACATTGAGGGTTTTGTGATAATTAAATATTTAACATTTAGCTGAGGTAATGTTTTGTAATATTTGCAATTTTATTTATTCATTATTGGATTTAGGTTGGTGATATGTTATTATTCTTGAAGTAATTAAGCTATTTTCAGATTGAACATCTCTATATAGATTGAACATATCATCTCAAATCATCTTAAATAATTCCCATTTTTATGAGATAGATATTTTAAAAGTTTATGATAAATTTGTTTACTAAATTTAATAATCAAACAAATAGAATTTTTATGCCAGAATAACTGCAATTTATTTTATGAACTTATCCTAACATATAACTTAAACAAACTCTTATATTTTTAATTTTTTGAGCACATTTAATAGGAATTGTATAATAGTATTAACATCTTGTTATTAGTATGGTATTTATTTAGGAACAACAATTCTTCCCGGAATTGTTACAGCCTGCCTTAACCTCAACAGTCGATCCAACATTCGATTTCGAGCAACCCCTTGCCAGTTTTTGATGTGCAGTAGTTTTTAAGCATTTCTTCTTACATTGTCCTGTCAACAAGCTTTTGATCTACCTCACTTTCTGTTACCCTCTATTTACCCTTCGTATACGTAATTCGCTTTTGTATTTGGTTTTCTGACATTATCGCCACGTACCCCGCACATCTGAGTTTTTAAACCTTCACATAGTTAACAATATTTTATAACAATAAATCTGTTGAACAGTTAATTTATTGAAACCGTGGCAAATTTTGTATTTGATAATATCTGAATCTAAAAAGAAATCAATTGTATTCAGTATTTAAAATATGGCCAATACTCTCCTATGAACCAAAACCTATGTGTTTAATTTGCCAAAAAGTTTTTTTAAGTGAAGCCATGAAGCCTTCTAGGCTATAAGAGCATTTGAATAAAATTTATTCTGATAAAAAGGACAAAGATTTATCCTATTTTCAAGAGCTGGGAAAGAAATATTTAAAACAGCCAACTATATAGAACCTTTCTGCGGCGCCTTCTAAATAAGGTGATAAACTACGAGCTTGATATAATATTTCATGTTAATCGCAAAAGTGAGAAAACCACATACAATTAGCGAGAAATTAATCCTGCCGGCACCGTCAGATATAATACTTCAATGCAAAGAAGAATAGATAAAATGGCTAAAGACGTTAAAATATCATTATACGATTACCTAAAGATCAATTCTACCAAATTGTTCACCACGTTTTTTCAGTTCTTTTATATTTTCATCTTCTATTCTAGAAGTAATTTGGTGTTTTGTGGTAAATCTCTTCGAGTTTAAGTTTTTTCAAGAGAAACAAATTCCTATTCTTAATATTTTATCAGCTTCTACTGATGGTGCTCCAACATTGATGGAGCACAATGCTTGCGGCTGCACACATAAGTTCGTTGGCTCTCAAAAGGTATTTGTCCGAATCGTTTTTTTTTTATTCTATTTTACTCAGTACTGGACTTTCTTGCACTTGCATGGTGGTGAAAAAACGTTATAACTGCTTTTGTGGAAAAATTTTCCACCAGTTCCAGTCCAGCCACATTTCCCGCAAAACAGGAAGATTCACTTACTAACTGCCAACACTTGAGATGCAAATGGAGATACATCAAAATTAAAAGAGGAACTCGTAGAACTCACAACTAACGAAGAACTAAAAATAAAGTTCAGAAATGGATACCAAGAGTTCTGGCTTCAAAAATCAATGTCAGCTCTCTACCCTGTATTGTGTACTGTCTGCCAATAGTACAGACATTTTTAATTTTATTTCCATCATCGTATTTGGCTGAGCGTGGATTCAGTGCAGTAGCTAATTTACTGTCTAAGAAAAGAAACAGACTGCACATCACTGAGCATCATTTGTGACAGTCTGCATGCCATGGGAAATATCTAGAAGACAGAAAAATGAGTACCACATCAGCTGAATAACAGACAGATGGAAAAGCAATAAACGGTGTGCGAAGTTTTGCTGTCTCGGCTTGGAACCAGACTTTTTTGCATCGGATCGTGACTAGTGATGAAAAATGGATATATTTCGAGAACCTAAAACGCAGAAAGCCATGATTTGACCCAGGACAACCATCAACATCGACCGCAAGATCAAATCGCTTTTGAAAGAAGACAATGCTGTGCATTTGGTGGGATCAGAGGGTGTCGTCTACCGTGGACTTATGGAACCAAGTGAAACACTTAATACCGTTCCTTACCGTCAACAAATGATCAATCTCAACCATTTCCGCAATTAGTTGGGAACTCTTGCCCCACCCGCCGTACTCACCAGACTTGGCCCCTTCCGACTACCACTTGATTTCTTCGATGTCTCACGTATTTTCCATGAAACACTTCATCAATTACGGAGATATCGAAAAATATTTTGACCACCTTGAAAGATGTTCAGTTTTTCTAGGAGGGCATCCACAAATTATCAGAAAGATGGGAAAAATGTGCAGCTAGCGATGGCGCATATTTTGAATAAATCATGCTTTACTTTTTTCCCACATTAAATGTTTTTTTTTTAAGAAAAAAGTAAGGATTATTGACTGCCACACTTGGTAGATCTTGACTTTCGTGTTTCTTTGTCCAAGTTTAAATATTCGCACAGACTGCTGGGAATAAGTAGTTTTATTACCCTTCATAATACGATTTCAGTTATCTTCAGGGTACTGACAGGGGTCTCGAAACTTTCCAGCCTTAGGGCCACACTGATTACTCCAGTAAGTTCCAAGGGCCAAAACCGTTTTAATTGTCCTGCCATTATCTGTAATTTCTAAACTAGTCGCCGAATTCGCCTGTTCTCTTGGATTAGTTCTCTTTTCCATCACCTATATTATATATTAGGGAGGTCGTTAAACATTTTTTTTTTCGATTGCCCAAAAAAAATCGAGGGATTTTTCTTAACAAAAATAACACGTGCCTCAAGACGATCTAAATACAACAGTTTTTATATTTCAGAAAAAATGACGTTTGTAGGTCTTAAAATATTAGCTATATGCAGTTAATGAATTTATTATCGAGAATATCTCCATATATATGAATTTTATGACGAAAATGGAGAGGACCTTTTTTTGTAGAGAATTTAATTTCCTTCAAAAATTGCTCCTACATATATTTTTCTCATATCCGTATATTTTAAGATATACTTACAAAAAACTACGATTTTATCAAAAAATGAACTTAGATTGTCTTGAGGCACGTCTTATTTTGGTTAAAAAAAATCCCCCCTATTTTTTCATCAAAAGGAAGGTTTTTTTGAGGTGTCGAAAAAAAATTAATTTTTAACGACCACCCATATATATATATATATATATATATATATATATATATATATATATATATATATATATATATATATATATATATATATATATATATATATATATATATATATATACCGTGTGTCCCAGCCAAATGGAATAAATTCGTTAATAAATAAATGGGGGCGTGTTCGAAAAAATGCTCGAACACGTCGATTGGTATTTTTAGATGCGCGTTTTTTTCAACAAACATTTTTTATACAGGGTGTGTCATGTAACAGTGGCCAATACCAACTTTCTTATTTTAAATACAATACCCTGTATATTATTTAATTTTTGGATTCTTTAGGAAATTATAGACATATTTCATGTAAAATATCCTAGACTTATCTTCAACTGTTTCGGAAATATTAAGTGTTTTCAGATTTATTGCAAAAATTAACTGATTTTTTTGATTTTTTTTTGAAAATTATTTGATTACAGAAATTCGCTACAACACACAATATAAAGATGGTATTGGCCTCTGTTACATGACACACCCTGTATAAAAAGTTTTCGTTGGAAAAAATGCGCAACTACACTTTTTTTTAACACTGTAAACAAAATTGTGGAAATTTCAAGATTATTTAGTTTTTGTATAAATTTTTTTATTTAAAACATTTAATGTAACAAATGCTCGAATTGTGAACCCTGGACGTCCTGGCAACACCATCAAGTAAAACTGATTCCTGACATTATTTAATGTTTGTGGCGTAATTGACCTAATGCTGTCGGTAATGCGTCTTCTTAAATCATTCAGATCTTGTGGCTTGGTTTTGTATACGACGCTTTTGAGATATCCCCATAAAAAAAATCCAACGGAGGTAGGTCCGGGGACCTTGGTGGCCATTCTAGTGGCCCTCTCCTCCTAATCCATCGATTTGGAAACACATTATCTAGGTACTGCCGCACATTAACTTGATAATGGGGGGTGCTCCATCTTGTTGGAACCAAATTGTGTCGGCTAGCAATTGAGGATTTCTTCTGTTAGGGTACAAATTTATAAGATTTGGAATGAACTGATTTTGGAGAAAGTCTAGTAATTTACCCCATTTAAATTTTGATCGAAAAATATTGGACCAATTATTTGATCTCCTATAATACCTGCCCAGACATTAATCTTTTCAGGTCTTTGTGTGTGAATTTCCCGCATCCAGTGTGGATTTTCTCTCGACCAATAACGACAGTTCTGGCGATTGACATGCCCATGAAGATTAAAAGTAGATTCATCAGAAAATAAAACGTTTTCCACTCTCAGAAGGTTGTTGTCTATTCTGTGCATCATTTGTTCGCAAAACTCCATTCTCCTGTCGAAGTCGTCTTCACTAAGCTCTTGAGTAGGCTGTAGCTTATACGGATGCATTTTATTCTCTTTCAATATTCTGGCAACTGAAGAGCGACCAACATTGTTTTCCAAGGCAACTTGTCGAGTTGAGGTATGCGGATTGTCTTGGAATGCAAGCATTACATCCAATTTTTTGTTATCGGTCAACGACACTGCTTCCTTCTTAATTTGTCTCACGTGTCCCAGTTCTCTAAATTGTTTTTCAACTTTACTTACTGTACCTTGGGATATGGGTGGTAAGTCAGGATATTTTTCCCTAAAGAGACGAATAACTTCGACTTGAGTTGGTGTCCTATCTCCATAACCTATCATCATTAAGATAGTTATTTTATGACTCTCTGATAAATACACCATGTTTAAATCAAATGAATCACACACGTCAAAGAAAACTAATTAAAAAGGCACGTTGATTTTTTTGACGTTTCATACAACAAATACCTACCTTTGAAAACCTGATTTTTTATCTTTGCCTATTTGCTGATAATGTTCGAAGAATTACTTAATATTTCCGAAACAGTTGAAGATACGTCTATATGTCCAGAATTTCCTGAAAAATCCAAAAATTAAATAATATACAGGGTGTTGTATGTAAAATAAGAAAGTTGGTATTGGCCACTCTTACATGACACACCCTGTATAAAAAAAAATTGTTGAAAAAAAAGTGCATCTAAAAATACCAATCGACGTGTTCGAGCGTTTTTTCGAACACGCCCCCATTTATTTATTAATGGACTGTAATTTAAAATTATCCCATTCTCTTGCAGAGCTCTGATGTTACTCTGTTCAGATAACATATCAAAAAAAAATATCATTGAAATATTGACTAAAGTAGTCAAAAGGTGACAATGTTTTCCTATTACCTACATACCAGTTTTCTTCTGCGATTTTACCAACATTTGGTTTGAATATTTCTTTGTTCCATTGTAGTAAACGAGAATTTGGTTTTTTCTTTCTGGTTGAGGTCTTTACTTACTTATCTACTTGCTCTTATCTTTACTTATTCCAGCCGGCTGTACCCAAGATTTATGATCATTTATCAACCAAAAATTAATTTCTATTGAAACAAATACTTAATTATCATTCGATACGGTATGTGTTAAATGTATATATACAACAATTGTATTTATTATAAATGTGATAAAATTACAGATTTTACCTTTTTTTACTGCTCTGCCACATGACAGCTTTATAACATAATCTTAAACACTGTTCAACTAACTAAACGGCTGGAAAATCTGCAAAATCGAGCGGCCGCCTATATAACGTGTTCAGTAGGCAGTATATTTAGACCCACGAGGTTTTCAGTCAATTCTATAAGCTGCTATACCAGGGGATCTAAGAGGTTATAGCACTAAACATTCTTCTGAGTAGTCTTCTTTCAAATATTACAAGCATTTCTTCTATTTTCTTTCTGAGAGTCTACGTCTCGCAGCCCTAAGTAACTACTGGCCGAATGACTGTTTTATAGAGTCCAACTTTGGTGTTCCTTTGTATAAGTTTAGATCTTAGAACAAAATCCAGGGAGTAAGTACTTGCGTTATGGTTCTTAATACGAATTCTGATATCCCCTGGAATGTTGTTGTTTTCGTCATGTTACTTCCATGATACGTAAGTTCCTTCCCTTCGTAACTTCAATATTGTCTTCGCCGATTACCCAGTTCTGTTCTTTTCTTGGATTATTTCTTTTTTGCATCACCTTTGCATTGTTTATATTTATTTCCAAACCGGCCCTTTTGGCTTTCTTTTATCATTGGTCTCCCTTAAACTTTTTGATCGTGTTTAGGTCATTTGCTTATTCTACGATCTGATTTTCTTTATCATTATTCTATTTACGTTTATGTTTGTTTCGTTGATGACTTTGTTCAATACTATATTAATAAGAATTGGTGCCAGTCCTTCTTCGATCTCAGATTTTATCATGTGTGCTATTGGATTTTTGCATCATCATCATCATCCATGTAAATCTATAGGACAGGCGTAACGGGGGTTTGTTCCGAGTATAGCTTATACCTGGTATGTTCTTGCATTCTAGAACCGGTCCTTAGAGTGAAATATTTTTACTGCCTGAATGTTCTGGTAACATTTTCTTCTTTTCTGTTTGTCGTATGGTTCTTGTATTTTCCTTATTTGCATTTTTATTCGGTTTATGATGACGCACTCTGTATATTAGAGGCAACTCTTCGTGAACTCGCATCGTACTTACTAAACATTTGCCTGCAATAATTGAAAACACCATTATTTCCACTGTTTTTAATGCCAGTGTGTATTTACAAATAACAGCCAAGGAATTCTCCCAAATTTGTTTTCGTTTGTCTTTTTTGTTATAGATCCAAACACACGTGCATATTATTAAATTAATTTTAAGTGATAAAATGTGTTTTGAACAATAACCACGTTGAAGTGTTGTTTACGGTTTAGATTTGACGGCCTTGGATATTGTTTATTTTAAGTGCCTCCCCACTGATAATGGACGTTTCTTCCATTTGGGCCAATCGAATATCAACGTTTTACGCGTGGATAAATTTGTACTGATTACAGCGAAGTATACTTGACATTGAAGCTGTTTTTCTAGGTTGCATAGTATGTTATTGTGTTAATATTTGGTTTCGTTTTACGCTGTGAAAGTAACTTATTTATCGGAAAAATTATAGACATCATTTTTAAAGTATTAATAGAGCTATTTAGAAAATATTGCATCAGGGACATCTACAGTGAGGGAAACAAGTATTTGAACAAAACGGATTGTTCTGAATTTCAAGACTTACAAGGGTACAAATTTCAATTATATTCGAAAATAATATAAAGATTAGTTGGATACACAGTGCCTTCTTCAGATAAATAATAAAGTAACTCGACAGGCCTTAAATACCCTTGGCTTCGACTTTATTTACTATATTCCTCCATTTTACTCTATTGATGGCTGCATTCTGTATCTTTCTGCCCTTGCTGAACCTAAATCTTCCTTGCATACCTCCAACCACTTTATTTGTTGTCGTCCTCTTCTTCTTCGTTCATCTACTCTTGTCAATGCTTGTTTTGCCATGACCATACATGACCCAACCACCGCAGATTATAGATGGTATACAAGTTTAATTTCTACATTGGTTCTCCTTCTCCATCTTGTCTCCTGTACTTGCATATCTTCCTCAGTACTCTTTGCTCCCAGACATTCAATCTTTCTTCTTTTTTTTTATTCATTACCCAACATTCACAGCCATATAGTACCGTGGGTTGAATAACTGTTCTGTACAACTTTAACTTTGCTGACCGTGCTATTTTTTTGTGATCTAAGCATGTTGTGTAACGCTCCCGCAGATTTGCTTCCCCTTGCCATCCTTTTTTCAATTTCATTACCTTCGCTGGTTATGGTAACTCCCAAATTATTTGACTGTTTTAAATTTATAATGTTTATTTTGTTCCGTTTTAATAATAACTTGTTCTGCATCATCCATGTCATCTCCCATCACAAGGAATGTTGTCTTATTTTCATTACTGTGGCGGCCATATTCTTGCTCATTTTTTTTCAAATAGTCTAAATATTCTTGCTAGCTCTATTGTTGTTCTTGACTGGAGTACTACGTCGTCTGCGTATGCTAATATTTGGGTCTTGCTATTGTTAATTATTCCTCGTGCTCTTATTCCGCTCTCTCGGAGTATTACCTTTAGCACGGCTTTAAAAAGGACTCTAGACAGGGGATTCAAATTATTCGGTGGAAAGGCTCTCCTCCACCTCCACTCTGTATTCTGTTTTTCCTTAGTGTCATCTTTGTCATTTAAATGATCTTCTTCAGGACTTGGAGCACATTCAATGAATGCTTGGTACAACTTTCTTCTTATGACTAAGTCATAAGCTTGTTTGAAGTCGATGAACAATAACTTCAAGTTAAGTTTTTTTAAACCCTCTTTGGTATTCTCTCACTTGTCCGTTTAAACGTATTTCAAGTCTGCTTCTTATATCTCTTGCAATAACATTATAAGCTACATCGAGTAATGTGATTCCCCTATGATTAGAGCATTCTGTTTTATCGCCTTTCTTATATATGGGGCATAGTATGCTTTCCTCCAACTGTCTGGCATTTCTTCTTCCTCCCATATTGCTTTTATCAGTCCATATAACCTTGCAAATAATCTTTTCCTCCGTGTTTAATTATCTCCGCTATTATGCCATTAATTCCTGCGCTTTTATTGTTTTATTTTTCAGTTTCTTTATTGTCCCTTTTATTTCTTCTTCGGAAGATACGAAAATTTAATGTTAAATTTTTAAGTAAGAAATTGTTATACAAGGTGTAAGGGAACGTACTATATACGTAAATTTATCAAACCAATCTTTACAGTTTTTTTTAACAAAAAGTGTCTTTAAAATGGAAAACAGGCATGAAAGCAGATTTAATTTTCGTAACAATGGCAACGTCTATTATCGTCTTGTTGATATGGATCTATCTGAATTCAGTTTTTGTTACATTGATCTCTTAAAGGTATTATTTGAAAATAAAATATATTTCGATAGTCATTTATTCTAAACGCTTTCGTGAAATTTGGTTTGATTTATTACAAAAAAAGAAAACTTACACATTATTGTCGTTTAATATCAAAGTTTCTAATCAGTAATCACTAATTTTTCACACTATAATACATTTTAAATGATTTACATTAAGAAACACTTGATTAATATTTTTATTAAATTAACTGTTCAAAATGTGCCCCATCCCATTCTTCATAAAAGAAGCTCCGTCAGTTGATAAAATATTACAAATTTCGATTCCTTTGGTTTTGTCCAATAAATCATGCACAATATTATTGTCTGTGTGAGAATTAATGGGTAAGAATGCCTATACCCTTTGTATCTAATGATAAGGCTAGAGTAACTGCTCTTTTAATTTCCTGTGTGTAATCCAATGGGAAGCCCCAACTGGTATTTCTGGTAGAATCCTCTTCAACAGATTGTAAAATTTGTTCTTCGACTTTAGGACCGCGATTTTTCGCTGCTCACCATATTCTTGAAATTTTGGAACCACATTACCCGTATTCAAAAGTCTTTGAGAAACTTGGACAAATATTTTTTATTTATTTTTGATCAAAGTTTTTCTATTCTTCCATTATACATTGCTTGATGTCCTGAAAGTTGAACTCTTTTCCATCAGCATAAACTGCTCGGCTAAAATTCCCCCAACAGTTTTGATTTTTGTTTAAATATGGTGATCGGGATCGCTAACATAAAAGGAAAATGCTTAGTCCGGTTGAAAATGATCTGCTGATAATTATTTTCCTCTTTGAACGATAGATCTTTTTATTACTTTTTGTCAATGTATTTTTTGCATTAATTTTTGATGAAGTAGATTTTATTTTCGATTTTCTGTAATACACTACGGCAGCCCATATCATAATTCCGCCTCCATCCATCTGACGTCGACTTATATTGATTTCATCTTTCTTCAAGTCCTGGAAATAATACTGAAAGCCGTCAGGTCCATCCAAATTTAACCGATTTTCATCACTGAAGATATTTTCTTCCAGCTCACATGACATGAAAAACTTTTCCTGTCCCCTTTGTGCTTCTTTGAAAGGGACGGTTTTTTCTTGAGCTACATTCGGTTCAAATTTGGAATTCTTTGAATAATACGTTGAATGTTACGTATGTTAGTGTTTTCTTTTGCTTTTTCTGCAATTGCCTTTACAGAAGAATAATAGCCCTCCGATCTCGACTTGTGTAGCTATTGGTTCTTTTAAGCATTTTCGAATGGTTTTAAACAAATAAAACCGACACTGGCAATCACGAAATTTATCTGGGTAAGACAAAATTTAATTGAAAACTCAGAGGTGGCCTATATAGTTTTGTCGCACGTAAATATTTTCATTTATGCAAAAACTGTAAACAAATAATGCAATAAAAATGAACCGTAGGATATTCTAACGTATAGCAACATTTGAAATACGATTAAAAGTGTTTTGATAAATTGAAAATATTTACAAAGTAATAATTTTGTTAAAATGGAGATGATTTATAGTTTTGTTGGGGAGTGTATGTCTAAATTTCCATTATATTTAAAAATAGTATTACAATTGTTCGGCACACAGTGCTTTCTTCAGCAGATACGAAAGTACTATGTTAATATTTTAAGTAAGAAATTGTAATATATACTACAACCTTAAAAATAACCTAATATGTTCAATGTTTAGATGTATAATATATTGGGTTGTTCAGTTTTATTGAAAAAAAACAACAATTATAACAACAAATTAATCATTGTGATATTCTCCGTCATTGTTCATTTCTCAATCAATTTATTGATGCCGTTTCATCAGAAATTGTCGGTCCTGGAGTCGAAGAATTGTTAAGCTAGTTTTTGAGGTCTTCATCGTTGGCGAAAGTTATACCCCACCTTTGGTTGGCGCAAGATCTGGAAAATATGGCAGATGTAGATAATCTCCTATTCTAGATCATTCAGGGTCTCCTTGACGTGTTTGTTGTGTGAGGTCATGCATTGCCGTGGAGCAATATGATTTGGGTTTGTCAATCGGGTCGTTTTAGTTGAATAACCTCATTTATATGGTGAAGCTGTTCTTGTGCTTTTCCAGTATTTCCCAGTATACGAGACTCTCCCAGTCCCACCAGACACAGATAATAGTCTTGCTGGGATCGAGATATTGCTTAATTTTCGGCTTTGGCATGTCTCCTGTGACCATCCACTCCTTCCTATGCTTCATATTGACGCATAGACACCATTTATTATCTCTCATGACGATTCTCTACAAGAATCGGTCTTGGAGGAGGTTTTGAACAGATGTCGTCGATTAGTTTGCGTGACACACAGCCTCCAGTTTTTCAGTCCAATAAATCCAATAAATTGAAGATGTCGGGAGATTGTCGCAAGTCTGCACTCCATCTGATCAGCCAATTTTCTACATGTTTGACGAGCGACCTTCCTTCAAAAGCACTTTAATATGGTCCTTGCCGAAGTCAGAAAATTAGCCAGAGCGGGGCCCTTTGTCCAGATCAAAGTTTTTGAATTTTGAACCAATCTCGAGCAGTTTGAACAGCAATAGCGTCCTCTCCATATACATCGCAAATGTCTCTAACTGCTTCTGTATTTTTTTCACCACGACGAAAGGCTAACTATGGCAAGTGTCAAATGTGAAGTTTTTGAGCGCCTTAAATTTTCATTTCAAAAGCCTGAGACTTAATTGAAATTAAGTTTTTCAGAAAAATAGTTTTGTAGGAAAAGGAAAGGATTTCGGATGTATATATACATTTGACCAAACTAAATAAAAATGGAGGAAAAACAAACGAATTATAAAAACGACGGGAACTTATGGAACAATCAATTAAATTCAATTAGGGTGAACAATTTTTTCTTTCATTAGTTTCTAAGCTCGCCAAGAGATTTACTTGTTTAGATTTATTTATATTATGTAATATTTTCAAATTTTCGTTAAAAATATTCTCGTGAAAAATGGAAACGTTGGAAAAATGGAAAATCTCGGTCAACTTTGATACGATCTCGATTCCCAATATCTATGAAAATAGAAATACTAGCTGACTATTGAGCGATGTGTTGGGGCGAAAGTGGCTGAGTTATATTGGTGACGGAAATAGGCCAGTGATTTTACCGTTCGAAGCTGGATAACATGCAGGCAACGGATCTATGAACGTCATATTCAATGGAGGTAAAAATACTTGAATACATTGATTTTTCTCAATTTTCTTTATTTTAACTGCATTGAATATTGTTACGTTAACGGAAGTGTTACGGAACACTTATTAAAAGTTTTCGTATTTTACCTTAGAAATAAATGATCAAAATTTCAGCCATAGCAACACTTGTTCGTATAAAAAAGTTTTTGGCACTGTCACTTTTTCTTTAAAGATACATCATGAGTAACTTTTACGATTTGACAGTGATTTGTTTTATTGCAATTTAATTACTTTTAAAAAGTTGCCTTTTAAAAGTGCGAAGACGTGTAAATTTTCGTCAGTTGACACAATTTGAGAGTGGCCGCATTATAGGTCTAAGAGAGGCCGGATTATCTTTTCGGGAAATTGGAAGAAGAATGAATAGGACTGTTCACATAGTGCTGATAACTTGACGAGCGTGGGCCGAAGGTTGACAACAACGAGTTAGAGGCACAGAACGCCGTCTAGCCACGACAGATCTCCAGGAGTGCCGCCTTCGGCCATAAGAGGCCGTTTTTCAACTTCAAGGTCAATTGCTAACCAGTGGTACGAAGAGTATGGGGGGTTAATTGGAATGCGAACAATCTATCGCAGAATCAGATATTTTGAGCTCGTTTCTTACGGACCATATCTAGTTTTACCTTTAACGGCGGAACATCCACGTCAACGGCTGGAGTGGTGCAGAGAGAGACATCAGTGGGATGCGGAATGGAGTCGTGTTGTTTTTAGTGACGAGTCCCGCTTCTGTGTAGGTGGTCATGACTGCCGTGCTCGTGTAAGAAGATATCGCGGAGAACAACGAAATCCGGAGTTCTTCATGGAGAGCCACATAAATCGCACAGTAATGAACACGCCTTGATGAAAATAATATTTTTCATCAAGGCAATGCAATGCAATGTTCACAGAGGTGTTCTTGCAATTACCAAATAGGAGTTACACTACGAATTGTTGGAGCATCCACCATATTCTCCAAATCTGGTTCTCTGTGAAGCCATATCCAATGAAGTTATGTATATTTTAAAGGACTTCCAGAAAATTACTTCAGAGATGGAATAAATTAATTGGAGAGCCACTGGAGAAAATGTATTGAGCTTAAGTGAGAATGTACGGAATAATGAAGTCATTATAAACTTGTTTTATCATTTCCGCTCTGCCAATTTTTCAATTAATCTAGGATGTAAGTGTTCTACAGTACTGAAGTATTTCCGAATATTAGCTTGCTCCTCGGGTTGATACAATTCGAATTTGCCGATTTTTCCCCGAGCAACATGATCTGGCGATAATTTTTCAAATTGCTAGTGTCTCCCTTTTTTATGAATTAATACTACCATTGAATTTTCCCATTCCTGCGAAATGTCACCCTCTGTTTTTTAGTATCTCTGTTAATATCTGCTCTTGGCCTGATGCCCTGTTATTTTTCATTTGATTTAAGGCTTTATCGATTTCCTTCCATTCCATTCCAAGATAGTTAATAGCAAGATAGTTAATAACAAGAATTAAAATTGATTAGGGAGATGGCTAAAGTGAAGTGAATCTTCGACTTCTCAAAAGGAACAGCAGAAAAAGAAATTTATGGTAATATCGTTTTATACCCAATTAATACAAGGATTCGATAAGGTTTTGAAAAAAGTAAACATTAAAATAGTCTACAAACCATATAATAACTTAGGAGAAGTCTTGGATAATCTATAGGATAAAGTAGACCAGCATGAAAAATTAGTCAAGAGTCAACATGCACTCGAGTGTGACCAATAACTTAGGGCTTCTTAAAAGTGTAAATTCAAATACCAACATGTAAGAAACCATGAACCGTGATTAGTGACCTATTCTATTCAATCAACTTTTTAAATCCAATCCAAACCAAACCAAACTTTTTGAATTATTAATGTACCCCATTGTTTAACTTTACAGTCCATTATACAGGTCTACAGTGAATTTAGTGCAGGAAAGACTAAAATGGTTTTTGAATATGCTCATTATGCTGGTTCTGTTGGTACATATATTTTTTGAAATGTACGTGTAGTTTTCGGGATATGATAGGTGTCGAAAAATTACGATTATTTTATATTTTTTACCTTTTGTTACATCATTGTACACGGAGAAAGCTTCATTTTCGTGATTTCTTCGAGTGAGTTCCTTCCAGGCACTCACGCATGATACTCCAGCAGTAATTAACCATCATGTGTTCATCCCATCGATCCTGGTGCCTTTCTTTCATATTTTTTAGGTCCTGATGAAATTACTCTCCTTGTTCTTCACTGTAAGAGCCAAGGTTGTGGGGAAATTTGTCCAAATAATTGTGGAGGTAGTGAATTTTGATGCTCACGGTAACATGAGAATGGATGCTCATGAGCTTAAAGCTGAAGATCTTCGATGTAAATCCAAGCTCTTCTCTTTATAGTTCCCCACGAATTTTTATACAACATCGACGAAAGAAAACCTGGTTAATGATTCTCTATCATTCATTGAATACACGAAATTGTTATCTTTTATCAAGTCTAATTTGCGGTCCATCTAAAATGCAGGTCTTAAGTTTCTCCTTGCTCAAACCAGAAAATTTCCTCGATATATAATTAAAACAGGAACCATTTTTATCCAATGTTTTGATATACTGTTTCATTAGTCCCAATTTTATGTGCAATTGAGGTAAAATTGTTTTCTTTGTTACTCGAATGTGACCAAAATATAATTATTAGTAACTTAAGGCTTCTTAAAATAAATGACCTATTCCATTCAATCAACTTTTTGAATCTGAATTAAACCATACCAAACTTTTTGAATTATTAATGTACGCCTTGGATAACTTTACATTACACAGGTCTACTGTGGATTTGGTGCGAGAAAGACTAAAACTGGTTTCGACATGCTCCTTATGCTGGTTCTGTAGGTACATATATCTTTTGAAATTTTTGTGTAGTTTTCAAGATATGCTATGTGGCGAAAAAATGCGATTATTTCATATTTTTTACCTTTTGTTAAATCATTGTACATGTCGGAAGCTTCTTTTTTGTGATTTCTTCAAGTAAGTTTCTTCCAGACATTCACTCATGATATTCCAGCAGTAATCCACCATCATGTGTTCATCCCATTATACCTGATACCTTTCTTCCATATCTTTTCGGCCCTGATGAAATCGCTCTCCTTGTTCCTCACTGTAAGAGCCAGGGTTGCCCGGAAATTTGTCCAAATGATTGTGGAGATAGTCAACTTTGATGCTCATGTTACACCCAAGCTCTTTGAAAATTTCCAGCATGCTTTGCAGCAATTCGCGATAACTTTCGGACTTATAATTCCATAGGAAATACCAATATGGAAGTCATACCGAGTTACGACCTTTCATCTGATTATTCACCTATAATAGCAACAATCAGCTGATTTGCTATCCATAAAACATTAACTTCTGGACTGTATAACAAGAAAACTAACTGGGTACAATATCAAACCAAAATAGAAGAGGAAATTAATCTACAAATAAGTCTCAAATCTTCAAAAGAAATTGACGAAGCATTAGCAGCGTTAAATAATACAATTAAAGAGGCAGCACAACATGCCACCCCAGAAACAACTGCAGGGAATAAGATCTACAATATACCAGTGGAGATCAAACGACTGGTATCACAAAAGAGAAAAGCAGGGGCAAAATGGCATATATCCCATGCTCCAATTGATAAAACTGCACTAAATAGATTAACTAATCAACTAAAATCAAAAATCAAAGAAGCACAAGATAGATCGTTTGCAGACTACATAAGTAATTTAAATCGTTTCGACAATTCGATATGGAAACCAATAAAAAACTCCAAGAAACCAAAAACTCAAGCCCCCCCTCTTCGGAACGAAATAGGACCAATTCCACAATGGGTCAGAAGTGATGAAGAAAAAACGCAACTATTTGCTGAGCAGTTAGCTAAAGTATTTACACCCAATAACGATGAACCAGACATCGAGATAGAAAGAGAGCTAGCCGATATTCAAGATAAAACACCAGTAATTAAACAGCTAACTACAAAAGAAGTACAGCAAGAGATTGACTACCTAAATATTAGAAAAGCGCCTGGAATAGACCGGGTAACCCCAAAAATGATCAAGAAACTACCCAGAAAACGTGTTGCGCTTATTATACACATCTTTAATGCTACTCTACGTCTAAACTACTGGCCAAAATTGTTTAAAAACGCTGAAATAATTTTGATACCGAAATAAGGCAAAGACCCCAATAAAGTTACTTCATACAGACCAATAAGCCTTTTACCAACCATGTCTAAAATATTGGAGAGACTACTGCTACAAAAAATAGACTCTGACCCAGACCCACAGAAGAATGGATACCTCACCATCAGTTTGGTTTCCGGAGAGAACATTCAACAGTACAGCAAGTGTATAGAATAGCTCACAGCATAAACTTAGCCCTAATACTATTAAATACTAAACTATATCGCCGATGATATGGTTATACTCGCAAGCCATGACAATCCAGTTACCACGTCTACGTGGTAAACGTGGCTACTCAGGTGGGGAATTAAAACAAACGAAGCAAAATCAGTCCAAGTGACTTATACACTAAGAAAAGAACAATGTCCACCTGCCATACTAAAGAATATTCAAATTGCGCAAGCCACATGTACGAAATACTTAGGAATTCATCTAGATTCAAGGCTCACGTGGAAAGAACATATACTCAAAAAACGTAAACAAATTGACTTGCGAGTGAAAGAGTTATATTGGCTAATCGGCAGGAAATCCAAGCTGGCACTGGAAAATAAGCTTCTACTTTATAAAACAATCATAAAACCGATCTGGACGTATGGTATTGAGCTCTGGGGATGCGCAAATCAAATATATCCGTAATTCAGAGAAGCCAATCCAAAATACTGCGTATGATAACAGATGCACCCTGGTATGTGTCAAACCGAACACTCCATGAAGACCTGAAAATTCCATATGCTCAGGATGTAATCTCGGAACAAAGCACGAAACATCACAACAGACTGGAAAACCACGTCAATGTTTTGCCCCAACCACTTCTGGAACCCCAAATTGTAAGAAGACTTAAGAGGAACTGGCCAGCCAACCTAATAAATGGTTGAAGGGGACTTGTCTTTGGAGAAGACCTCATCACGCCAAACAAGGGCATAACCTGCTCTCATGCCAACACATTAGCTTATAGAACTAAGTTTGTTTTGATTGCTAATAAAAAAAACAAAAAAAAAATTTGTTGAATGCACGAAATTGTTAACTTTCATCAATAATTGGCGGTTCATCGAAAATGCCAGTCTAAAGTTTCTCCTTGCTCAAATCAGGAAATTTTCTCAATATATGATTAAAACAGGACCCATTTTTATCCAATGCTTTGATATACTTTTTCATTAGTCCCAATTTTATGTGCAATGGAAGCTAAATTATTTTCTCTCTAGTAACTAATGCTGAATTTGTGATATTTTGTTTCCCAACTGTCAAATCTTTTCTTTCACTTTTAGACCTGCTATCCCACAAACAGAAAAAACATGGAAATTTCGTGCATAGTCCGTTTCAAGATATTTCGTTGCCCTTCGGCAAAATGTTAATTGCTCCAATAAATTTCAATAAAAATATTCCTAGTTGCTTAAAAGGCGCCAGAGCCGGAATGGTTAAACTTCTGAATAATTTTGGGAAAAATAAAATATTGTTAAATTATGATTAAATTATTATTATTATTATTATTATGTAGGGCTAAAATATTGTTTATTGGTTTGTGTATTTTGAATTTATTAGTACAATGAAAATTATAACTTAAATTTAATTATTCATTTAATTCGGTTTCTCTCTCACTGTCACTTTGATCTACATTATTAATAAGTGATTCTATATTATTAGTAAATGATACATAGGAATATTCTATTTAAATAACATGGTTAATCGAATTTATCCAACTTTCTTTGGGAATTCTATCTACAACTTTCCTAATTAATGTTGCAGCACTTGCTCTTACAGTCGGAGAAATGTTTTCTGCTCTAACATGGGATTTTACCTGATGCCAAATATGCTCAATCGGATAAAAAATACAGTAATACGAGGGGAAAGTGTAAAACCGGATGTCTTATATCGGCAGCAATATTATCACATACATATTCATTTTTAATATTAAATGTCTAATATTTCTAGATCACATTTTTTATATGTACTAGCTGTACCCGCCCGCTTCGCTGGACATTTAAAATTAACATTATTATTTATTATCATTATTACAATTTTTTTATAAAAAAATTTGTAACTTCCCCTTCCCGTATTAAATCAAGCTTACATATAGTGCCAAATATAGTATCAAATATAGTATTTAATCTTCCTAACATTTAATCTTCGTCGTCTATCTCATCTTCTTCGATGATAGTTTCGATTGGCCGCAAATCGTTCATGACCCACATGTACTTATTAGTTAAAACGACATCTTCTTCATTACACCGAATTATGTCATTTGGAAAGCATTGTTGTAAGGTCTGATAGATTTTAAAAATACATTTGATTTTACATGTGTTCCATGGAGTAGCGATTTTAATAGCTCTGGAAGTTGTCGCAAATATTCTAGTTTTATTTTGCCAGTTGAACAGCATAAACCTTCACATTCACCAATCCACTTTAATGCTTTACAATAACTACAAATTTTTGTCATTGAACTTAATTTTGATTCTTGTTTATAATCAACTGTAGGATCATACGAAAAACCACAATTTATTCTTACTTTCCAACGAATTTTTAATTTCATACGTCATAAATCTTCTTTCCTTTTTAAATCAGTCAATTGACATTTGGTAAAAATTTGTGTAGGTTAGAAAAAAAAACAAATTATTAATGCTACAGAAAAATATTAATTTAATAGTTTAATTGATAATTAATTTATTAAAATTAATAATAATAGTAGTTAATGTACATGGTAATAATAATAAGTTATATATCAATAATAATTTGATAAAAGCTGAAATTTTATATTTAGCGTTTTTAATCATTAGCGCCCTCACAACTGCTTTAGGAGTTTGAACTCCGTTGCTGACGTTCCTAATTAGTCTTAATATAGCACAAGAAAGAAAAAAATCATTTCAAATTTTCATTTTAATAATAAGTTTATAAAAGCTATAAAATCAAATAATTAGCGATTCTCATAATTAACGCCCTCGAAACTGGTGTAGGGAGTCCAACACTCATATAAATATTAGCCTATCCATTATGTACATGTATTTTCTACATGGATACCAAGTTTCAAGTCAATCGGATGCATGGTTCAGTAGTTATAACGGAACATCCGTAAAAACCACTGTAGATTTATATATTAGTATAGATTTAAGTATATATCGTTTTTGAACATATAGTTCTGCATTTCCAATTTAATGTTATTTGCATTAGGAACTTTATTTTTTTGGCGGTTATGATAACTAGCATTGTCCATTACAATTACGCTTTCCTTAGGCACATTGGGCAAAAGGCTATTTATAAACCAATTTTTAAAAAGTTTTGCTGTGGTGTCGTCATGGTAGTCCAAAGACGAAAGTTTAATGTTTTTGGAGGACAACTGTAAACAATTTGGAACCCATCCATCCTCGGAAGCAGCATGTAAAATTGTAATTATTTTTCCCTTGTTCGCTGGGGCTTTGGTTTGGCATTTTCTTGGCATCCTTTTGCTGGCGTCTTACGTGTATCGAACCATGTTTCATCAAGGCAGATAATGGGACCATTTTCTAATCTGTATTTTTTTATAGAGTGTAAGTTGTCAAACCGCCATCGTCGCAATCGTTGTGATTCCTATTTTTGTGAAATCTATTTGAGATAATATTCTCCGTAGGTTACTTCCGCTGCAAAGAATGTTAGTTTCATCTTTACTTAGTCATTATTGCATTGAATGCAATGTAGGCACAGTTTACTCTGCATACATAGCAGAAATTTTGCTTTGAATTAAGTCAGCCGTTTGCCAGAATCACAATATCTTTAACTCTAGACAACTAAGTTTTTGATTAATGAAGACGTTTCTGCTTCGGCTGCATTTACATTAAGCTTCCTATTCAATAAAGAAACATACACATTTTTAACAATTTGCGTAGAGTATCGGGTCAGAGTATCGTAGTCATCGAGTGAAAAATGTTTTCTTTTAAAATTAGCACTACCAGAGGCACAATGATCATTATATTACCAAGAACACCACATTTTAGCACGTTTGGAATAACAAAAAATACTCTCGAAATTATTGAACTGCTATACCAACTGAACTAAACTAAAATATTTCGAAACTACTAAACCAGGTATAAATTAATTTTATATTTTTACCTGGTATTTTATTAGGATCGGCCCTGTTTACGTTTCTTGCAACTTTGCCGGGTTTCGTTACGGCAGGGGTTGTTAAGAGTTTATTGCAGCCAATCGGTCAACGATATATCTAGAAATGCACTATAGTAACCTTGCTGATCCAATAAAAAGTCTATTATCTTTAAATCCACCCATATAACCCATTTATGATCATGGTACTTGAGTTTTGCCAATACAAGAGATATAGTTTCAGACTCCTTTAATTTTGGGGAATAAGCAATGCAAACCGCACCATGCTTATTGTCATTATATAGCAAAATACATTTCAAAGTCTGCTTAGAACTGCCTTTTACAAGGAACCATTCATTTGGCTGGTAGTTTAAGAAACTCATTTTTGATAAAAGACCACCGACATCATTACAAAAAACAACATCATTTTCTGAGCAAAAAAACGGAAGCAGTCCTTTTTCTCGGGTACGATAACATGTAATTTTAGTACCTATAGAAAGTAAAATCCTCTCTTTGAGTCTGAATGCCAACAGTTCTGATTTTTCTTTTAAAAGGTCGAGGTATCTGATAAGGTCACTTAAAGCGTCTTGAGTAAAAGTAGGGGTTTTGACGACGTAGCTTCAAAATTATCACCTTCTTTGCTAGTACAAGCTTGCCTATCGTCGGATATAATTCATTCTGTATCTTCTGGATGAGAAACATGTCTTTTAGCAGATACCAGATCGGGACATGTAATTTTTTTTCGGTTAATACCATGTACTTTGACTAAGCAAAAATAACAGTCATCGTAGTGATTTTTCGGTTCCCTCCAAATGATAGGCACACCAAACTTCAAACTTCATTGACTTCTTTTACGATTCGTCCATAGCCTTACATGTTCACTACATAGTTTGCAAACATTGTTTGGGATCTATGGTTTATCAACGTCTTTAATCGAGTTAAAGTAAGCAAAATACGCATTTTGCACAAATTCAGATATAGATTTTCGAAGCTTTTTCACCGTATACTTGCCACAAACGCAGCAAAAATTGTTCGGGTCGTTTAAACACGATCGTTTTGACGATGTCATCTTCCAGGTTTTATTTACTAACTTTTTTAATTGAGTAAAAAACAAAAATAAACAAGTTAAATGGCTACCGAAAAGAAAATATCAAACTAGTAGTAGATTAAAAACTGTAAGTGGTGGTGATAATTTAATGCTACTGAGAGTGTTGCCAGACACTATACTTTAAAATTATGTTTAAGTCTCAGCGGCATCATTTTTTTTTTATTTTGTAGACCTGTGTTATCGTTAAATGCTTCATTATGTGGGGTTGTCATCTAAATAGAACATACAGGATATTTACAATGTTGCCACATCAACATCAAAATACTCAGACTTTGGCATTTGTATGATCGATAAAACTGTAAATGAAAAAATAACACGAAAAGTTTTAATCACAAATCTGTTTCGAAACTTCTGCTTGTCAACAAAGGGGCTTTTCATTTAGTTCACACAAAGTTTAATTATTCAGCGTCACTAAAACAACTTTCAGCATCTGAATCGCCGTTCAAGTAAATTATTAAAGGATTAACTTCTAGTCTATCAAATACTCTTTTGCGATTCGACCATCTTTGAATCTCTTCTTCTATATGTCTGATGCTGTTCATTCAGATCTGTAGTGTAACTCTTGACAAAGCTTCTTTCTACATATCCGAACAGTTATGAATCGTTCTTCCATCTCGACCTATATGACGATTGTAATAATTTTTGGCCACCCCCCATATCAATTCTATAGGATTGAATATGCAATGATAAGGGGGAAGACGTAATACTTTGTGGCCATACTCTTTAGCCATATGATCTGCCACATATTGTTTTTTAAGCTTGTTCCTGAAAAGAACATTATAAAACACAAGCCTGTCCCTTTAATTACTGCTTACCGAATAACGATTTGCAGCAGTTCACTTTTCACAATATTGTGTTTTCAAAAGGAAGATTATGTTCCGTCAGCCATTCTGCAATTTTTGGTTTTGTCCTTGCACTAGTTGGAGGTTTATCCATCAGTGTACTGTGATATGGTGCATTATCCATGACAATAACTGATGGCTCCTCCAAGATTTTCAACAGCTAGTTTTCAAACCAAAACAGAATGTTATCTTTATTCATTTCTCCATGATAATCGCCTTTTGTTTTAGAAGAGAAGACTAATTCGGCCTCTGGAATAATGCCATTCTTGTTCCCAGCATGAAGAACAATATATCTGGCTCAATAACAATGGCTCCTAAGTATTATGTATAGCATTCACCTTTTTCCATCAACACACTCTTCTTGTTATCATCTTGCCATGAGTGATTCAAGGTACTATTTTGAAATATCCATGTTTCATCCAAATAAACAAAATCAAACAGAGGTTAGTCTTTGATATTTTGATACATCTTTAAAAATTGGTTAAAAAGTTGAAAAATTTAAAAGTTTAAAAATCTGGAAGTTACATTAGGCCCCTACGTGGATTATCTTTACTCGATTTGAAACCAATTACTTTTAGAAGTGTATGAAGCGAAGTTTTACATCCATCAAAGAGCTACATGTTTTTTAGTTTTTCATGAATACTTTCAAGATTAAGCGTTTGTTCTGAAATAGTTCAATACAATTTGATAAAAATACAATATTACCATGTAAATCTACTCACTTTTTTCATACATTTCATAGATTCGATTGCGAACAACAAGATGATCTAGATTAGTTACTCATTTTGGATGTTGACGCTTTTTCTTCGGTGATTTTAACATTTCGTTATTCTTCAACTTTTTCGAAATCACACTAACTATCAATACCAATATTTAGTGCAGCCGAAACTCACTAAAAAAACTCCAATTAACCATGAGACCTACTAAGATAATAATACATACCTCTCTCACAGCGTTTAATGGCAAAAGAAGAGCCCCATTATCTCGCTCCTGTTCAAAATAACTGATAAGTGACGAGACAAGCTGCTTACATTGAGTGCTTAACGGTTTTGGCATTTTTTTGCAATTATAATCGCTGATTTTTTACTACAGAACTCACAAAAATAGAAACTAAACCAGAAAATAGCTAAAACAGCAAAGAATACAGTAAAAATAATTCAGAAACGTTTAAAGGCACAACTCAAAAACGATCAGAACATGAAAATGATAGATTCTACGAAAAAGTTGTGTCAGGTCGGCAACGCTGTCCAGAACCATACACCTAAATGTTATCTTAACAGCGAATTCACAGAATGTAATCCTCCAGCTCACCGTATTTTTATCCTATTCTAATAGGATTAGAAGAAGAAGGAAAGAGGGTTCCCTGAACTATAAATGATTTTTTCTTTCCTATGGATTTAAATTGGCGAGAGATTTCTCTAGATTGATGACGTGCAACCATTGTTTCCCTGAAAGAGCTATAGTTTAGTTTTAGAATTAGGTTGATTTATCTTCTGATGATGCTAACATGCTAATAAAAAGTGATTTGGTAGTTAGTGGTAAACCTCCGAGTTTTACTACTAAACTTTTACTCTTATCGAATCTTTTTACTGCTATTTTGTCCTTGGCGTCTAATATTTTTTTCTATTTTAAACCAGTTATCAATATGAATCGGAATATAAGCTTTATTTATTGATTTTTTTATAATACATTTTTCTCGTTGATATTTAAGAGAGCTCTTAATGATAGATAATCTTTTATTGACCCAATTGGCAGCATGCCAGTATGCATAAACAGAATATACTTTAATAGGCTGGTGTTTAGGTTAAACGATTTGTAATGAGAACCTACTTCTGATCTAGTTTCAAGAGAATGTAGTGAGTTAATTTAATAAAACATAACTATTGAGTACAGATTTAAAGAAAATAAATATTCTTTGTATTACTAAAGGGTCAGGCAAGTATCCTGCTACCACTTTAATTATTTATAACTTTTAAAAGAAGCAGGATTTTTTTTCTATAATACGAGGTATGACTATTAAATAACGATACTGACGCTGCTACAGTTGTTTAGTGTGAAGCCTTCTCTTTCAAATGCAGTACTTCTCGCTTCTGTAAACAAATCCGTATAACCATAGCCTTCGTTCGCATTAGAGTTGTTTTTTTTTCGCTGGAAAAATGTTAAGTGTAACAATAGAACAACGAATTATTGTGAAATTTCACTTGAAACTTGGCAAAACCGCTACTGAAACTTATAATTTATTGAAAGAAGTGTATGACAATGAATGTTTATCGAGTGAACGTGCTTTTGAGTGTTTTAAGCCTTTTCAAGATGGCCGAGAAGGCGTTAAAGATGATCCACGCCCGGGTCGTCCTTCCACGTCAAAAACGGATGACAAAATCGGTAATCTGGTTCGATTTGACCTTTGGTTAAGTATTCGTGCGATTGCTGAAACTGTAGGAATTGACGAAGAATGCGTACGGAAAATTTTACATAACAATTTTAACATGCAAAAAGTGTTTGCCAAAATGGTGCCTAAAATTCTCACGTTTGAACAAGAAGCTCGCAAAAAATTTGTACTGACACTTTGGATGTCATTGAAAATGAGCCAAACTTATTGAAAAGGATAACAACATGTGACGAATCGTGGTTTTTACTTCTGATCCTGAAACGAAGCGCCAATCCATGCACTGGAAGAGCCCAAATTCACAGAGAGTCAAAAAAGCTCGAATGAGCAAATCAAAATTAAAAGCAATGATTGTTTTTTTCGATATTCATGGGATTGTGCCTTCATTGGGTTCCTGGAGGTCAAATTATTAATCAACATTACTATCTTCACGTTCTTACCGAACTTCGTTAAATTATAAGGAAAAAACGACCCGAATTGTGGAAGGACACGTCATGGGTTCTCCACCAAGACAATGCGCTGGATCATTCCGCATTGTCTGTCAAGTACAGCATCCCAGTGCCAGCCAGTACAGTACAGCATCCCAGCCTAGCCAAGTACAGCATCCCAGTGTTAGACCACCCGGCTTATTCGCCGGATCTTGCGTCCTGCCACTTCTATCTGTTTCCTAAGGTAAAAATCTGCATTAAAGGAACAAGATTTGAGCACGTTGAAGTTGTGAAAGAGAAAGTGGCACGCGTTCTGAAGGAGTTGATGGAAGAAGACTTCTAGCACTGTTTCGAACAATGGAAGATTCGCATGGAGCGTTGTAGGGATAAAGGAGGGGTGTATATTGAAGGCGATAATAAGTAAATATGTATGAAATCAAAATAAAATGTTTTACGGTGCTAGTCTCGTTATTTAATTGTCACATCTCGTATACAGTGGATCCCAAAAATATTCGGACACCCTACTTAAAAAATCATTCTAGCAGTTCCAATTTACGTAAAAAAAATTGTTTGCCATATATTTTACCGTTCTTACATCTTTTTGACTTTTTGTAGAACAAAGTTCCGAAATCATCGGTTTAATTCAAAAATTTTAAGAAAAAAGCATAAATATTGTTTTATACATCTCAAAAATATTCGGACGCCCAAAAAAAAATAATCTGAATTAAGTGGTAATTAAGGTAAGTGGTAATCTTCGAATTGTGTTTACTCCAAATAGTAATTGGCAGACTTCTGTCGAATGAACATCTTAAAATGTGTACGACCCATTTCCGAACAAAGCTCCGAAATTATCGGTTTAATTCAAAAAGTTTAAGAAAAAAACATAAATATTGTTTTTATATAATTAAAAAATATTCGAACGCCCAAACAAAAAATTAATCTCAATTAAGTGGTAATTAATGTAAGTGGTAATATTCGAATTGTGTTTACTCTAAATAGTAATTGGCAGACTGGTGTCGAATGAACATCCTAAAATGGATCGTACACCAAATAAAAAAACATTTTTTTCTGAAAATAGGCAAAAACATGGATATCATGGATGTACTGCCCGAAAAAAGCCTTGGTTAAGTAAGAGTTAAAATTGAACATTTTTGGCTCAGATGGGCGTTAAATGGTGGGGCGAAGGGTTAATGAAAAGCCCAACACAGAAAATCTTTGTCCAACTGTTAAATACAGTGGGGGCTCGGTAATGGCTTGGGGGTGTATATCTTCAGACGGTGTTGGTAACTTGGTGTTTATTGAGAGTATAATGAACAAAAACACTTATTTAAATATTTTAAAGCAAAATCTGAATGCGGAGACTATGGACATTACAAACTCATTTAAATTTTATCAAGAATGACCTTGAAGATAGTGTAGGTATTAGTTCGAGAATGGATATTGGGTTTTTGAATAAAAAATAATTATCGATGTTTTTGCTTTATTTTAAAATTTTATCATAAATAATATTGATAATCGACGCGAAAAACTTTTTAAAAACTTGTTACAATTAATTATAAACGAATTAAAATGAATAAATTTAAAAAAAAATCACGACTACGATCGCGCCGCTATTGGCTGCTATGTTTGTGACGTCAGAATACTAAAATGTTTTCACGTCAGTACTGTCAACGGCTTCTATTCGTATATAATCTATACTGTCAGAATTATTGTTCGTTAAGTACAACATAAAATATTGTTGATTACTAATTTAGTTCAGTAATGTGCGACAAAGGGTTCATAAAGGCTAATTCTGATAATATATCTGCTGTGGATATTTTTATGGTCATAGATTTTGTAAAAAAATTACATTCGGTTCAATTTAGCTGTAGTTCGAGGTGCTAAAGCATCGATGTAAGATTTTTAAAAAATAATAATAATGTAAATGTAAATAAGAAACAAAATATTTCTATTAAATATAATTAAGCTATTTGTAGGGTGTCACGAGAAAGTTACGGTGACTATAGGTTTTGTTAAACTTAACCGCAAAAATAGTATTTGTACTGTAAAAGGACCTATATGTCCAGAACATAAAGTTCGAAGTAAAACTTATACAGTTACCTTGATTATTAATGAAAAATTAAGAAAAATTCAAGACACTCAATGTCACGATTGTGCAGCTTCAGCCGATATTAAATACTCAAACAAAAAAATTATATAATGTTATACATTTGTATTATTGGCTTTCAGAAATAATGAAAAATGTTAAATATTGAATAATCAAAAGATATTTTCTAGTTTTGTAATTATTTTTTTGGCGAAAAAACAATATAAATCATAATTGGAAAAACACATGCATACTGTTTAAATCGCTAATTTTATTTAAGAAAAATACACTGTTAAATATACATAAGAAAATTTCCCCTAACTAGGATAATATATTACAGTAGATTATAATATGTTAATTACATTAACAATCAATTCAGAATAAGAACAATCACTATCCAAAATTATATACATATTTGTTTGATTGCTTTTATTGAAGTTTACAATACTTTTAAAATCACATCGATTCTTCAAACCACAGCACTAAACTTTATTAACAATATTTTCAAAAAAAAATCCACCCATACTACATTATTGTTTTAATTAAGGTTTTCAGTATTTTTAAAGTTTTCAGTATGTTTTACAAACCACCACATTAGACTCTTAATAATATTTACAAAAAATAAATCTGACTGCCAACTAACTCTACACCTTTTTGAATGGAAAACTGTTATAATCGAAGGATGGGGCTCCCCTGTTAAGGTCTACCCACTAGAAAACCACTATGTACCACAACATATCCTGGAACCACTGTCTAACCATCAGTCTTCAATGCCTATAATACATTTCTAACCTATGTTTAAACATACCTTATCAAATAAATATGTTCAATTAATAGATGAAAAGTACCAAAATCCTGAAAAACACAATATTTTAACTGTTCTGTTTAATTTAGAATATAAATATACCATTTTTTTTTACTTTTTGTTGGGATAGTAGGTTTGTTCTATTTTTCTTTTTTTTGCATACTCCTTCAGTTTGTTTTGATTCCATGGAAAACTGCTTTGTCAGTCCTTAATTTAATTAGTTGATGTTCATCCAACTGATCACATAAATTTCTGTACTCTTCGACCAGTTACAAATTCGACTATCCTGTAAAACTTTCATAAGTAATAAGACTTTTCATATACGATTACCTTCCAAATTGGTAGTCGAATTTTATTCTTGTCTATTCTTCTGTAATTCTTGAATATTATTATTCGTATCCTACAGAATAGACGATCCTGTAGGGCTTTCTCATTCTTACTACCCTCGGTTGTGTTGCTACATGTAGATTGTTTGCGGACACGCAGGAATTTTCCTTCTTAATAAATTTGGCACGTTAATTTGTTTTCCCTACATGAATTAAATAATATAAATAAAAGTTATAAAAACGAATGCAAAAAACAAAAGGAACCTTTTGCCTTTGAGCCTCCATATCTTATGTAAAGATATATGAGTATAATGTCGAAAACAGCACCGAAAGCCTAAATAACAATTAAAAGCAAGTATATTTTCAAATCGATAGTAAACCAACAAATGCAGTCAAATATATAGTTTGAATCTATAGAACAATGACTAAGATCGATACATTGTTTTATTTACCCAAGACTCCGATTCTTTCCGAACGTCTTTTCAGAAAGGAGGCGAAAGAAAATTCCGAATTGCTCCGAGTTAACCGATATTGGCGATATTGGCCTTCGGTACAATTGTGATGTCACTATGGTTCCGGTTTTTTTCGGGAATTGTCGGCGTGTCATCGGTACTGGGTTTAAAAATTTATTTTCAATTTGATATAACTTTTTAATTATAAGGAAAAAAATAAAAATAGTTTTGTTATAAAACTTATAAATGATTTTTCCATTTATGACAAAAAAAAAATTGTTTAAAAACAAAATTATACAACTGTCCAAAAGTGATTAAAACGTCGCCTCAATCACCTGACCTTAATCCCATTAAAATTTTTTTGGTATTATTTGGAAACTAATATAAGAAAACATGAAATTACTAATAAAGAAACTTTAAAGAATACAT
This sequence comes from Cosmopolites sordidus, assembly GCA_031761425.1. Lineage (NCBI taxonomy): Eukaryota > Metazoa > Arthropoda > Insecta > Coleoptera > Curculionidae > Cosmopolites > Cosmopolites sordidus. Next base: position 213,067 of record JARFXV010001537.1, on the reverse strand, counting down.
CATTATTTGGAACTGAATTGAATTGAATAATAAGAATTGAATAAAATGGAGCCATATTAGCTGTGGTGTCTAAGGCGTCAGCCTTATGTTACTGCAGTTAATGTGGAACGGGTTCGAATCCCGTACTAGGCAAAAAAGTTTTCCTAAAATTCTTATGAATGTTTCTAGGTAAGAGTGTAAAATCTGACAAAGTATCACCCCTCAGTTACGCCAGTTCGAGGCTGGGTAAGGCCAGATGCCTTCTGAGAGGTTTTCTACGTTGGCCACTCGCCAGTCGGTAGGCTTCTCGAGATACTTTCGGTTAAGCACAAAACCAAGGGTTGATAGCCCGAGGGGGGGGGTCCTGACCGGGGTTTTCGGTAGCTGATGACCGTGGTTCGGAACCCACGTTAAGCTGTAGGTCCAGTCGCTAAATAGCCTTCTCAGTTGCTGATGCGCCTCTAACCCCAAAATTTTACTTTAATTGAATAAAATCGACGTAAATTCTTTAAAAAACTATGCCAAAACGTTTAGGAAATGTGATTAAGGTCAAAGGTGGGCATATCAAATAATAATTATAAGCATAGTTTTTTACACACTATTATGTTTTTGTCGATACTGATTAATGTCGAATACGAATATTTTTGTGACTCTAAATTTATAAATTATGGTTATACTAGAATTGTTTGTTAAGTTCCCTAATAAATTCTTTATTACCTTTTTTTAATTTTTATAACCACACTTATAGCAATATACTTGTCCGAATATTTTTGGGACAGTGCTGTGAATACCTTCGTAGAAACAGCAGCGTTTGTGTTCTCTCTCTGCAACTGCTCACGAGGTTCATTCTTAGATTCTAACACTCGTCAGTGATTGTCTAACGGTAAGTTGAGCATTCGCTTCCCTTCTTTTTATATTTTGCTTACATTTTATTTTCATTTCGTTTTTTGAATTGGAACATCGGCTTATTGACTGATTTTTTGTTGCATTTGTAATGGACGATCCGGAGGGGGGTTTAGTCCCCCCCTCCCCGGTGCCTGTCAGGCATACAGAAATTGGCAAAGAAAATGATAGTATTTCGAATGAACATTCTTCCACCAAAAAAAATTCTCAAAACGAAAAAACAAATATTCTTTATTCGCAAACTGATATTGGGCCGTTTATAGTTTATATCGAATCGACAAACATTCCAACAATTAAAATTGGTACTTTTAATAGTATCAAAATTGCAAGAGACATTTTTAATCTTAATTTGAAATATGTTAAGAAGGTTAGCAGTAAAGGATTAAAGCGTATGGCGATAGAATTAATTAACTATCAAGCAGCCAACTCATTATTAAAAAACAAAACATTATTAAACAAAGGATATAATATTTTTATATACGTATTACAATCTATTACAATCATGTAAATCTGAGCATAATGAAACCAAAATTTTGAAAATTAAAAGACTGAATAGAAAGGTTTTTAATAACAATGAAGTATCTTACGAACCTACGGGAACTGTGCTACTAACTTTTAAAGGTGTTCTAATGCCAAAAACTGTAAATTTTTGTGGGCTACCAAGAATGGTCAACGTCTATATCCCCCCGGTTACCCAATGTTTTAAATGCCTAAGATACGGACATACCAGAAATAATTGCAAGGGTAAGGAAAGATGTTTCAACTGTGGGGAACAAAAACATAATGAAGAAGGAGAGACTCCGCTTTGTGAACTTAAATGCTTTTACTGCAGAGACTCGCACAAATCAGTAGCTAAAAAATGCCCGGAGCATGTACGACAAAAAAACATTAAAGAACTAATATCACACGAAAACATGACCTTCTATTATGATGCAAGTGAGGCAGTTCCTAAAACGTATATAAACAAAGAAAAATTCATTTATAATGCAAAAGACTTTCCAACCATATCAAAAAAAAATCAGTAAATCAAGAATATCAGAATCCCAATAATAGTAGACCTAATGAACTCATTGATCCGACACAGAGGAGGACTCATAACTTCAAAACTTCATCTATAAAACATACATTCCAACAAGTAGTCTCCAATATCGACAATAAAAGAAGAGTTCTTCAAAAAGGGTATGATAAAAAACAGCATGAACAAAATCTATATTTCCCAAATTCAAGACCAGAGAAACAAACACCTTCTGGTTTAGTTCTTACCCAACCGAGTACTCAAACACCTTCTACCTCTAATTCATATCCCCAAACCCATCCCATTCAAGACCGTAAAACCAAATTAGTCTGGCCTGTCAGTGCACTTCAAAGCAACTTAAATTCTGATTCCGCAAATATTGAAAAGGACTTAAAATTATGTATTGACTTTATTATGAACACAATTCCAGAAAATCAAAGTATAATAAAAAAAATTCTATTATCATGTGTAAATTTACAATCCTATATGGACTTAGACCAGATTTCAGACTGCGATTCTTAAAACTTTAATATTAATTATGAACCAGATACCCAAATTAAAAATTATCCAGTGGAACATAAGAAGCATAAAATCTAACAGAGACAACTTGGTCCACCTTATTTCTAAGGAAAACCCGGATATCGTGGCTTTAAATGAAACGTGGCTCAAACAGGGTTTCATCTTCTCTTTAAAAAATTTCAACATCATCAGACAAGACAGGGCAGATGGGTATGGAGGGGTTGCAACATGCATTAAAAAATCAATCACATACAACAAAATTAGAACCTTCAATTCAGATCAAGTCCAATACATTACGACAAAAATTGGAAACCTATATATAATTAATATTTACGCAAACTGCAATAACACATTTCACTGGAATTTCTGAAGGACATGGTGGAGAATATTTCTTTGGAAAAAGTAATCATAGTGGGTGATATGAATTCTCACCACCCCTTATGGGATTCATGTACAATTAATAAGGGCGGTAAAAATATATCGGATTTCGCCTTTCTCAACGAATTAACGGTTCTGAATGATGGTGCACCAACGCTTTTTCAACACGCTGACAATAACATCAGTGCAGTAGACCTAGCTATTGTAAGTAGTAATTTAACTATTACCTCGGAATGGTCCGTCCTTCAAGATTGCGGAAATAGTATCCATTTCCCTACACTTCTAAAACTTAATTTGTCAGACCCTCAGGAGAAGAATAATCCGTTTATCGTAAATTTTAAAAGTAGGAATTTCAATAGAGCTGATTGGACAGCTTTCTATAACAACGTCCTAATAGCAATGGACCATAATGTGGAGAACACGAACTATAACGACTTCTTGAACATAGTGAACCAAGCAGCTGACGAATCTATCCCTTATAAAAGCTGCCGGGCAGAAGCCAAGACAACAAACCCTTGGTGGGATGATGAATGTACTTTATGGGTGAATACTAGAAGAGAAGCTATTCGAAATTTCAAACAATTTCCCAATATGGAAAATTTCGTTAATGCCAAACGCATCATCGCCCAAACTAGGCGAAATCTAAGAATCAAAAAAAGAAATAAATTCATAATTTTTTGCGAATCCTTAAATAAAAATTCTAGCATGAAATATGTTTGGAATAAAGTCGTAAAATTTTTCAACCCTAATAAAAAATCAGCTAATAACACTACCTCAGACGATATTAAAAGAGACATTCTCAACAAAATGTACTCAGAGGAAATTTACCCGGAATTTACACTTGTACCGGGAAACAATATTATCCCATTTTCAATCTTCGAACTGGACAATGCGCTTCACAACAAAAACCTTTCGGCTCCAGGTCTGGATGATATTTCCTACCCAATGCTAAAACAACTTCCCCTTATATTTAAACAAGTATTACTTAAAATTTTTAACAATTGTCTCAAGGGTGGCTCTCTACCTTTGGACTGGAAAAAGTACAATATCATAAGCCTCCTAAAACCAAACAAGAATCCCTCTCTTTCTGATAATTACAGACGGATTGTTCTATCCTCTTGTGTCCTTAAAACTCTGGAAATCATGATTAAAAATCGCCTGGATTGGCATTTGGAACACAATTTAAGATTCAAAAACTTACAAGCAGGATTTAGAAAGGGTAGAGGCACAATTGACAATTTAGCTTTTCTACATTCTAATAGGCTTTCTAAGAGGCTTTCACGACCTCGCGGTCGGTATTGGCAATTTTTCTGGACATCAAATCTGCATATGATAATGTCAATATTTACAAACTTTACAATAAATTATGCCTTTTAAATATACCAACCGCGTTAAATAACCTTATCTTCAACATCCTGAACCATAGGCCATAACACACCATACGCCACAGGCAATGATGGAAATTTACTGGGACCGATGACGACAACAAAGGGTTTTCCTCAATGATCCCCTTTAAGTACAATTATTTTTAACTTCTATATGGCAGAGATTTTCTCTATCGTAGCTGAAGATTTCCAAATACTTGGATATGCCGACGATTTGGCTCTATTAGTGAAAGGGCTTGTTGTCCAAAAAATGGCGCAAAAAATGAATTCAGAAATGGACAAAATTCAAATTTGGCTATCCAAGCGCAATCTTCATCTATCCACTGATAAATGCGAACTAATATGGTTTACCAAAGGACCACGGAAAATTTCACTGCTGGAAATTAAAATCTATAATACGGTCATACCGTTCAAAAACCAAGTCAAATTTCTAGGTATGATATTCCATCAATACCTCAAATGGGACGCTCACGTGAATTGGGTCACTGTCAAAGCTCAAAAAAGTATTAATGTCTTACGTGCTATCTGTAGGGTCTGGTGGGGTGCAGACCATAGGACACTCTTAATGGTAAATAACGCTTTAATTCGATCACATTTGGACTATGGATCGATCCACTTTATTTAAACCCACGAGTGAAAAGTGTCTTAAGAAATTGGACGTGATTTATTTTGAAAGTTTACGAATTTGTTTGGGCTGCATGAAATCCACTCCGCGAGTAGCCATACTGGCAGAAGCTGCAGTACCGGATCTTGAGTATAGAAGGAAATGACTAGCAGTCAAACTTTTGGCTAAAATAATTACCATACAACAGCACCCTTTAATACAGACACTGCATAATATTCGTAAGGAATTACTAAAGAAAACGGACCTTCAAACAATAATAAAACTCCGTATCTAGCAACGGCATTAGAACATTTTCATCCCTACTACAAAAAAATACACACAAGCTCTAACTTCCCTTGTTATGGCATAGATTTTAACATTCTAATCTCCGAACTTCAAACTTTTAACTGTAATATTAGGAAGAATGAAGCTATGATCAGGGAAAGATTTTGCATGGTTACTGAGAGATTTAAAAATCAATACACTTTTATTTACACAGATGCTTCAAAAAATAATAATAGGGTGGGATACGGTCAATATATCCCTGCCATTAAATATACTTTCTCTTCTAGACTGCCACAAGAATTATGTATAAGCAAAGCCGAAACCATTGCAATATATCAGGCAACAAAAGTGGCTATAACTAAACATCTTAAGAATGTGATCATTTTTTCAGAACAAAAAGATTAATATCATTGGCCAATCAAAACGGTTCTAATATTCGCCCTTTCTTGGATTCCGGGTCATTCAAACATCCCTGGCAATGTAAAAGTTGACACGCTTGCTAAAATAGAAAGAGACTTAAATGTGCCAATGGAAATTTTTTTGGATTCCACAGACGTTTTAAATGTAATTAAGGGAAAAATTAATAAACAATACAGAACTTTTTGGAAAACATTGCTGCTCAAAAAAAATTACCAATATATTAAGATACAATCCACTTTTCCTCTTAAAAGATGGTTTCAAAAAATTCCCTATAAGGACAGGAGACATATCACTACCATCATTAGAATGCGTACAGGGGCACTGTCTAACTAAACAGCATCTTTTTAAATTAAATTTAAGGGATGATCCCCTATGCGAATGCGGCTTAGTGGAAGACTTAAATCACATCTTTTTCGAGTGTCCCATTAACTTCATTCCAAATTTTAACCTATACGAGGAACTGAGATTAATGAATACTTCAGGCCCAATTTCTATCCACTCAATAATAAGTAATGCTACAGAAGAGGTAGTCAATATTTTGATGAACTTTCTAACAATAAACAAAATAAAACTATAACAAAGTGCAATGCTCAGCTGTATAATAATAGTCTTTTTTTCTTTTAGATCCCTTTTCCCCTTAATGTGTGTACATGACCTTTGTTGTGTTGTTTGACTAACTGAGAACCTATCATCAAAATAGCCCTAGGAGAGAGTATAAATTTTATCTTATTCACAGCACTTAATAAATTTTTACAGAACCTAAAATTTAAAAAAAAAACCCACTTTATTTAACTGAAGTCAGCGGCCCCGATATGGCTTAGAGTCAGACAACATCGTGGTCGCCTCCAAATCGTGCTGGCGTATTGCCTCGCAGCAAAGCCATCAAGCAACAAGACAAGACAAGACAATATTTTTGGGATCCACTGTATGTGCAAGTCACTTCAAAATTCAGCGTAAACTTATTTATCAGCCTAGTATATTACATTTAAATTTTTTAAAGTAAGAATTACTAAGAAAATCAATAAAATATACAGTTGTGATTTACAAAAATTCTAGAAACATTTTTTTTTTATTTTAGAATGTAAACAGTGCGATTTCGTTACCACGAAAATAACTTGATTAGCTGCAAAAGCGAACAACAAACCTTGATCCCCGCATTCTGATTGGTCAAAGATTGTAGGCTCGACACATGACGACATGACGTGAATAAATGTTGATTTTCAACGCATATTATACGCTTCGGAAAGATATTGTTTACGCGTAAAAAGTTTTTGATATATCATCTGTATCACGGTTGTTAAGAACACGGTTAATTTTGCTTTTAAACGTTTTTGTCAGACAATGAAAATGGACGTAGATATATTTTTTTTCTTATTGATTTTCAAGTTCAAGTATAATGCAGTAGATGATGCTCAGTTATATGAATTAATAAATACCAAGTGTGTTCATAAAATGAAATTTTGATTTTTGAGCGAAGGGTTATGAAAGTTTATTAAAATACTACAGTCAGTCACAAAAGTCTACGTACGGAATCAAATTTTTATTTACAACTTACATTCAAATTAAATAAATAGTCCTGAATAATACTTCACAAAAGTAAACATATAGCAATAAATACACCAACTTGAAGAAGTAAACAATTATTTACTGTTATTATTCTTATCACAAATATATATTATATTTTTATAAATTTTAGCATCCATCTCGAGGGAATAAATAGTAAGGGAGACGTCCATAAGTTGGGACAGTTGTATTTCTCTTTTTTTTTCCACTATAGACACCAATGTTTTTAATGTCAATTTGTTTATTCATTACGAGCAAACTTTTCATAGGAGTAAGATTTACTAGCTCGTGTTCCTTGTGTGTGAGCCGAAGCAAGCCAACAAATTTGTGTAAAAACATGTTTTCGATAATTTGCCATAAGTAAGAAAAGTGCATTTTTTTTATCGGTGGAGAAATAGTCTCTTTTATAGTCCTGAATTACAGTTGCTAGAATACGAAATTTCTGTTTAAATTCGAAATTTAATTGCAAAATTACGAAGTGAAGGACAATCTTATAATGAAATTGCAAAAACAGTACATTTGTATCCTGTTACGATTCAGGCTATAATAAAAAACTTAAATTTACGTGGTACAGTATGCCCCAAGGCAGAGTACTGGGATCTGTGCTCTGTTATATACATGCGACATTCCAGTAATAGTAAACATCAAGCTAGCCAAATTTGCTGATGATACTGCAGTCCTGATAGTTGGAAACACCATAAAAGAAACAACTGTCAATCTCCCAAGCGTAGTAAACGACATAAACGCTTGGATAAAACTAAACGAAAATAAATCTGTTCATATTAATTTCACGATCAGAAAAACTATTTATTACCCATTGGAATTGAATAATAATGCAAATTCCATGCAAAAAACATTCAAATACTTGGATCTTAACCTGGATGCCAAACTAAAATGGAAACAACATGTTAAAATGAAAACAGAACAATTAAAACTCAAATATAAAAATTTGTATTGGCTGTTGGGAAGAAATTTCCAGCTGTATATCAAAAATAAAGTGCTGGTCTACCACTAAGTGCTTAAAGCGGTATGGATATACCGCCCTCGGCTATTTTCATCGTGAACTACAGGTAAGAACAGTTAAAGAAGAAATTAAGAAAATTGCCAGGAATCATGAGGAGAGGCTCCACAAATATCCAAACATTGAAGTATTTCAACTCTTAAACAATCAAGACCTAGTGCGACGGCTTAAAAGAACCAAACCTTTTGAGCTTGCCTAAGAGTGCAGTACCATCAGATAAGTGCGCAAGATATGTCAAAAACTAGGATAAACCGATGGGAATATCTAGACTCAAGTAACTGTAGTAATTTAAGTTATATTTAAAATGATTATTAATCTTAAGACTAGATTAAGTGCATTGTTCATTTTCAAAAAAAAAGAATCCTATATAATGTTCCTAAGCAACATCAATCACCACCCCCTTCACCCGATTTAAACCCAATCGAGCATCGTTGGGACAAGTTAGAAAGAAGAGTGTGAAAATACGATATTTTCAATAGAGTATCTTTAAAAAATGTTCTACAATCGGCTTGGGCTGAAATCACCCCAGACGTCACGGAAAATTTTGTCCCGTCAATGTCCAGAGAATTACAAGCGGCCATAAGCGCTTAAGCTGGACCAACAACATATTAATTTTTTGCCGGATTTAAAAAAAAATCTAATATATGCGTTATATATGCATATATATGCATGTATATGCGTTCTCAGGTGTATGTTTACTTTTGTGAGGTATTATTTAGGACTATTTATACACTTCGAGCGACCCTCTTATATGACATGCTGATATCTCTCATTTCTCTTGGGGCATCGATGTTTCGATGCCCCAAACCCGAAACTCACCACTGAAACTTAAAATCAAACCAGCTGTAAAATACCTAACGCATCACTCAATAAGTTCGTAGGATAACATATAGATGGCGCCACTACTAACAAATCCCTATGATTTTTAGGAAGTACTAACCTTCAAATGATACGTGTCAAGATTTCATGACAATCTGAGGTTTGGTTCACAAATTTTAATGGTTTTACTGTGTGCGGCAAATTAAAAAGCATTGCTTTTTAATGGGAAAATATACCGTTCAAACAAAACACTGGATTGATAAGTGTTATTCGGACTTTACTCCATTGAGACAAATTGGTAGAGAAGTGGTTTGCTGATTCTAAACGCGGCCGTATAAATACCGATGACGTCGAACGGTCTGGTCGCCCAAATACGGCAGTTATTCCAGAAAATATAAAAAGAGTCCACAAAATAGTTTTGGCCGTTCGTAAATTGACGTTACGTGAGATAGCTGATACTTTAAAGATATCAGAAGGCAGTGTATTCACCATTTTGCATGAACATTAGTTCATGAGAAAGCTTTATTCGAAGTGGATACCGCGTTTATTAACAGTCGATCAAAAACAGCAAGGCGTCGACGATTCAGCAGGCTGTTTGGAGCGGTTTCAGCACTATAAAAAGGATTTTTTCATGCCTTATGTGACAATGGATGGAACATGGATCCATCACTACACTCTACAGGCAATCAGCTGAGTGGACAGCAACAGTCAGACAGCAACAACAGACAGACAGTCAGCTAGTAAGGTTTTGGCATCCGTATTTTGGGATGCACAAGGTATTTAATTCATTGATTACCCTGACAAAGGAGGAACCATCAATAGCCTATATTATATGGCGTTATTGGTGCATTTGAAGGAATAAATTGCGTAAAAACGACCCCAAATGAGGAAGAAAAAGTTCTCTTTCATCAGGCTATGCACTGTGTCACAAGTCGCTGGCAACAATGGCAAAATTGCATGAATTGCACTTTGAATTGCTTCCCCATCCACTGTATTCTCCGGATCTGGTTGCCAGCGACTACCATCTGTTTGCAGACCTAAAAAGAAAGCTCAAGGGAAAGAGATTTGGCTCCAGTGAATAAGGGATTGCCGAAACTGAAGCCTATTATGAGGCCAAAGATAAATCGTTCTATAAAAAAGGCATCAAAATGTTAGAGAAGCTTAGGAATCAATGTATCACTTTTGAAGGAGACTTTGTAAATGAATAAAGTCACATTTTGCCTAAAAGTTGTTTTATTAGTTATCCTACGCACTTATTGTGTGATATGTTACATACATATATATTAGATGACGATTCATAATCAAAATCCAAGTAAAAACATTTTATCAAGTTTGACCACATTTAAAATCGTAAAAAATCATAACATGAAAATGTTTTTGAGATTATTCCATTTTTTTTTAAACATCTTTGTACTGTATCAAACTACTTGAAACCTTTTTGATTTGTCATCGCTATTTACTATAAAAAAATGTAAACTTTTACAATTGTAGCATTTCTAACAAGTTTAAACCATTAGAAATTATCGATTACAGAAACTTTTAAAATAAATTGCGTACGATTGTCATATTCCTGTAAAAAATAACAGGACGAATAAATTGTAACAGATATAAATAAGGGCACGTGTATTTTTTTTTGTTTTTGTTTCGGAACGTAAACAATGCGAATCGTTGAGATCGCAAAACATCCTGATTAGTGACGAAAGCGAACAGAAAAGTTTTCTGATCGTTGGTCCGTTTTTGTAAACGAGATCATGAGACTACTTGAATAAATTGTTGTTGATTTTCGACGCACAATAAAGAACACGTGTCTGACAAATATTTTTCTTAGATAATCTTAATCTCATTTTTTTTGTCAGATTTTTGGTATGGTATTTTCCACCATATTGCATATTTAAGAGAATTGAAATAAATTACCAAGGTAGCTTAGTTAATTAGTTACTTTCCCACATTTTGTACATTACCAGACTAAATTATAAAGGTAGACAAGCAAAAGGAGCACGCGGGTGGAGTGAAAAGTTAGATACTTTTGAAATAAAATATTAGTTTTTTTTTCGAAAATCGATTTATTTAGTTCTTTGTTTCTTCGATGATCCTCAAGGTATCGGCTAATAGTTTCCCACTTTGCGGCGTCAAAACAGTGGAATGGCCCGGCTTCCTTTCATGAATGTGATGAATCTTGTTCAATCAACAGCCTGGGTAAGTATACCCGCTCTCACTTCTACAACGGCTTTTACAAAGTCTTCATCACTGCCGGTCGCGTTGGTACGGACGGTAAGAGTAGCGGTCTGCTGCTGCTTTGCCGAAACCGCATCGGAGCGGTAGTTGGTTCGATTCCAGCGCTCGGATGGTTGTTTTTCTTTCTTTCTTCTGTCTGTTTACTTCCTAAATGTTTGTGATTGTTTCTAGGCAAGAGTGTAAAATCTGACAACGAATTACCCCTCAGTCGTGCCTGTTAAAGGCTGGGTAAGGCCGGATGCCTTCTGAGAAGTGTTCTACGTTGGTCACTCGCCAGTCGGTAGGTTTCCTGATAGATTTATGGGTAGGCACATAACCAAGGGTTCATAGCCCGAGGGGGGTGCTGGCCTGGGTTTGTCGGAAGCTGATGACCGTGGTTCGGAACCCACGTTAAGCTGTAGGTCCAGTCGCTAAATAGCCTAGTTGCTGATGCGCCTCTAACCCTAACACTTTACCTTTTTTTTTTCTTCATCACTGTAATGTTTATAATTACGGGCACCTATTTTCTTTTATAAGTTTCTATTTATATTATTGTGATTCATTTGTGAATACAAACGAACACAAGGTTCATCTAAAATAAATTAAAATATCATATTTACCACCAATTAAGTAACAAATGCGCATCTAGATAGATACCTTAATTTACCCAAATGAAAGTTTGTTTGCGTAAATAATACTATAAACTTACTGAAAATTAAAGGTCCTAACAGTATTAAGCCTTATTTATGCACTATACAACAAACACCAACGAACATGCTTGGAGTGTCGATAAGTCATGCGATCGCAATGCTAACCACTCTCCACACCAGCCGCCCGGCACCAAAAGTCACGCCTGTACACATAATAAAGTAGCCCGAAAAACTGTTACCCTTAATGCCAATTTAACCCCGATTTAGGACACTTAATCCGCGATTACTTAGTACAACATCCTTGATTTTGGTTATGTTTTCTTCATTGGTTGACGTGGAACGGTCTTCCTGATCTAGGTTCATCTTCAAATGCTTCTCGCAAATTTTGTTTTTTTGACAAACTTTAATGCAAACTCTTTTCTCAATAAATCTATCCATTTCAAAAAATCGCCGATAAAATATTACAAAAGACACTATATTTTCTAATTTAACAAGAGAAATGATATGAAACATCTGTCAGATGTCAAGGGCATATACGATGGTCGTCCAATACGTCCTTCCTAAGAAAAAGATAGAAAAACATTATTTTAAGTAGATTTTTTTATTTTCCAACATAATCTGCGTTTTCAACCCGACTAAAAAGTAAGATTTCGGAAGGCCCTCAAAATAGGCATCTGTTTGGGCGATGACCACCTCGTTCGTAGTGAACCGTTGTCCGCTGAGCCATTTTTTTAAGTTCGGAAATAAAAAAAAAGTTACTGGGGACCAAATCCGATGAATACGGTGGATGTTGTAATCATTCGAACTTTAGTTCCATGATTTTGGCCATTGAAGTCAAAACAAATGTCGATACGCAAAGTGCGCGAATTAAAAAAAGTCACGTTACTTTTTGTTCACAGTACTTTCACACATTACTTTCACTCCGGTAGTCCGATGTAGGTTCAGGTCGCTTAGCCAATGACAATCCCAGAACAGATTATATACGATGACACCACTTAGCTAACACACTGGGCATGTGAATAAATTCTAAGAATTAATTGAGTTGACGATTCCACAATAAATTTCATTGAACCATTGTTTGTAATATTTTCTCGCAGATCTGACCATTTCTGTAGTCCATTTTTTTAAGTTCGGAAATAAAAAAAGTCAGGGGGGGCCAAATACGGTGAATACGGTGGATGTTATAATAATTCTATATAATTATTTATTCTATATATTATAATAATTTCTTTTCCAAATGAGGACGATTTTTCTTGATTTCTCTCTCAACCGGTGTAATCACGACGCATAATACTTTCCAGTTATTGTTTTTCCTTTTTCCAAGTAATCGGTGTAGATGATTCCGCGTTCATCCAAAAAAACTGTGCCAGCTGATTTCACCGTCTTCGCATTCATCGGAGTCCGCTTTCCTTCAAAATCCCACTGTTTTGATTGTTTCTTTGTCTCTGAAGTGTAGTAGTGTATCCATATTTCGTCTACAGTTATGTATCGACGCAGAAACTCATCAGGATTGTGACGAAAACGCGCCAAAACAGCTTCAGAGTCGACCACACGATTGCGTTTATTCTCCACTAAGCGCAGACGCGGTCCCCATCTTGCCGAATTTTTTAAACACTTTACTTTGTGATAAGGCTATGGCCTCAACCATTTTGCGCATTTTGATTCGTCGGTCACTGATTCGTTGAAACCATGCCCATGCCTTCATCTTTTGTGAATGTACAGCCACGTTAAAACTCATTTACCCAATTATAAACAATTGCAAACACAGGAGCAGACGTGCCATGGACTTTATCCAACTCAGTTTTGGTTTCTCTTTCGGTGTTAAGCCTTTCAAATGTAAGTGTTTAATCACCCGTCGATACTCTTTTTTCCATTATTCTAAATAAACAAAAGTTTTTTGCTTTAATAGACAATAAAAATGAAACCACGTGATGAATATATCTGAGAATTTGGCAGCTATCTGGTGAATAATGGTGCTTACTAAAACAAACTATTGCCGATGCTACGAGCGCCATCTCTTGGATTTTCTAAGGACTTATTGAATGACCCTCGTATATCAATTTAAAAAACAAATATCAATATGCAAAGCGCGCGAATTTTTACAACAAAAGTCATATTACTTTTTGATCATGGTATTAATTACCATAGATAGATTTAAGAAAAAAACACTTTATAAACAGACGACATTGTTTTAGCTTCGGCAATCGATGAATATTTATTTTCCTTTACTAAAATGTAAATTCCATACATTACTTTCACTCCGATAGTCCGATATCGGTCCAGGTCGCTTAGCCAATGACGTCGACCTCTTCGGATAACGTTATATTTTTCAACCAATCCCAGAACAGATTATATACGATCACACCACTTAACTAACACACGACATGCGAATAAATCCTAAGAATTAATTGAGTTGACGATTCCACAATAAATTTCATTGAACCATTGTTTGTAATATTTTCTTGCACATTTGATCATTTCTGTACTTGTGTGATAATTGTAATTAAAAAGCTATGTTTATAAATAAATGTATTTAATGTTTTGTTTTCCATTTTTATCTGTTCTGTGCGTAAGCTCGTGCAGATTTCATAAATAATATAACAGTATATTGACCAGTTATTGTAATGACAATGAAAACAAAACTACTGTAATTTTATTTTATTTTGTTATACTTTTAAATTTTATACTTTTGATTCAATCTTTTTTAATAACCTGTTGGAAGTACATTGTTTAAGATTTGTTGTAAGTACAGTGTTTAATGCCTAAATGTGCGGGGTATTTTTTAAATATGATCCGTTTATCAATGAGAGTGAGAATGGCGCGCAATTGCTCTAGTCTGCTCCCAGCATGCTTTGCGCAGATTTAGACATTTGCAGTCGTATCGTCTGTAGAGGTTTATATAGTTTAAGAAAATTCAGCTTGAAAGATCATGGCAACTCCCTTTTGGGACAGGAAAGGGATTCTGTTAGGTTTAATCAGGTCTTTTGGAATATATTTGTACTTGTTTTGATACTTGAAAGGAGTTCGTTGGCGGTTAACGGTTCAATGACGACGAAGAAGCAGTCATGGATTGGGCTTCTTTACAGGCGGCAGATTTCTTTGACGTCAGAATTCAAAAACTTGTTGAGCGGTTTGAACAAAAATGGAAATTATATAGAAAAGTAGATAAAAGTATGTAGAATATGGAAAAAAAATTAATGGTATTTATAGTATTTTTCTTCTTACTAAAAAACGGAGCTTATTTAAAAAATGTACCTCGTATACAGGGTGTTCCATAGTTTATGCGTTTATGTTTATGCGGATTTAGTCAATAAATGTGTTTGCAAATGTTAAAAAATGTTGAGAAACCAGTTCAAGATATCAGGTTCAAGATATCAGGTTCAAAATCGGGGTACTTGGGTTTTCAAAGGCGATAAATCCGAATTTGGTACTAGCTTGAGCCTAGTTCCTAGAGGGCGCTTGCTACCTACTTTCTGAGGAATTAACTCGCTCATATTTTTTTACCATATAAAGCTGAGAATATTTTGACAAAATAGAGAAGAGTAATAATTTCCACGTAAAAAAAGGTATCCTTGGTCAATATCGATATCTCATGCCATTTGCGATATATTCGTGTTCGAATATTCCGTTACACATCTTGTCGATGGCTGAAAAATATGGTATTCACAAAGAGTGCCTTGAATGTTGTCTGCAAATTATTCTCGTCTCTCGTGTCTCGATGACAACTGCCATTGTTTTCTATCTCTACTATTAAACGTAGGTGGAAACAAGTTTCTCCAATCTTGAGTTGGTATTAAATAATTTGTAAAAAATGCCCTGACTTAATCAGTTTCCTAACCGTGATTTAAGGGATATGCTCTGTGTTTATGCACAAGTAAATTACAGTAGTCGCGCTGCAGTTAGAAGGTATGAAAAGCTCTACCCAGCCAGAAAGATCCCTGATCGACACTTTTTTCGAAGAATTTTCAATCAGTTAGGCGAAACAGTTTCGTTTTATTACAATAACCCTGGTGGACAACAGAAACGTATAACGGCAGAACAAGAAGAGGCCATTTTGGTTGGTATCGCGGAAAATCCTGAACTAAGCATTAGACGTTTGGAGGCATCTACAGGAATTAGCAAATCTATCGTTTCAAGAGTTCTCCATAAAGAAAAATTCTTTCCCTACCATTTTTCACCTGTTCAAAATGTATTGCCACAAGATTTGCCGACTAGATCAGAATTTCATTAAAATAAAACTATATAAAAAAAAACGAAGACCCCATGTTCCTGAAAAAGATATTGTTTACTATAGGCAATTTTTACCAGACGCGGAATTTTTAACTGACGAACTAATCATTATTACTCCTTAGAAAATCCACACCTATCAAGAGAGAGACATTTCCAACACGAATTTTCAATTAACATTTGGTGCGTCATTAACGACATTTTTTTAATCGGCCCATTTGAGTTTCCGCAAAGTCTGAATGGAGATCTATATGCACAGTTTTTTGAAATTAATTTATTAAAAATTTTGGATTTTATATCTCTAAACTTAAGACATGTGGTTCATGCAAGATGTGACGCCACCACATTTTACTGTTGCTGTGCGAAATCATTTGAATCAACGTTTTCGTGGATTCAAATGAATCCACATCGATGGATTGGACGCGGTGGTGAGTTTCCTTGTAATAGTTCGTAGTCCAGACATTAATCCGTTAGAATTTTATTTGTGGGATCTTATGAAGTCTTTAGTTTACCATGATAAAATCAATACACGAGACGAACTTTTACAAAGTTCAACAAGCGACGGTTATTAGAAACGAAGAAAATATCTTCTCAAATGTGAGGCGTCACAAACAGCCTGCGAAAGTGTATTAAGGTAAAATGTGGACACTTTCAACACCTATTGAAGAAAATTTCAAATAATTGTTATTTTAAATAAACGTTATATTTTTAACATCTTACTGTTTTTTTTGCTCGTATTCAAATCATACTTTGCGAATTGCAGATATTTCAGCCATCGACAAGATGTGTGATGGAATATTCGAACACGAATATCTCGCAAACGGCGTGAGGTATCGATATTGACCAAGAGTACTTTTTTACGTGCGAATTATGACTCTTCGCTATTTCTCTATTTTGAAGTTAAAGTATTCCTCGCTTTATAGGGTAAAAAAATATGAGTCAGTTAATTCCTCACAAAGGAAGCTGCAAGCGTCCTCTAGGACCTAGGCTCAAACTAGTACCAAATTTGGATTTGTTCACCTTTGAAAACCCAACTACCCCGATTTTAAACCTGATATCTTCGATTGTTTTTAAATTATCTCAATTTTTCGAAAATTTAGTTTCACTTTCAATACCTTGTATCTTTTTAATGAATATCATTTATTGACTAAATCCTCTTATTTTGATCTCTACTTACCAGTAGCTCTATGGCGGATAAGTTATGGGACACCCTGTATATAAATATCCTAAATATAAATAAAACTATCTTTTCTTTAAATTAGATGTGTAACCTCATCCACAGCCTTATTTTTACATATACAGTTACCTTTTTTCTGTATTTGTATTTTCCCCTCATTTGTTCCATACATCTTCTATTTTTATGATCCTCTTATAGGCTTACGTCTTTACATTTTACATTTTAATTTATTCCTGGTATTTACCTAATTTTTAATTGTACAGCATTTATACGTTAGTTACCCTCTAATTAATTTTTCGTTAATTTTTACACAACAATCATCTCCTGATGATGCTGACATGGGTAGCGAAATGCGCATTGAGAAGTGTGCAGTGAATGTGATTTGGTGATCGTTGGAATCATTCTCTGCTTATATTTTGTGATGGAGCTCCTAGCTGCTGTAAGCTTGACACATTACTCGATCCGTCTCAGCAGCAGTTTTCTTTCATATTATGATGAATTACTTATCGAAAAAAAAATATCGCTTTCCATTTTATATGGATTGATTTTCAATTGATTTGTTTACAAAAAAAAACATCGAGTTATCTATATTATATGTAAATATGCCAAACGTTCAAGGGCATTTACAATCAGCTGTACAAATTCCTACGTACCACTTTACCGTCAACACCACCAAAAAGTGTACGTTAGCAATGTAAACTAAATTTAGTATAGTCCGGTTCAAGATATTTCGTTGCTTTTCGGCAAAATGTTAATTGCCTCAATAAATTTCAATAAAAACATTCTTAGTTTCTTCAAAGGCGCCAGAGTCTGAGTGGTTTAATTTTTGAATAATTTTGAAAAAAATAAAATATTGTTAAATTATGATTAAATTATTTTTCTGCTCATCCTTGCTGTAGAATCTCAACTCATGCTGATCGATATTCCAATGCCAATGAAAAGGCAATTCAGCTCCTCTCACCTCAACATAGTATTTTACGAACAATGTGACGCAAGAGCACGGCACGTTGTCCCACTATGGCAATCGATTTCGACATACCCAGACTCTCGAGGTTCTTTGAAAATCTTTTATTTATCAGGCCTTCGGCATATATAACGAAGAGCACTACATCTACCTTACTCAGTTTCCATTGGTTCTTCAAGTCGTATGCCAGATTTTCATACTTCGTGGATTTTTCCACAATTGTCCAACAATTGTCCATCAATGGTGTCATCTTCGAGTGACTTAGAGAACCTTCCATGTAATATTTGTCCTTTCCAGTCTCGAACGCAATCCGTGAGTGTTGTTCTGCTATCAGTAAGGTTTTGTTTATTTAAGTTTAGTGGGGTGAAACCCCTGTCCTCGTTTGCAACCAATTTAATTTCATTAACGCACTGTTTGACTCAGTGAGACAGAGATTTTTTACGTTGACAAGACTTCTACCCTTCAACTTTCTTGGGATGTATAGTCTTTTCGTAGATGAGTTTGGATGCTGGCATCGGAACTTTGTTAATGTTCGGCGTGTCGACCTATCAAGTTTAAAAAGGTCAGTTTCTGACCATTTAACAATACCAAACGAATATGTCAGAGTTGGCACTGCCCAACCGTTGATCGCTCTAAAGAAGGTTTCACTGTTCAGTTTGGTGTTTAAAACCTTTGTAAGTCTCTTTTGGTATAGAGTTGAAAAGCCCTTCTTTAACTGGTTGTGATAAAGTTTTTGCTTTTCAGGTATGCCTAAATATTTGTATGATTCTTCTGGTGCCAATTGTTGTATGTTACAGAATGTTGAATTTTGACTCTGTACCTTTCCCTTCTGTATGCTAATGGTAAAACATTTGTCCAGTCCGAATGACATTCTGATATCCCTACGAAATGTTTCGACCATTTTAATCAATGAGTTCAATTTTCTCTAGTTTCTGCATATAGTTTAAGGTCGTCCATATATAGTAAATGAGAGAGCTTTCTTGGATTTTTCCTGTTTCAAGTTTATATCCAATATTGCTGCAGTTCAGTAGTGTGGACAAAGGGTTCAAGGCTAAACAGAACCAAATTGGAGAAAGGGAATCTCCCTGAAAAATTCCTTTCTCGATATTTGTAGTAGCAATGCATTGTTGATCGACAAAAAGATTTGTTTTCCACTTCCCCATCAGGCACTTTAATGAATTAATAATTGTACTGTCGAAAATCACGATTCATCGACATTAAAAATAGTTTCTGCAGTGAAATTAAACTCGTCCACAGTTTTTTCTAGAGTATTAAAAAAAGCCCTACGTTCTCTCTATTGAAGCCTCGTGCTCTTGCCATTGAGATACCTTCAGGTTTTTGTATTGACAGTTGTGGATTTCTGCGCATAAATGAGTAGAATCACTTTTTCTCTGCTATTTTCTTTTCTTTATTAAATGTATGTGACAAAGAGTACAAGAATCAAGTTGAAGAATATGTTTGGTTAGAATTGTTCCCATGTCTTTAGTAAATATGGGCTGTCTACCAAGTGCTTTCATCAATTCTTCTATTGGAACCTTTGGTGTGAAACACTAAACTTGAAGGTATTTACCACTAAACACCAAAACATTTTTTTGAACTGCTCGACGCACGTTTCGCTAACCATGTTAGCATCATCAGGAGATGATTTAATCTAATTCTAAAACTAAACTATGTTCTATTTATATGAAAACCATATCTATTTATATGAAAACCATATCTAACGATCGTGTAAAAAATCATGAACCGTGAAGTGTACTAAGCTATACATTAATAATTGAAAAAGTTGACTGAAAGGAATCGGTCCTTTATCTCGGTTCATGATTTTCTTACATTTTTCTATTTGAATGGTTTCATATGCATCCAAAGCCCTATTATTATTAACACTTTTAATTAGTCTTAAATTACTAATATTTATAATGTGGTCATGTTCGATTGCATGTTGGGCAACACAATATTTTTCATTTCTCCCATATCTAATGTGGGCAATGTGTTCTTTATATCTTGTCAATATGGATCTTTTTGTTTGTCCAATATACCTTCGATCACAGTCTTGACAATTAATTTCGTAAATCCCCGACTTTTCATGTTAAACTACTTTATCCTTTGGATTACCCAGAACTTCTCTTAATTTATTATATGGTTTGTACCCAACCTTAATGTCCACTTTTTTCAAAATTTTGTCTAGTCCTCTTGTCAATTGGGCATCAAATGGTATTACCATGAATTTCTTTGTGTTCTGATCCTTTTGAAAAGTCGAAGATTTTTTTAATAATTTTCTGAACTTATGTTTTCTAATTAGTTTATCTACAATGTTCTTATGATAACCATTCACTTCAGATACCTCCCTAATTAATTTTAATTCTTTATTATAAACTTTGTTATAAACTGTCTTTAGTCACTAATTTGTACCTAAAATATGTAATACAATTTGTTGTTATTTACTTTAACAATTTACTTAAAACACTAATTCTCCTCTGTCTCCACTGTCAAACAATGTATTGCATCATTTCTTTTTGCAGCAACGTGATTTACTGTTGTCGCAGCAAAAACTCAAATACTTTTATGACACCCAGTATTTTTATTTAATTCTAGATACCTTTATAGAAAAAAAAAATCATTTTATGACCAATTAATGGTGTCCATGTTCCTGTGTTAGTTAATAATAGGTGTTTCGGTTAATAATGTCGATTTTTTCGCACAATTTGAGCGTTTATTTCCATAATAAAATAAATTACCTTAATAATCAAAGTATTGACCATCGTTAGCTATTACTTTTTCCTATCTTTTTGTCAAAGAATGGAAAGAAAACGCCAAAAGAACGTTTGGTTTTTTAAAGTCAACCATTCAAGCCAAATTTTCACTTCTTTGTAAGAATGTAAGTGTTGTTCTGAAAGTCCGTCCTGCATCGAGCGAAATAAGTAATAGTTCGAAGTCCGGTGAATACGGCGGGTGGGGTAGAACGCTCCATTTAACGTTTTCCAAATAGTTTTTTACACATTTTATAACACGGGGCTGAGCAGTGTCATGTTGAAAAATATACATAATAAAACTTTCCCCAACTAGGATAATATATTACAGTAGATTATAATATGTAAACTATATTAATAGTCAATTTAGAATATAAATAATCACTACCCAAAGTTATATACATATTGTTTGATTGCTTTCATTGAAGTTTGAAATACTTTTAAAACCACACTGATTTTTCAAATCACCACACTGAACCATATTAACAATATTAAAAAAAATCACCCATACATTACACTACATTATTGCTTCAATTAAGGTTTTCAGTATTTTTAAAACGATGGCGATTTTGGGCCTTACATGTTTTACAAACCACCATATTAGACTTTTAATAATATTTGCAAATATAAATAAATCTGGCTGCCAACTAACTCTAATGCATGAGATTTCCCAAATAAGAGAAGGCACCTTTTTGAATGGAAAACTTTTATAGTCGAAGTGTGGGACTCTCCTGTTAAGGCCTACCCACTATGTACCACAACATATCCTGGAACCACTGTCAGCCTACCATCAGTCTTTAATGCCTATAATAAATTTCTAACCTATGTTTAAACATACCTTATCAAATAAATATTAATTAATAGATGAAATGTACCAAAATTCTGAAAAACTCTAAATAATTTAACTGTTTTGTTTTATTTAGAATAGAAATAAACCATTTTCTTTATTTTTGTTTGGATAGTAGGTTGGCTTTTCTGTTTTTCTTTTTTTTGCCTACCCCTGCAGATGTTTGTTTTGATTCCATGGAAAACTGCTTTGCCAGTCCTTAATTTAACTAGTTGATGTTCATCAAACTGATCACATAAATGTCTACTCTTCGACCATCTACAAATTAGATTATCCTGTAAAACTTTCATAAATATAAAACTTTTCATATACGATTACCTTCCAAAATTGGTAATCAAATTGTGTTCTTGTCTAGTCTTGTCCATTCTCGTCTAATTCTTGAATATTATCATTCGTATCCTACAAAATAGACGATCCTGTAGAGCTTTTTCATTGTTACTACCCTCGGTTGTGTTGCTACATGTAGATTCTTTGCAGACACTCAGGAATATTCCTTATAAATTTGGCATGTTATTTTATTTTCTCTACATGAATTAAATAATATAAATAAAAGTTATAAAAACGAATGCAAAAAACAAAAAGAACCCTAATCTGATTTCATTCTGAACTTACCTTTGAGCCTCCATATCTTATGTAAAGATATATGAGTATAACGTCGAAAACAGTATCGAAAGCCTAAATAACAATTAAAAGCAAGTATATTTTCAAATCGATCGCAAAACAACAAATGCAGACAAATATATAGGTTAAACCAATAGAACAATGACTAAGATCGATAAATTGTTTTATTTACCGGAGACTCCGATTCAGTCCGAACGTCTTTTCAGAAAGAGTGCGAAAGAAAATTTCGGTATAACCGAATTGCTTCGAGCCGAACCGATATTGGCGATATTGGCCTTCGGTACAATTGTGAGGTCACAATTGTTCCGGTTTTTGGGTACCGGTTTTCCGGTACTGGGTTTAAAAAAATATTTTCAATTTGATATAACTTTTTAATTATAAGGAAAAAAATAAAAATAGTTTTGTTATAAAACTTATTATATGATCTTTCCATTTATGACAAAAAAAATTCTTCAAAAGCCCAATTCGTCATATTCAATGCACAATAACAATTAATAACGAATTGACTTTTGATGGCGTGTGTTTGCTCTCCAAAATGCCATAGACGACATTACTCTATATCAACAAATGTATCAGTAACGCTATCTCTTACAACAATCGACATTATTAATCGAAACATCTATTATATTCATCACATCCAGTCGTATTTTTCAAATGATCTCATAGTAACGAAAAACGATTTGCCACACCAAAAATAATTCAAGATCCATATGTGTAATTGGCAGAGGTGACTACTACAGTTATGTAAAGACCATATTTAACTTTTTGGCAATACATTAGACAGTTTTTTAATATTGATTTTTTTTACTAGGGAACGACTGGTCAATATTTGGAACCCAGTCAAAACTTATTCATATCTCGAAAATAACTGCTGCTTTTGTTTTATATATGTTTGGCTATGATTTTTTCTTTAAAGAAATGTCAAATTAAGGACATTTCAATAAGATCTGTTGGATTTGAATTGTGCGCCCTTTCTCCTTTTTTGAAACCATTTGAGGTTTATATTTGATAACTGTCTCTAAACTAGAGAAATTTACCATGCTAAGATATAAAATCGTAGAACACGCACAAATCAATTACACTGGTCAACACAGTTAAACTTTGTTGATGTAACATTGATGAAAATATATGTATATAAAGTATTTTGTCCTAATCCGAAAATGATAAGCTAATTACTGGTACTGGTGAAAAAAAAGAGACCAAAAATTTTTCAGTCGAATATTTATCTAATATAAACATGTAAAACGTGTAAAATATATGCAAAGACATTAATGATTAGGTGAATAAAATATATATTACATGAGATGACATACAACGACATAAACTATCACTTTTTCCTCTTGTGTTCTGAAGCATCATAGATGGGTTCCAACGTCGCTCTATCTTGCTTGCATCGTCCTGATGGCCTGGTGAAACCTCTCTCCTTGTTTGTCGCTTACTGAACCCAAATTTTCCGGAAAAAATCCAAATGGGAGTGTAAAAAATGCATTTTTAAGGACATGCATCACCCTAGTATTTCATAGGCTTTCAAGAGTTCATCTATGAGATTTTTACAGTTTCCATCTTTCTTGTTGCCCATAAATCTTTCCACCACACTTATAACTCGACACAATCTGGAAGGAGATGATGGACCACATCGTTACAGCAGATGGGACTTGAGTGTCTCACATGTCTCCTAATTCCAAGCAACAGTTAGTGGAATCTCACATCCTCTCCAATCAGACACATCCTCCCCAATCAGAATGAAAGCTAAACAGACAATTCCAGCATGAAATATCATGACAACTGTCTTTTGGGAGAGGAAAGGAATTTTGTTAGCGGATTTTGTGCCGAGAGGTACAACAATCAATTCTGATGCGTATTGTGTCAGTTGTTCCTTGAGAAATCTCTGGCGTGCCATACAAAACAAGCGGCGTGGCCTACTGTCTTTCGGTGTGATGTTGCTCCATGACAATGCAAGGCCACATGCTTCTGCACAAACACAGGGTCTAATCATGTCTTTTTGATGGGAAGAACTGGATCATCCACGTTACAGTCCAGACCTTGCACCTTGAATTTATGTTTCACCCTAATAGTAATTTGAATTAACTACTTCATTTACATATTCAAGATTATTACTTGATAAAGAATGAGTTCCAGTTTAATTAGCAAGCCTTTTTATTTGAAAACAAACAACGCCGTTATTCGTTGTCACCGAAATATAAATCCATCTCTTGACCGACACTGATATTTGCTGAGTTTTGGCTTATAACAAAGGTTGTTGACTTTTCATTATCGTGTCAAAATAATCAGTGTAAACATCCGTACGTTTTCATTGCCTTATATAAAATGTTGACTTTTCTTTCCTTTGTTATTTTATGAATCACTCTAAATGTAAATGTGTTATAGTATTTATAGAACAAATACGATTTTAAGTAGATAAAATATCAGGTTAATTAAGTAAAGGACAAATTTTGAGTCTTTAAATACTAGTAAGTTGATGTGTATACAGTCTGCTTAAAGAAAAAACTGACTAATGCAAAACGAAATACAAGACGCCTCAAGGCGGAAAAATTCCTCCCAAGAAGTTGTAATTTTAGTGTTTGTTATTAGTCAGAGAAAAGGGGTTTCTACGCGTTTTCTTTTCGTTAATTCTGAGAGGCTTCTCAATTTGCACTTAATTACCTGTGCGAAACTCGGCCATTTTCAATTAAGACAGTTTTTTTCGAGTGCCTTTATTTTCATAGGCTTGATTCTGAAACTCACTCACTATTTTTTATTCATGTGTATAAGAAGAAAAAAAGAAACAAAGAGGATGAGTAGGGTAAAGTGGGGTAAAATAGGGACGCTAAGGGAAATATTAAATCAAAAAACATTTCAAACATTATTGATTAACTTTATTACCCTTTGTTTAGTTTAACTTATTAATCACATATTTGGTCAACGAGATCGTAGGTTTCATTATTATAACTAATACAAAAATAATAATTTTCAAAAGTTAACTTTTTACGGTTGTGCCCCATACCTGGTCCAGAACCGGGTATATTCTCATCTTATACCCGACTTTGCTCTTTAACAAAGGAAGCAGTGGAACTCATTCAGTTCATGTTGTTCCCAACCAGTACAGCCTTCATGGGCCCATTTCTTACATTTAAAGCATTGCACCCAATCATCAGTTGATCGTGTATTTCCGTATATTTCAATTCAATAAATACACGCATCGCCTGAAACCTTTTTCTTTTTGGAATTTTTAGGATTTGCTATCTTACCACTAAGTTTTGGGATTGGGGTTTTGGCGTTTTTGTTCGTTTTTTGGCGTCATTTATCTTCGAGTTCTAATTTATAAGGTGATTAAGTAATACCAGCTCTTTTACCTCGACGAGCATTTGTAGTTGTTTAGGTAAATATAAGGCTTAGG
Source organism: Cosmopolites sordidus (assembly GCA_031761425.1). Lineage (NCBI taxonomy): Eukaryota > Metazoa > Arthropoda > Insecta > Coleoptera > Curculionidae > Cosmopolites > Cosmopolites sordidus. The sequence continues at coordinate 187,332 of JARFXV010001537.1, read as the reverse complement.
TAAAATATCAGCTGGTGAAAAAGCTAAAGACAACGATGCCAATTGCCGTGAAGTGCTTGGTTGTGGACTATCTGCTGGTCGCTTCGATGGAGTTGGTTGTGGATTTATTGGTAAAGCTTCTGAAAGTTGATGCTCCTGTGTAAGCACATGGTTAACTTTTGCAACGTTAGTCTTAACAACAATTTTTATCTTGAGTTTCAACTGTAACTTGTTCAGAAGAGTTCGTCGTAGGGTCAGTACATGTGACATCATTATCCGTTGTAGTAGCAGAAATAAAATCATGATCTGAAAAGATATTCGGATTCAGTGGACAAATACATTTTTTTTAAACTACTCATAGCATTATACAGAGTCGCTGTTTTTGCGTACGCTGTCCCAAAAGGCTTTGCAAGTTGAAACTGGGTTACAATACGACCTGGATTGTTACGTAATCATGACATCACTTCTTGGTTGTAATAGGTGCTTAATGGCCCCATGATCCTAACATCGAGAGATGGTAGACGATGTGGGGGAATTGGATTCCTCATCAATCGGAAGCTGAAGGATAGTGTAGTAAAATTTGAAAGTACATCTGACCGACTAGCCCAATGCGTCATTCAGTCGAATAACAAGTTTAAGTTTCAAATCTCCAAGCTTATGCACCAACTATAAGCCATAGGGATGAGGAAATTGAGGCATTTTATGATGATGTGGCTCAGCTTTTATTCAAGGCGAAATGTAGGTACAAGATTTTTAGTATGCGTCGCGTGTCCATGAAAGGAAAAGATGATTTGACGTTCGCGATGAAGTGACTAAGCCAGTAAACAAATATATCACTTTGTATCCATTCACAGGGATGGCATATTGCGATAGATCCAGGGGTGCACCATCTAGCAATTCAGCCTTCATACGGAGTCTCGGGAAAATTGGTCAATCGTCAATTGGCCCCTTTCAGCTGAAGAGATAAGACCTACCTGCTTCTTACCTTTTAGAGCAAGAACTTTAGATTTGTTCTTGGGGATAGCTCTGATCCCAGTTTCATCGACATTAAATATCTTGGCTGGTTCAAAATTGTATTTTTCTTGCAATTCAGTCAATAGGGAGAAAATATTTGAGACATTTACCCTGTTGAATTCCATTACACGGGCAACTGAAGTAGGCTCTGGAAAGCGTAACGATAACTCTGGATGATGTCGTAAAAATCCGTAAAGGCAATCCATTCCAGCTAATGCGGTGTCTTTGTTAAAATTGTGATCTATGCCATTTTTTCCTGCCATTTGAAAAGCAAGATGTCGAAAATCCTTGTACGTTAGTCCGAATAATTGAGCTTCAAGATCTTTTATGTGCTGACACATTAAATTTTGTTGCTCAGCTCTAAAAACTCTTAAAACGTCCTAGGCATTTTTCTGAAGCGTCTTCGGCATTGTTATTTAATTGTACTTCTTTATTCTGTCTTCCAGGGTCGATTGTGGTACCGAGAATTTTCAAGAAGCAACACGATATCCACATTTTGCGTGTATTACTTCCAAAATGGCATTCTCATATTCTTCACTCCAGGATTGTCGGTTCGTCGTTCTTTTATAATTTCTTGGCATTTTGTTGTGAACTGTATCAATATATCATACAAAATAACGTTAAATAAATATAAATTGATAATTGATAATTGTACAAATCCGGGTACCACCCGGTATTATCCCGTGCGGTTTTACCCCAAGCGCATCAAAGAGAAACAAAGTAATCAAATAACCTAAAAACATGCCCCAATAAAGATTCAACCACTGTTCGTTTAACCTTAATACATACTTAATCTTTGCAATAAAAGCAAACCCACTTACCTTGACGCACAAAATTATAGTACACCTTTGAAATCCGTCGAATTCTACATCAAACCTTTGTAAAAACTATGTATATATATATATATATATATATATATATATATATATATATATATATATATATATATATATATATATATATATATATATATATATATATATATATATATATATATATATATATCTATATGAGTAATGATTAGTTGCTTGACTAGGAGGAAGCACCACCCATCCTTTATATTGTAGGGCACATGTTTCGTCTGTTGGTAGTTAGTTTCTAGACCGTTGGGTTCCACAATCTCATGTGGAACGCTCGCCCCTTCGTTGGACGTAGTCCAAAGAAGTTAATAAACTCCATTTATAAGCCATCCGACGAGGAGTCGGCGAAAATATGGATTGTTTGATGGTGGAGAGGGACTTCCTATTCTTGGCGAGAGAGCATATGTCGGTACCCTGAAGAGTCTAACCACCAACAGGCGAAACATGCGAAACATCCAATGTAATGGATGGGTGGGGCTTCCTCCCGGTCATGCAGCTCAAACTGGCTGGTTTGCTGGTCAAACCAAACCCAACGGTCGGTGGGTGTATAACTCCTGACTACTGTTGTCTTGTTGGACGCAGTCCAAAGAAGTTAAAAAACTGCATATATATATATATATATATATATATATATATATATATATATATATATATATATATATATATATATATATATATATATATATATATATATATATATATATAGAGATATATCCTCAAATTCTATAATACAGAAATAAATATATCTAGAAATAATTAAAATAAAAAAAATCCACACTCGACATACACATATTATTAAAAAGACAAAAAGAAACGATGTTACAACAGCATCATTTTTAGAAAATCTCTGTTGTCCTTTACCATATTAAAAATGGAAACGTCAATAATTGTTCAATATCGGTTGTTATCTCATCAACTCTTATTTTTACAAAGCAACTGTAAACAAGTCAGTATTACGTTTATAGAAAGTTTTACAAGAGTCAAATCTCGAAATAAATTGACCGAACCGACGTAACTGAAAGGTTGAGTTAATAGATTATCATTCAGAAGCGTCACTGGTTCATATCTTGTTTTGTATGAATCACAGTTTCGATTTGAGCTTACTTCTACCATTGAAAGACTGCTATTGAGACAAACAATACGAAATAGTATTATCAACATAACCTGCCTCTTTTTCAGGTTTATTTCTGGCCAAATGGTTCGCCAGCCCTTTGCAGCTCTTGTATGTGTCTTTGCAGTTCCTCTGGGTCTTGTGAAAGGAGAACGATATTATCTGCAAATCTAAGATCATTTAAGTTTGCACCATTGTTCTTTACACCATCCTGTCCCCAATCCAGTGTACGGAATACTTCTTCAAGGCCAGCCAAGAAAATAATAGGCGATATTGAATCACCCTGCCGTACACCCCGTTCTATATTGATTTTAACTTCAAGATCATCCATGTGAACTGTCGCTGTAGCTTCAGCATACATGGATCTCAGTAGGTTTACATAAGCTATGTCTACCCCCTGGCTAAGCAGTGCATCCATTATAGCATGCTTTGAGATAGAGTCAAATGCTTTTTCGTAGTTGATAAAGCCATGCACACTAGCATGGTATATTCGTTATGCCTTTCTATGGCCTGCTGTACCTGCTGAATGTGGTCCATTCTACTGAATCCACTTCTGAATCCTACTTGTTCTCTTGGTTGTGCGTCATGCAGTTTTCTTAATATTCTTTTAGATATTATCTTAGTGAAAACTTTGTACATTACTGATAGGAGGCTTATTGGACAGTACTTCTTTAAATCTTCCTGTGCTCCTTTTTATGTAAAAGGATCACTTCCGCATTTTTCCATAAGTCAGGTACTTTTTGTTCTTTGAGGCATTATGAGTATAATTTTGCCAGTGTTTTATGTAAGTCTGACCACCAGCTTTTAGCATTTCGTCAGTTACACTGTCCTTTCCTGAAGTCTTCCCGTTTTTCATCGATTCTATAACATTTGTTACTTCCTCCACTAAGATATCTATTGTCCGTCGGTTCTGCATTAAATCAATGGTATCACTGGAGATTGTTGTCTGTTTGAGACATTTTTCTTTTGGTGCTATTGAAGCACATTGTTGGTAATTTCTTCATATTGAACTGATATTTCCATCTCATCCGGATCTTGTAACATAACAACGCGGTTCGACAAAGCAATCTCAAAATCGCTGCCCCTCTCCAGCAATTTCCCAGAATCCACTTTGCCCTTCTTTGACCTTACCATTCTTTCGCGTTTTCTTCGACAATTAATCCTAACTGTTGCTCGTACCATTCGGTGGTACTTCCAACATTAAAATTGTTAAGAACAGTACAATAGCAAAATATTGTTTTATCGTTGGTCATGTTATATGTTGGTATATGTTATATTGTTGGTCATGATGTAATCAATTTCACTTGTAAGTCCAGATGGACTTTTCCATGTCCATTTCCTCCTGATATTTTTCTTATAGAACGAATTCATAATATAAAGTTCTTGTCCTTCAGCAAAATCAACTAATCTGTCACCTCTATTGTCTCGCTCACCAGTTCCATATGGGTCAGTTGCATTTTCACCAGTTCTTGATGTTCCAATTCTGGCATTAAAATCACCCATCAGGATTTTGTACCGACATTTCGCCTTGAATAAAAGCTGAGCCACATCATCATAAAATTCCTCAATTTCCCCATCCCTACGGCTTATAGTTGGTGCATAAGCTTGGACGATTTGAAGCTTAAACTTTTTATTCAACTAAATGACGCATTGGTCTAGTCGGTCAGATGTACTTTCAAATTTTACTACACTGTCCTGCAGCTTTCGATTGATGAGAAATTCAATTCCCCCACATCGTCCATTCTCCGTACGTCAAGTGTAGAGTACGTGTCCAGTTGGTTCCAGTTTAATTAACCCTTCACCCTTTCTTCGTGTTTCACAGAGCCCAATAATATCCCAATGTATTCTGTCAAGTTCGATTCACGTTTATTTAGTATTATATATATATATATATATATATATATATATATATATATATATATATATATATATATATATATATATATATATATATACAGTTTTTTAACTTTTTTGGACTGCGTCCAACAAGACAACAGTAGTCAGGAGTTATACAGCCCCGACCGTTGGGTTTGGTTTGACCAGCAAACCAGCCAGTTTGAGTTGCATGACCGGGAGGAAGCCCCACCCATCCATTACATTGGATGATTCGCATGTTTCGTCTGTTGGTGGTTAGACTCTTCAGGGTACCGACATATGCTCTCTCGCCAAGAATAGGAAGTCCCTCTCCACCATCAAACAACCCATATTTTCGCCGACTCCTCGTCGGATGACTTATAAATGGAGTTTATTAACTTCTTTGGACTACGTCCAACGAAGGGGCGAGCGTTCCACATGAGATTGTGGAACCCAACGGTCGGGGGTGTATAACTCCTGACTACTGTTGTCTCGTTGGATATATATATATATATATATATATATATATATATATATATATATATATATATATATATATATATATATATATATATATATATATGCAAAGAACTTGTGAAATATTTTTCACAAAACAACTACTAAACTGTTCTGAGCCCTTAAACAGATTACCAACACTAAACCCTAAACAAAAAACCCAGATTCATTACCACCAAATGAAGATCAAATAATTAGACAAATCAGGCGACTTAAAAATAAGAAAGCTTCTGGTGAAGATGGATTCACTGCTGAACTTTTGAAATCCAGGTACAATCAAGGAAATAACCAAAATTCTACAAGAAGTTTGGCGAACCGAACGGATTTCGGAAGATTGGCAAGATACTTTAATCCATTCACTACATAAGAAAGGAGATAGAACGGATGTAAACAAATACAGACTTCTACAACTCTTCTTCAACTACAACTCTCTTCTCCCAGTTTGTTATAAAATTCTATCTCAATGTCTACTTGACAGAGCACAGGGATAGTTAGAACCTAAAATTAATGAATATCAAGCAGGTTTTCGACCAGGCAGATCCTGCCCGGAACAGATCCTGAATCTAAAGTTGATCCTAAGACATCAAAAACTGTACAATAAAAATCTCGTCCGTACATTTGTGGATTTCAAAAAAGCATATGATTCTATTGACCACGAATCTTTATTCCAAATAGGACTAGATAGGACTGAAAACGCTGGCAATTATTAAAGCAACGCTAACTAACACAAGTTCAAAAGTTAAATTCATGGGTGACATCTCAGAGACATTCGAAATTAAAACTGAAGTGAGACAAGGGAATGGACTCTCGCCACTCATATTTATTTAACTGTGTTCTAGAAAAAGTAATACAGGAGTGGCGTGTAAAAAAATCGGCCCTGAATATTGACCAACCCATTAAACTGGGTAGAACCAACATCAAAATAGATTGTCTGGCGTTTGCTGATGATCTAGCATATTTTAGCTCAATATATATTAACGGCACAAAAACAGATTGAAATCCTAAAACAAACAGTAGAAAAGGTAGGACTCCAAATTTCATTTGAAAATACATAATACATGACCTGCATCAGACTAAGAACACCATTTCTAAAAACAAAAACTCTGGAAACTGCATTGAGACTTACTCAAACTATTTACAACAAAAAATGCTTATCTAAAAACACAAAACTGATACATTACAACACAGTTATTAAGCCAGAATGTCTGTATGGCGCAGAAACGCCCATTTTGAATAGAAAGAAAGATATCGAGGAGATTGAAAAGAAAGAAAAATCCTAGGGCCCCTAACAAATAAATAACATATCATACCGACTTCGAGAAAACCAAGATATCAAACAATACACAGATATATATAGCGATGTGAGAAAAAGAAGACTTAAGTTTTACAGACACATAAAACGGATGAATCCGAGTAGGCTAACTTGACAAATAGTTGAATTTTATAAATCATATATTAGTCATATATTAGAGATTATCTTTTGTTTGGGCTATCAATATCTGGTCGTCGGAATTGTAAAATGTATATATTCCTGTTATCGATATTTATTCCCATTTAAATATGTATACATCGTATAGAATTTTAAAATTGAAGAAAACATATTAAAAACATTGCAATTTTCATAAAACTATCGTTAAAATAACAAGTTATTTAATATAATTTAGGGTCAAGTGAAAAAATACTGTTTATTAGCAAAAGATGCGTCAAACTTGATTTAAATAACAGATTGTGCGTCATTATCATTTTAATCAATTTTATATTATTGTTGATGAAATACGAGAATAAGCCAGTGGAATGAAAATAATAATCTTAACTAATATCGTGCCATTTTGATATATTTGTATCAGCGATGATCAAAGCCTCTATCGAAATTAGCTCCAGTCTGTCCACTGCTGGTTGAAGGTCTCTTCAGGCTCCGAACCCGTTCTTTTGGCGCTATGTGCTCCATGTCATCTGTCCATCTGCCATACTTTGTGTGATAAGTCTTCTTCATCTTCTTGACATCATTTTTGTATGTTATCCCAACGATTCGGCAGTTGCCTAGCTACATGTCAAACTTATCATTACATCATTCTTAACACCTTCTCGTTTATGCCCGTTACTTTTGTATTTTTTCTAATTTGTTTCTGTAGATTATTCTGTGTATTTCTTAGTCTTATCATACTCTTCTTCTTCTCTAAATCATGTGTTGTAACTGGGAGTATTCATGTTTCATAAGTTTTTCGTTTTAGGCTTGTAGGCTTTGTTGGTTGTTTGACTGGGAAGGAGCCCCACCTATCCCTTCAATTGGATGACATATGTTTCGTTTGTCGAGATTGAGACTCATGAGGGCGCCGACATATACCATACCATCAAGAATAGGGAGACCCTATACACAGCCAACAACCCATGTTATCGCCGACTTTCCGTCGGATGGCGTATATATGTAGTGTTAGATTTTCTTGGACTGCGTCCAATGGGACAGCAGTAGCTGAGTGTCATCACACACCCAACCGTTGGGTTCCGCAATCTCATGTGGAACATACTACAACCTGCGTCTCCGCCTAAATGAACATTTTTGTTGGTTGTTTGACCGGGAAGGAGCCCCATCTTTATGAAAGCTGTTTTAGAACAATTAGCAAAAACAACTAAAATAGTCTGCAGTCAGCAGGAACTAAAAGAAGCTACACACAAATAAATACGCATAGAAATAATTAAAATAAAAAATCTCCACACACGATATATCTATCTTATCAAAAAGAAACGATAAAGTCAAAGAGATTTACCACTAAACACAGAATCATTTTTTTCTCGATACACTTTTCGCTAACGATGTTACCATTATCAGGAGATGATTTAATCTAATTCTAAACCGAAACTACGTTCTGTTTATATGAAAACCCTAATTGTTAACCTACTACCTACCGAATGAAGCGTGTAAAAAAAAGAAAACAAGAAAAAAAAGAGAACAAAAGAAAGAAAAACATGAACCGTGAAGTTTTCTGACCTTTACATTAATAATTCAAAAAATTGACTGAACGGAATAGGTCCTTTTTCCCGGTTCATTATATTCCTGCATTTTTCTATTTGAAGGCTGTCATATGCATCCAAAGCCCTATTATTGTTTACACGTTTAACCAGTCTTAAATTACTAATGTCTATATTGTGATCATGTTCTATTACATGCTGGGCAACACAAGATTTTTTATTTCTCCCACATCTAATGGGGGCATGTGTTCTTTATATTTCGTTAATATGGATCTTTTTGTTTGCCCAATATACTTTCGATCACAATCTTGACAGCTAATTTTATAAATCCCCTACTTTTCACGTTGATCTCCTTTATCCTTTGGATATTTTTATTTCTCTTAATTTATTATATGGTTTGTACACAACCTTAAATTAATTTACTTTCCGAAGGTATGGTTAGGATATGTGGATGACGTTTTTGCAATTTTCGATTCAAATAATGAAAACTGAGATGATTTTTATTAAGAACTTAAATAGTAAAAGGTTATTGCGCGGTCGGCGTGGGGATGAGCATTGTCCTGATGTAAACGAAGCATGCCAGCTTCAATTCAGCATGCTCCCGAATCGTTATCTGTCAATTTTCAAGCATTACCCTCTCAACTTTTGCAATCACAAAACATAGTATTCATGCATGAACTCGAAAACAACGATAGTTTACCATTTTTGGATGTTTTAGTCAGTAGAAACAAAAATAGGTTAGATTTTGATATTTTTAGAAAAAACACAAACACTTCGAGATACATTCCTAACAATTCGAATAATAGCTTTCAAAATAAGATGGCTAGTTTAAATTTTATGGTAAATAGATTAATAAATGTCCCTTTAAACAAAGATAATTATAACAAAGAATTAAAATTAATTAGGGAGGTATCCGAAGTAAACGGTTATAATAAGAACATTGTAGATAAATTAATTGGAAAACATAAGTTTTCTTAAGAAAATTATTGAAAGAATCTTTTCAAAAAGGTCAGAAAAAAATAAATTCATGGTAATACCGTTTGATGTCCAATTAACACGAGGGTTAGACAAAATTTTGAAAAAAGTGGACATTAAGGTTGTGTACAAATCATATAACAAATTAAGAGAAATCCTGAGTAATCTAAAGGATAAAGCAGATTAACATGAAAAGTCGGGATTTATGAAATTACTTATCAAGATTTTTATTGAAAGTATATTGGACAAACAAAAAAATCCATACTGACGAGATATAAAGAACACATTGCCCACATTAGATATGGGAGAAATGAAAAATCTTGTGTTACCCAGCATGCAATCGAACATGACCACAATATAGACATTAGTAATTTAAGACTGGTTAAAAGTGTAATTTTGGATGCATATGAAAGCATTCAAAGAAAAATGCTGGAAAATAATGAACCGGGAAAAAGGACCTATTCCGTTCAGTCAACTTTTTTAATTATTAATGAAAAGGTCAGAAAACTTCAAGGTTCATTTTTTTCTTTCTTTTGTTCTCTTTTTCCCCCTTTTTCCTTGTATCCTTTTTTTACACGTTTCTTTAGATAGGTACGTTTCTTTAGAAGTACGCTTCGTAGGTAGTAGGTTAGCAATTAGGGTTTTCGCATAAACAGAACGTAGTTTAGGTTTAGAATTAGATTAAATCATATCCTGATGATGCTGACATGGTTAACGAAACGTGCGTCGAGAACTTTAAAAAAGTGATTCAAGTGTTAAGTGGTAAATTTCTTTGAATTTAGTGTTTCACACCGAAGGTTCCAATAGAAGAATTGAAAAAAGAAATGATGTTATAACACCATCATTTTTAGAAAATCTCTGTCGTCTTTTACCATATTTAAAAATGGAAACGTCTATAATTGTGCAATATCGCTTGTTATCTCATCAACTTTTATTTTTACTTATAGAAAGTTTTTAAACAGACAAATCTCGAAATAAAATGATCAAACCGACGGAACTAAAAGGTTGAGTTGATAGATTACACCCTGGTCACTGGTGCATATCTTGTTTCGTATGAATCACAGTTTCGACTTGAGCTTACTCCTGCCATTGAAAGACTGCTATTAGAGACAAACAATACAAAATAATATATATATATATATATATATATATATATATATATATATATATATATATATATATATATATATATATATATATATATATATGTAGTGAAGCAAGTGTTGGATGTTAGGTAGTAGGGGTTCCAACGGGGCACGACTAGTCTGCAATAGCGTAGGGCATCGAAACCATGTGGGCTCATACTAAAATCGATTAACAGTTATAACCCGACACTGGTTAGATTCTTTAGTATTCTACTGGGACGTCAAAAATGCACAGGATTAGCGAGATATACTATTACGGTAGTGTGGGCAGATATTCTTACAGACTCAATGATCCTCCCTCGAGGCTCACGCCAACATAACTAAGGAAAAACGAAAAGCCACGCCTACCCACTATGCTGTCCTCTATGGGCGAGAATAAAAAATAGTTAAAATACTGAAAGGAAACTGCGCATACAAGTAGTGTCGTACCTCGACTCAATACCAGAGGGTACCACTAGATAACTGAAAGTAGATAACAAAAATAAAATAGAAATGAGACCGGAATAAGGAAGAACAAAGCCGAGATAATGTAACAGTTTTTTTAAACGTTACAATATTAATGAAAAATCCAATCCATGTAACACTTTGGGTACATTAAAGCATGGTGGTGGTAACATCGAAGTGCGGGGGTGTTTTATATATAACGAAGTAGGTCCAATATTTTGGATAAAAGAAAATATGACAAAAGAAATGTACTTAGGAATCTTAGAGACAATTATGATAACTTATGCTGAAAAGAATAAGTCTTTACAGTGAGTCTACCACAAAGACAATGATCCCAAAAATACGGCTCATCTGATCTCATTTTATCTTAGAAACAATCTAAAAATGAGGTTAAATAAAATACGAAGGTTGTCCGTAAAGTAAGGTCTCCAAGGCGTCCAAGTCGCGAGGAACGCTTTAACGCAAGATCCGGCAGCACTGGCGTATAACTTGGTTTTCAGCCTACAGATTCCCATCACTCCGAGCTGTCTGTGACGCTGAGTCTTTGGCAACAGTTCGCGATGGAGCTTCTACTCGCCGCTACCGCCAAATGTGATGTATGTTCTGTGTTTCGTTGTTTATGTACCAGAGGCACTACGCCTTTAGAAATTCATCATCGTGTATGGACAACAGTGTATGGACATCATAACCGTGCGAAAATGGCGCAAAGAGTTTAAAAATGGACGTCCATGTTGAATAGCGTACCGGATGGCAATGGGTTTCAGACAAAACGATTGTAAAAGTGGAGAGGGTAATACTTGAAGATCGACGGGTGACAATTCGAGAGCATGCTGACGAAGGGAGTTCGTTCACATCAGGACAACGCCGGTCCCCACGCCGCCAGTGCCATAATCGAACTCATCAACCAATTACGATGGGATAACGTCACACCCCCCCTACAACCCGGATCTAGCACCAAGTGATTATCATCTCTTTCCTGCGTTGAAGTCACACCTGGGTGGAACGAATTTCAGGGTCGACGAGGAATTGAAAGAGGTCATAAACTGCATGGGCGCCGCGGCGCGAGGCTTCTATAACACGGGTATACGAAAAATGCAACACCACATGAAAAAATGCATAGAAGTCCAGGCTTTACAACGATATATAATTCATTGCAAATAAATGTGATTTTCTTCAACCCTCGTATATTAATGAGGCTCCATCACTCTTATTTTATTGACCACCACTCTATGCCAGGCGATTTTGCAAATTTATTAGGAACAGTGGGTTTATATATCAAAAAAATATATTATACATTAAATTATATTTCAACGAGTTGTTTTTCCCAGTGTTTTTTTATAGTATAAATGTCATTAATCAGCATAACTAGTTATATGTCCTTTAGAGAAGTCCAATAATGAGGAATTTATGAATATTAAAACTACGCGTGTAGATTTTTTAAAATTTTTATGGTTCAATAAAAAAAGGTGATATTTACCGCAAGTATTTAGTATTTTTAAAGGTTACTAAAATAATTTTATATTTAAAAAAGAACATATCACACACCTACCGCATTGTTCCAACCTAGAATTATTTAAATCTTGAGGCTTGTCAAGAACACCCCTTTTTCAATATCATACAAGACATATATATATATATATATATATATATATATATATATATATATATATATATATATATATATATATATATATATATATACAAATATATATACATATATATATATATATATATATATATATATATATATATATATATATATATATATATATATATATATATATATCCACTGAATCTATCTATCCACTCTCTACTATCTACACTATCTACACTACTCTACTATCCGATCCACTGAAAGATGAAGGTCTCTTCAGCATGCTCCCAACTTTCACGGTTCTGGGTTTCCCTCTGCCATTCGGATCCTATATACTTAATGATGTCATCAGTCCATCGTGCTTTCGGTCTTCTTCGCGGACGTTTGCGATCAAGCAGTATCCACTCCAGGATTACTTTGGGCCATCTGTAGTCCCATCGCCTCGCTATAGGGCCTGCCCATCTCCATTTCAATTGCTTTACTCTTCCGATGATGTCACACACTTTCGTTTGTTCCCTGATCCATGCGCAGGGCTTTCTGTCTCGTCTTGTAATGCCAAGCATACATCTTTCCATTCCCCTCTGTGCTACCCGAAGTTTTTGAATTGATTGCGATGGGAGTGTTCAGGTTTCACTTCCGTATGTCATAACGGGTAGGACGCACTGGTCGAAGCGCAGTTTTTTTCAGGCAAAGTGGAAGTCTGTTCTTAAACACTATGTTAAGCCTGCCAAATGCCTGCTAGCCACATTTAACACGCCGTTCCACTTCCCGGGCGGTATACCCCTCCATTGAAATCCTCTGCCCAAGATATATAAAGTGGTCCACAATCGCCAAATCCCTTCCTAAAACTGCGAATCAGCGAATTTATTGAATATAACTGACTGTTTATCAGGTTTATTTTCAAGCCAAATGGTTCGCCAGCCTTTTGCAGCTCTTGTATGTGTCTTTGCAGCTGCTCTGGGTCTTTTAAAAGGAGAACGATATCATCTGCAAATCGAAGATGGTTTAAGTTTGCATCATTGATCTTTACACATCCTGTTCCCTATCCAGTTTACGGAATACTTCTTCAAGGCAGGCTGAGAAAAGAATAGGCGATATTGCGTCATCCTGCCGTACACCTCTTTCTACATTAATTCCCACTTCAAGATCGTCAAGGTGAATTGTCGCTGTCGCTGTAGCTCCATCGTATATCGATCCTAATAGGTTTACATATGATTTGTCTACCCACTGGCTAAGCAGTGCATCCATTACGGCATGCGTTGAGATGGAGTCAAATACTTTTTCTTAGGCGATAAATGCCAAACACGGTGGCATGGTGTATTCGTTGTGTCTTTCTATGGCCTGCTGTACAAACTGGATGTGATCCATTCTACTGAATCCACTTCTGAATCCTGCTTGTTCTCTTGGTTGTGCGTCATTCAGTTTTCTTAATGTTCTTTTAGATATTTTCTTAGTGAAAACTTTGTACACCACTGATAGAAGGCTTATTAGACGGTAGTTCTTAAAATCTTACTGTGCTCCTTTTTATGTAAAAGGATCATTTCTGCATTTATCCATAAGTCAGGTACTTTTTGTTCTTTGAGGCATTTTGAGTATAATTTTATCAATGTTTTACGTAAAGTCCACCCTCCAGCTTTTAGCTTTTCGACAGTTACACTGTCTTTTCCTGCAGCCTTGCCGTTTTTCGTCGATTCTATGGCATTTGTTACTTCCTCCTCTAGGATATCTGGCATTTGTTCTTCCGAGATATTATTGTCTTTGATTGGTTCTGATCTTCATATAACTGGGAATAACATTTTCTGACAACCTCTAACATCGGCGTACGCGCCCTGTACACTGTGCCATCCCCACGCCTTAAGGCATAAATTTGCGTTCTTTTCCTTCTCAGCTTCTGTTTAGCCTGGTTAATTCCTCTGTTTTCTATCAGGGTTTTTTGCACTAGCTGCATGTTGAGCCGGCGCGTGTCCTCTCTGATACTTTTTCTTATAGTTTTGCAGAGCTCAGCGTACTCGATCCTGCCCAAAGGACTCCCTGCATTTCTCATTCCGTCCGTCGTCGTTTCTTCATTAAATCAATGGTCTCACTGGAAATTTTTGTCTATTTGAGATATTTTTCTTCTGGTGCTATTGAAGCAGTCATTTGAAGCACATTGTTGGCGATTTCTTCATATTGAACTGATATTTCCTTCTCCTCCGGATCTTGTACCACAGCAAAGCGGTTCGACAAAGCAATCTCAAAATCGCTGCTACTCTCCAGCAATTTCCCTGTATCCACTTTGCCCTTCCTTGACCTCACCATTATTTCGCACTCTATTCGACAGTTAATCTTAACTTTTGCTACCATTCGATGGTCACTTCCAACATTAAAATTGTTAAGGACAGTACAATTTCAAAATATTGTTTTATCGTTGGTCATGAAGTAATCAATTTCACTTGTGAGTCCAGATTGGCTTTTCCATGTCCATTTTCTGATGAAATTTTTCTTATAGAACGAATTCATAATATAAAGTTCTTGTTCTTCAGCAAAATCAACCAATCTGTCACCTCTATCAACCCGCTCACCAGTTCCATATGGGCCAGTTGCATTTTCACTAGTTCTTGTTGTTCCAATTCGGGCATTAAAATCACCCATCAGGAATTTGTACCTACATTTCTCCTTGTAGAAAAGCTGGGCCATATCATCATAAAAATCTTCCATTTCATCATCCCTATGGCTTATAGTTGGTGCATAAGCTTGGACGATTTGCAGACTAAACTTTTTATTCAGCTGAATGACGCATTGGGCTAGTCGGTCAGACGTATTTTCAGATTTTACTATACTGTCCTTCAGCTTTCGATTGATGAGGAATCCAATTCCCCCACATCGTCCATTCTCCGTACCCCTTGTGTAGAGTATGTATCCAGTTGGTTCCAGTTTAATTAACTCTTCGCCCTTTCGTCGTGTTTCACAAAGCCCAATAACATCCCAATGTATGTTGTCAAGTTGGATTAAAGTTCTTGCAATCGGGCCTCCGTTTTCAGTCAGCATATTAGCGTAGCAATGTCAAAAGTCTGAGTCTGATCTAACCCGGTGATTCTTAGCACCCGTTGCCGTGGGTAGTTGCCCCTTGGCGTCCGGGAAATGAGGGCCATGTTTGAGGTTGTTTTATCATATTGAAATACCATATATATATATATATATATATATATATATATATATATATATATATATATATATATATATATATATATATATATATATATATATATACGGTATATCTTTTTTTCTTTTGTCAGTCCAAGTTGTTCCGATCATCTTACATTTTTCTCCTCTTGGGCCAACCTCCCAAACATTAACAAAACAGTTTCTATCCTGAATTTTACCTTCCTTTGCGCCCATATTAATTTCATTCTTTTGCTATGAGCTTTTTTCCTTTCGTCAGACCAAGTTGTTCCAGTCTTCCTACATTTTTCCCTCTGGCCAACCTCCCAAATGTTAACCTTGTGTCTGAAACAAACTTATGTAATATTTGCTGATCTTAGGTCCTCTTTAATTACAACAATCCATTTAATTGTTTTTATTTTAGCTTTACTTCTATTTTCATAAAATTCAACTATTTGTCTACTTAGCCTAGTCGGATTGATCCGTTTTATGTGTCCGTAAAACTTAAGCCTTCTTTTTCTCATATCGCTATGCATATCTGGGTATTGTTTGATTTTTTGGTTTTCTCGAAGTCGGTTGGTTGTGCTATTTATTGTTTGGGGCCTAAGATTTTTCCATATGTGCATTCTAGTTTAATAACTGTGTTGTAATGTTTCAGTTTTGTATTTTTAGATATGCATTTTTTGTTGTAGATATTTTGGGTAAGCCTCAATGCAGTTTTCATTTTTTAACATCTTCCCTTATTGGTTGCTTTATCCAACCCGTTTTCCATGATTATTTCACCCAAATATTTGAATTGAGAGACTCGTCTGATGTTACAATATTTTGTTTTTATAAGTGGGGTTCTTAGTCTATTGCAGGTCATGTATTGTGTCTTTTCAAAGGAAAGTCCTGCCTTTTCTGGCAGGTTTTCAAACGCCAGACAATCTATTTTGATGTCGGTTCCCCCCAGTTTAATGGGCTAGTCAATATTCAGGGCCGATTTTTTACACGCCACTCCTGTATTACTTTTTCTAGAACACACTTAAATAAGAGTGGTGAGAGTCCATACCCTTGTCTCACCCCAGTTTTGATTTCAAAAGGCTTTGAGATATTACCCATGAATTAACTTTTGACTTTGTGTTAGTGTTGCTTTATTAATTGCCAGCGTTTTCAGATCCAGTCCTTGTTCTTTCAAGGTTTGAATTAAAGATTCGCGGTCAATAGAATCATATACTCTTTTGAAATCCACAAATCTACAGACGAGCTTTTTATTGTTAGTTATTTTTTTCTTAGGATCAACTTTAAATTCAGGATCTGTTCAGGGTAGGATATGCCCGGTCGAAAAACAGCTTGATATTCACCAGTGTTATGTTCTAACTGTCCCTGTGCTCTGTCTAGTAGACATTGAAATAGAATTTTGTAACAAACTGGGAGAAGAGATATCCTTCTGTAGTTGTTTACGTCCGTTCTATCTCCTTTCTTATATAGTGAATGGATTAGAGCATCTTTCCAATCTTCCGGAATCCGTTCGGTTTCTTGTAGAATTTTGGTTATTTCCTTGATTATACCTGGACCAGCGGATTTTAAAAGTTCATCAGTGATTCCATCTTCACCAGAAGCTTTGTTATTTTTAATATATATATATATATATATATATATATATATATATATATATATATATATATATATATATATATACATATATATATATATATATATATATATATATATATATATATATATATATATATATACATATATATATATATATATATATATATATATATATATATATATATATATATATATATATATATATACATATTTCCGGAATATATCTCCCCACTTGCCTTGATGGAAATAGTTTCCGTTAATCAGCTTACTGATCTCTGTCGCAAACTCGAAACGAGTTTTAACTTGAAAAATAAATTTGCTGCCGATGATTCTGCTTTGGATTTCCCTCGCCCGTTGCCTCCTGTGACGAGCGTTAAAAACAACACTAAGATAGAATAAATTTTCTCTCTAAAAAATGTCGGTAATGATTATCGCAATACTTCCGCTAATCACTCTGTATCTGATGAGCGATATACGTCTAACCCACAACGCCCTCCTAGGACCAAGAAATCCAAGTTGAAAAAATTACTTTTTCCTTCCATATATTCTCCCTTAACCTCTATACGTTTTTTACAGCTGTTCTCCAATTCATTTATTTCATCTCTGAGTTGATTTTCTGGAAGTCCTTCAAAATACCCATCTACGGCTGCTATAACTTCTTCATTTGATGAAAAACACTTGCTAAGTAGGAATTTTTTGGGGTTTGGGAACATATGAAAGTCAGAGGGGACCAGATCTGGCGAATATGGGGGATGCTCCAACAATTCGTAGTATAACTCCTTCAATTTGGCCATTGTAAGAACACCTCTGCGGGCCTGTGCATTGTCTTGATGAAACATTTGTTTCTTCGCTAATTTGGGTCTTTTCTCACGAATTTTTGTATCTAATTGATCCAAAAAGTTTGAGTAATACCGTCCTGCTATTGTTTCCATTGCCTTTAAACCTTTGTTTACAAAGAATTTAATAATTGCACGATTTTCAATATTTTTCATTTTAAAAAATAACCTGATACGTTTACTTTAAGCTGCTGTTTTTGTACGAATGAATGGACAGATCGGGTTGAACCTTCACATATATTCATATGAAGTATGAAACTTCAAAATGTAGTGGATTATATAGTTCTTTTACTGCTCCATAGGCGTCGCTCCTCGAACTATTCAATTAGTCTCGATTTTTTCAATAAAACAAAAATATTGATTTAATTATCCAAGTGTTTAACGCGATATACTTTTGCTAGCGAATAATCTAGTCGTCCGAACATTTTTATAGGCACTTTCCGATATGGCCTTCAGCTCCTTCTGCTAATTTTGTTTTATCACTTCAAGGGACTCAAAATCACTTTTACAAAGTCGTAATGCGAGTTTAGAAAATAAATAAAGTCACAAGGAGTCTTATCTGACGAAAACGGTGGTTGGTTGATTATATTCGTTGAGGTGATCGATGTGTGGAATGGCGCATTATCTTTGTGCAAAATAGATTTTTTTTATCTACAAATTTGGGCTTTTATTTACAAAAGTCCAACGTACCGCAATACTCAAAGAGAGGCGTGTCGTAAAGTTAAAAAAAAAGTAGTTTGGTGTTTAGAGGTAAAGTTTTTTGAATTTAGTGTTTCACATGAAATATTCCAACAGAGGAATTGATCTAGCCCAATATTGTTTATTACTCCTCCCTAAACAATTCTGAATGTCTTGTACATGGTTTATTCTGTTTCGGCTTATTATCGAAGCGCCATTCTGAAAGCTGTTGGCTGATTTGCATGTCAAATTCATAACGGCACGTTTCATCATTTGTTATGATGCATTTCGTGAAGATGAGGTTGGCTCATTCAATCATGTTTTCAGCAACATGTTTGCGCTGGTCTTTTAGAAAAAAAATCAGCTCCTACGTTATAAGGATCCTCTGCCGCAATGGGTCTCATGCCCAAAATATCAACTAAAATCGTACGAGACATTTCCATACCCAGACTATAATATGATGATTTTCCATCATCATTAATGATGTCACGTCGCAGACAACGAGTGTCGTATGAACAAACAAGTGGCTGAGTTTAAGCGAGGTCGTATTGTGGGTCTGCGAGAGGGTGGTATGTTACATAGGGACATTGCTGTTCTGTTAAGCTGCATCCTCACTTGAGTTCGAACGCGAATGAGGCAAGCCGAGCCAGCACCGAATGCCTCGGATCGGGAAAAATATCTGCAACGATACAATTTTTGATTTTTTTGCCGAGAAAATGCCGAATGAACAATTATCAATGGCTTGTGTCAATTTTACATACATTTATAACTTATAAAAAAATAAAAAACGTTAAAAAACATATATGATCTTTCCAATTATTGGATAAATGTATATAATATTGACACAAGCCACTGATAATTGTTCATTCGACATTTTTTCGATGAGAAAATAAAAAATTGTATTGCTACAGATATTTTTCCCGATCCGAGGAATTCGGTGCTGGCTCGTGCTCAAGTGAGGAGGCGCCTTAACATCGCTAGGCCAGTAACACTCTCCGTATATGGCGTCAGTGGCGGGGTCTGGTGCACAACCGCGTACAAGTGCACGGGAAGACCGTTTGTTAGTGCGAATGACTATCGCGGACCCTACAACCACATCACGTTTTCTTGCGCAACAGTGGGGAGTTGTACTCGATCGTAGAGATGGGAATTTTAGTTTTTTTTGTGTGAACTAGTTCACCCCATCTCGTTCACGATAAAGATTAGTTCAAGGAATTAGTTCTCTAGTTCATTTTAGTTCACGCATAATAAATATGTATCTTCTGCTGCAAACTAAACTGAACTTACTTGCGATCGAGACCGAATTAACTAAAACACGATATAATGAAAACATAATAGATTTTGTTTTTAATGAATCAAAATTACAACAGCCATAAAATATATAATAAATGTTACTCTGAACTCCGAAGTGAGTTAAAAAATAAATACCTAGAGTTAATATAGTCTGTTCTTTTTAAACATAATTTTTGGATAATTGTATAATTATTTGTAGTCACACAGTATTATATGCATCGATCTGACTACACGTACAATTAGCCATACTTGAAAACTAATTGTACACGTAACAAATACCGTGTGCCAACAAACAATTAAATAGTGCAATTTTTCATTAATTCCATTGAAAAATAAAACAGATTTTTTAATCTTCTAAAATAAATTAAAAATTACTGTTTAAAAATAATATTTGTGTTTTTTTTTATAAGGACACAATTGAAATGTTTTTCTTTCTTGCATAATTTGCCCCGCTTTCGAAACAATTCTTTCGCAAGGCACTGACGTTGCAGGGATGCAGAGACAACTCTTCGTGTACTTATAGAGTGTCGAGTATATATAGCGGCGCTCATACCACCATTTTAGAGGATCTTCATGTCTATTAAGAAGGGGTTCACCTAAGTATCGATCCAATTCAACGATAATAGTGGCTGTGGGATTTTTCTCTTGACGTACTAATTTGTTGACCGTTTGCGACGGATGTTCTTCTGTTGACTGTTCCGTTATTAAATTATTATTACCAAAGAAAGATCCAAGTTTTCTTCGCAATTCACCGACTGTATTACTATAATTTATTTCATCCTTGAATGCATATTTTTTGAATCTCGGATCAAAAATTTGCCGACTTCGCTAATATATCTATGTCTTCTACATCTTTAAATCTTCTGAAAAAAAACTCGGAAAACGTTTAATACTGCCTTAAGTTCTGGTTCCATATTGTCTTGAATATAGTAACTTTGAATATGTTGATACATGGCATGCATAAAAACTAGAACTTTGGAAATAGTAATGCTCTTCTCTGAACTAATTTCTTTAAATATTTTTAAAATATCGACTAATAGGCCGCTGTTACTGTATTAATCTTAGGGTTTTCAAGGGCTAATGTGGAAATAAGGGCGTCTCTAATAGTAACTGCCCTCACTAGCATATATAAAGTCGAATTCCATCGGGTAATCACATCTTGTTTGAGTTTGAATTCGGGTAGACCCATTTGATTCTGAATCTGCTTTAATTTTGCCAAAGCCGAGGAACTTTGCGTAAAAATGTTAGCGTTACTTTAATCTTGTTTAAAAGAGGCAGAATTTCTTCAAGGCCGTTCAGCACTAAGAGATTAGTCGAATGTGCAAAACAATTCTTTGACTTCCAGCCACCATTCCTTACAACGGCGAGTATATTCGCAGTATTATCGCTAACAACGCAACTAACTTTATTTTCTATTGGAAATTCCTCAAAGTTTGATTGAACGAAAGTCATCGTTCATCGGATCCCGCATTCGTCTATCGTGCTGCGTACTGCTTTTCGAATAAGTAATGATGAAGTAGTTCATGTCGTTCACTACAGGGAATCGTTCATATAAACTAGTTCGTTCGCGAACTACACATCTCTACTCGATCGCCCACCCACTACCAGAGCTGTTCGGCCTCGTCTACTGTGGGAAGGCTTTCGGGCCCAACGCCCATTATTGAGATTGGCCCTGACCCTCACCCACTACCGACGTCGTCTGGAAAGCTGTCAGATGCAACAAAGTTGGCATCAGGAATGGAATAGTTTTGTCTTTTCTAGTGAGTCTAAGCTCACACTCCTGAGCTATGATGGACGGGTATTCGTTCGACATCGTCAGGGTGAACGGGAAGAGGAGAGGTGTATTGTTGTTGACAATGGCACCACAACGTGGTGTAATGGTATCGGGTGCTGTAAGTTATGAATCATGAAGCGCTCTTATATGCATTTGAGATACACTTACCACTCAACGTTACTTGACAGAGGTTGTAGACGCCGAAGTGCTACCATTTCTTCGTAGGCTGCCAAGAATTTCAACAGGATAACACTTGGCCATACGTAGCACGAACTGTGCTCGACTCCTTTGCTACAAACAATATCCCTATACTAGCTGGCCTGTCCGTTCACCTGACTTGTCATTAATCAAAGCTGTAGGGGACATGACAGGTCGACGACTCATCCATCATCCACATCGACCGGCGACTAAGGATGACCTCTGGCGGCGAATACAAGACGCATGAACTGACATCCCCAAGCCAGCATCCAGAACCTGAGTCGCTCAATGCCACGCTGGCTTGAGGTAGTTATTCGAATACGTGGGGGTTATATAAGGCACTGATGTCCTGTGCTATGTATAGGCGTACCTCCTTTGAATATAAAGGAAGGAGCATATGATCCTGTAAGTGGGAACATAATGGTTGCTTCATATAGCCGACTACTGTTTTCGGTTTGGCAGTGGCGTAGGGTAGTATGAATAAAAACAAGAAACTGATAAAATTTTACAGTTGTTTGAAACAATAAATTATTGTATAATTATCGTTAATGTATTAAATTAATGAAGACTTACTAGATAAAAAGTCTATTTTTTCAAAGATTAAAGTTTCTTTTATGTGGCCAATACGACAAAAAAGGCTGTGAACCTTTTCTGATGGTGAACTCTGGGGAGTAGGCAGATTGAGGCCTCGGAGTAAATTAACTAGATTCTCTTGAAAATGACTTTAAGATGGAAACGTCGAGATTTTACCCTAGGTTCTACCCGAGAACCTAGTAACTCCAATATTTCCGACCGCGGAAGCCTTTCCGAACATATATATATATATATATATATATATATATATATATATATATATATATATATATATATATATATATATATATATATATATTATATATATATATATATATATATAATATATATTATATATATATATATATAATATATATATATATATATATATATATGTATATATATATATATATATATATATATATATATATATATATATATATATATATATATATATATATATATATATATATAAATATATAAATATATATATATATATATATATATATATATATATATATATATATATATATATATATATATATATATATATATATATATATATATATATATATATATATATATATATATATATATATATATATATATATATATACATATATATATATATATATATATATATTATATATATATATATATATATATATATATATATATATATATATATATATATATATATATATATATATATATATATATATTTATATATTTATATATATATATATATATATATATATATATATATATATATATATATATATATATATATATATATATATATATTCGTAAATGAAATAAAAAGCAGTAATATTCACTAAAATATTTATTATTAAAATACATATATCATTTCTGTACTTAGTTGTTCAGTTCAGTTCAGTTGTTAATGTCCCTTAAACAAAATTAACTTTGTATATGTTTTACAAATTTTTTTATCTACTACACCGTTTTTGCAAATATTATTAATTCTTGTAGTGTAAATAGTGAATAAATAAACTAGTGTTAAATATAAATTCGAGAATAAACTCATTTTTCACAACAACCAAACAAAACTAACTTTCAAGAGTAAATGCTAGGAAAGATGTTTATCAAAATGATAAAATAAAAAAATTACATATTTTAAACAGTCCACTTCAATTGTTGGAACAGCATTTGGTAGTAGTCTCACTTTTACCTCAGATGTTCGATCAAAACAATCCTCAGCAAAATGATGGGAACATAAAAACCTACTGCGCTTTGGAATAAAGTCAAGCTTTTTAATAAAATTAATCCAATGTGTTCTTCTATTTGGAATCTTTGGGACATCTTGAAAAAAGATGAACTGGTTTAGTAACATGAAATCCCAATCACAGTGAAAGTAACATTTACGTTTATTAGTATAATAATTTCTGAAAAGGATTATAAAAAAAGGTAACACTCTGTATGATTAGTTATAATTTATAGATTATATGAGTAAAGTAACTTGTTTTATAGGTATCAAACGAAAACTAAAAAATGATCTGAATTTTTAAGGCCCAGCATCTCACAAACCTAAACATTTTAGAACATATGTTAAAAAATTAAGTTCTAAAAAAAATTATCACTCACACTATCTTGAATAACATTATAATTATATTATTTTACCTAAGTGAATTTGACTACGCTTATACATAACAGGCGATATGTTTACTTCATAATATTACAATGTCATTAAAAAAAATCTAAATAATTGACATATTTACAATTAAAAGTACTTACCTATGTAATGTTACTCCTGAATTTTGATTTTTTCGTGTCAGGGAACAACCACAAGACGTACAACTAACCATATTTTACATGTTTACCTTAGTTCTGATATTATTGCTTTTATTGTCAATCTAATAAGTAATAATATGTATTTACACTAGAACATACAAAAATAGTATTCCAATACACTTATTCGGCACTTATTATTGATTAGAACACACTAAAATAGCACAAATCTACTAATAAACTTCTAAGATTTCTAAATTGTTGACACCAATTACCAAAATTCCAAAACAATGAGTCATCTGTGGTGTTTCCATATGACCGTTTCGGTCTCTATTTATAAGTGCATTAAGATAGGCAAGGCTCCTTCCTATTAGTTTTATATTCAAAGTGTAGGCCCCTTACAATTG
The DNA here is from genome assembly GCA_031761425.1 of Cosmopolites sordidus. NCBI lineage: Eukaryota > Metazoa > Arthropoda > Insecta > Coleoptera > Curculionidae > Cosmopolites > Cosmopolites sordidus. The sequence continues at coordinate 162,628 of JARFXV010001537.1, read as the reverse complement.
CAATAATTTTACATTTTAATGTACTACTTATTACATAAATTTTATTAACCTATCTTTTTTGTTGGGGTTGCATTTTCTATTTACAGCAGTATATAAAACGCATAACAGTATACAATTAGTTAAAGTTAGAAATCACGTGGAAGCGTTTTTAAAAACTTTATTTTTGTTTTTGGGTAGTACAAAGAGTAACGGTTCTATTGACTGTTAACTAAAGATTAATTTCTGTTTACAGTTTACAATATTTATATTAAAATTAATGTTAACTAAGGGCTGTGTCAGCAATGACATCATCTGCTGGGGCTGACTCATTTGGTTGAGGTGCAAGCTGGCGATGTTAGTCATATAACTCCTCCCGCCGAAGACGAAAACAAAAGGGGTGAATGTTTGTTTTCGACCATATCCTGTAGGGGTATTTCTTCATTTCTTTTCTTGATCGGGTTGGTGGTTTGGACCGGGTTCTTTTTCTTTTTGTATATTTTCCATGCGAATATACTCATTATAGTTCCCACTATAAAGATGGTAGTGAGGGTAGTTGAGCTTAGTGCCATTATATGTAATTGGGAAGATTCTGGAATTTTTAAAAGTTTAGCTTTTTCTTGTAATTGTTTTATTTGGTTAATATCGATTGATTGTAGTTGAAGATGGGTTTGTTTTTGGGGGTTCTTCTATAGTTCCAAATTCGATTGGTGGTAGCAGGTAGGGATTGCCTTTTAGTAATTTTTCTTTGTTCCAATATTGATTTTGTAATGCCCGAATTCCACAATTGTGAGGTATTTGTATAAGGCTTGGCTCTTTAATTAGTGTATATTCTTGTTTATAACAGTTTTGATATATTCTTAATGGTTGTTCATTGGGAATAATCAAAATATACTTGTTATTGATCCATTGTATAATAGGTTGGTCTAATTTCACATTAATCAGTTGGCATTGGCGATTTTCTGCGTATCGGATTAATGTAGTAATGCATTCTTTCGTTATTGGCTTCAGTTCGTTTGGGTACGCAGCTTCAGTTCGTTTGGGTTCGGCGCTTCGTTTGCGAATTAAATTGTTGGAATGACTGATAGAGTTGTGTGTTCGGATAATTTAAATTTGGATATTTAAATGGTTGAATTTGTGTTTTTAAATGAGGAATATTATTATGCATCTGATGTTTAAATAAATTCTGTGTATATTGGAAATTTTGTTCTTCTGTCACATATGACATCGCGCTTTCTAATGAATCTGGAGCCTTTAATCTAATGATACTTTGCAGATATCCTGGTAATTCTCTGATGAATGTTCTTAAGCTGGCTTGTTCATATTGTCTCGTATAAATAGCCTTTGTTGTGACATTCATGTGCGTGATGGGGATTGTATTTACTTTCTGGGTTAGTTGACTTCTCAGTATCTGAATTCTTTTCCCGAATTCTAGCGAATTCTCGTTCTTTAATGGAGAGGCTACTAACAAATCTTGTTCTAGGCATTCCAAGTTTCTTTTGTCTCCAAAACATTTATATAAGGCTGTTTTTATGTCTACCCAATTTTCTAATTCCAGTCTGTTGCCTACTAATAGTTGTGCTCTGTCTATTAGTTTAATTCTAGCTATTCTGGTCAAATAACTAGTCGTATCGTCGTTTCCGTATTTGTTGAATAAGTAATCAATTGCTGAGATGAATCTAGCAAGATTAAAGGTGTTTCCATCATAAGGTGGAATTGTGTCTACGTACATACGTAATAACGTATAATTTATATTCTGTGGAGTGGTCATTTTAGTTGATATATTCAAGGTGTTATTAAATTGAGAAATTAGTTCTTCTTCGCTAATACTCATAAATTCAATAATTTACTGATCAATACTTGATTATAAATAAAATATTGAAATATGCTATGCGTAAAATGTTAAAAAGCGTTTTTATATGATTACAAATAAAATATAATAAAATAAAATAAAGGGATTAAATTATTAAAGGGATATATTAACCATAATTTGTTAATATAAACTTTAAAAATAACTAAATTTCTACTTAGTGACTAGATATTGCTGAGAGAGACGAGCAATACTCTTTCTTAATTCAAAGTTCGCGCTTTTAAATTAGAGAAAGTTATATTCCTAAAATTAAATAATTAAATAAAATTGTTGATTGTAAGGTTCGCGCCAGATAAACGTTTAAACTAATGATATGTGGAAAAGTAAATAAAATTAAATGATTAACTAAAATTATTGATTATAAGGTTCGCGCCAGATAATCGTTTAAACTAATGATATGTGGAAAAGTAAATAAAATTAAATGATTAACTAAAATTATTGATTATAAGGTTCGCGCCAGATAATCGTTTAAACTAATGATATGTGGAAAAGTAAAAGAGTGATGAGGGATTATTCGTCTTAAAATTAGATTTGATGCGTTCTTAAGATTAGGGTGATTTTTCTTTGTCGTGTTTGCTTGTTAGCTTGTGCTTTTTGCTTTTTCTTAATCAACGTTTCTTAAAATTACTTTTAATCTCTTATCCGGAGAAATCGAAAGGGGTCGATAAAGGAGTACTGGACACTCACCGTATTTTTAGCCTGTCACGGGTCGTCAGCCGCTCATCCTTCTATCGGGGTGAACCTCTAGCTCTGCAATAGTCGTTGGTTTCTTTGTGCTGGGTTGATCAGTAGACGGCTTCAATCCAAATCAGACTCAATGCTGTGGCTTTGGGGATGAAGGTGTGGTCGATACACTGATCCGTTTTCCGACTGCGCCAGTTAAAGTTAGAAATCACGTGGAAGCGTTTTTAAAAACTTTATTTTTGTTTTTGGGTAGTACAAAGAGTAACGGTTCTATTGACAGTTAACTAAAGATGAATTTCTGTTTACAGTTTACAATATTTATATTAAAATTAATGTTAACTAAGGGCTGTGTCAGCAATGACATTATCTGCTGGGGCTGACTCATTTGGTTGAGGTGCAAGCTGGCGATGTTAGTCATATAACTAATTAGACTTACCTTTTTTTGTGAAACACTTAAATTGCTGAACTTGTAAAATAGTAAAGTAGAAAAATGTATACGATACACAGATGCACTGAGTGACAAATTTCAAATCGACAATGCAGTATTGCCAACATGGCCATCATACGTTCAAATTCAAATTTTGTGTAAAAGTATTGTGGTTTTTCTACTAGTATTACTCTTGGGTCTCATATTAGGGTAGGGTCCCATATTAGGCTCCTTTACTATACTGCTATACTAAACTGGAAGAGATTTACCACTAAACACCAATCACTTGCTTAAACTTCTCGACATATGTTTCGCTAACCATGTTAGTATTATTAGGAGATGATTAAATGACTGTCGAACGATGTCGTTCGAAAAGCAAAATTAGAAGTACTGTCCTCTTTTCGCATTTCTGGATAAAAACATTGCGGAAACCAGCGCATGAGCTATGCGGCTTTGGGAGATTATATTGTTACAGTACTTGTGGCAAGTGGTTCCAAGAATTCTTCATTGTAAATGTTAACGTAAATGATACAGAACGTCCGGGCAGCCAAGGTGGAGGATGGGCAGCCAAGTATTGGATACACGGCTGGAAGAAAATACACTGCTAGAGCCGTACACTGCAAGAGCTCGCACAGAAAGTTGAAGTAATGCTACAAGATATCTAAACGTGTACACATGCTAAAGAAAATTCGTAGCGTAGATAGACGCTTTGATGTTGTATTGTCATAGTTCTCCAGATTCATGAAAAATAACTGCCTGTGTAAGATTGTAATCTGTAACAAAAAGTGGATCCTCTATGATCATCAATAGAGACGAAAGTCTTTCGTTAATCCTGATGAGCCATCAACCATTACGACAAAAACAAATATCCACGTCAAAAAGGAGTTACTGTATATATGGATCAACTGTCCAACTGGACGTCGTACATCGAGTTGCTCCAATCTGATCAAACCGTCACTGTTGACCATTATCGGCAGCAAATGATTCGTGTTAGTGACGATCTGGATGAAAAAAGGCGTTATACTATTAAGGGACATCATATTGCTTCATGACAACACGTGGTCACATACAGCAAACTCTGGAAACGATCACTCAGTTGGACTGGGACAGCTCTTGAGGAAGGGCGAGAAAAACCTCAACGACTTTGTGACATCAAAACACTGTTTTTTTTTCGATCAGGATTTCGATACTTATCTGAAAGTTGGTTTGGTCAGAGCTCAAAAAAGGCCGAGAATTACGTTCAGGACCTACATGTTGCTGTAATTTGAACGAAATTTTCAGCTTTGAAGCACTCAATTTAGCATTTCAAGAATATTTATTTTAACTCTTGAACAAGTACATGCAAATCTCGACAAGTTAACTTTTTCAAAGAAAGAAATCTTTTACGGTACATTTCTACATCAGTTAAAATTTTATCTTAACCGATCTCATAATAATTTGCCTCTTAATCTGTGCAAATATCAATTCAGTGCAAACATCTCGTACATCAAACAGTTAATTCAATGGCGAGAGTATTTTCTTTCACGCAGAACCTACTTGTCTTAATAAATTATTCTAACGTCAAATAGAATTACAATCGTTGCGTAATCGTTTTGTGTACCCAACGATCTTATTGATAATTAAAACTTGTTCCTGTTTTTACTATCTGTTTTTTTAAGGCAACGCGTAGGGGGCTATAGTACCGGAACGGTAATAACGTGTTGTTTTTGTTTCGCGATTTTGCCAACTGAGATTCGCCGTCCCCATCCTCCATTGAATAAATAAAACAAGAACCAGACAGTGGCGCATCAATTTATTGGTTGTTATTTTTACGCAGTGAATTTATGAAAGTTCGTTCTGTTCCAAGTCTTATACTGGAACTTTTCGCGTAAAACACTAAACAAAGAGATTTTCCGTTCTGTGATTTATTTGTTCTATGCCGATCAGTTTCAGTAAGCGGCAATAGTTTGTTATCATCATCCTCGGGTGGTCGTCCAAAACGTGGCCTTCACATCGAAGCATCGTACACAGCACATAGTCACTTACTAGTCAAAAAGATACAAGGGATTTTTAATTTAAAATACATTTAATCAAAGCATTTAAAAATAATTTTATTTTAAATAACAGACTAATATAATTGCAACGAAACTTTTATAACATATACATAATACTTTTAGTACACTTAGTAAAATTCTATTAAAATAATAAAATGTTATTTCGTTAAAACAAAAACTGAAAATACTTACTTTATGATGAACATAATGCAAATTATATAAGATTGTTTTAAAATTTAATATGGAATATATAAAATTTAATCAATTTTTGGTGGGAAGTCCTTTTTTATTTATTACGTATTTTAATCGATTTGGTAAATGAGCATCAAGCTTTTCTGTTGAATTTGATATATTTCATTCTTTTCGATGAGCTCTTTTTACTAGGCTAATTAAAAAGTTCGCGGAGCGACACCTATAGTGCGGCGAAAGAAGTATATAATCTACTACATTTTGCAGCTTCATCCTTCATATGAAGATATGTGAAATTTCAAGTCGAACTGTCAATTAATACATACAAAAACATCAGCTCAAGGTAAACGTATCAGTATTATTTTTTAAAATGGAAAATATCGAAAATCGTGCAGTGATTAAATTATTTGTAAAAAAAGGTTTAAAGGCAATGGAAATTCATACTGAAATCTTAAATGTATTAAAGGAGTAGACTTCTTCAAAAACAATGGCTTGCAAGTGGCCAGGTGAGTTTCAACGTGGTCGTACAACGGATAGTATTACTCAAATCTTTTGGACCAATTGGATGTAAACATTCGTGAGAAAAGACCTGGTATAGCGAAGAAGAGCATCTGCTCATAGAGGTGTTCTTGCAATGGCCAAATTGAAGGCCATATTCACTAGATCTCGTCCTCTAAGACTTTCATCTGTTCCCATCAAATGAAGAAGTTAATAGATGAAGCCGTAGATGAGTATTTTGAAGAATTTCTAGAAAATCACTTCAGAGGTGGAATAAATGCATTGGAGAAGCACTCGAAAAAATGTATTGAGCTTAAGGGAGAATATACTGAAGAATACAGTAATTTTTTCAACTAAAGGGTTTCCCAAGAAGAGCAACGGGATTTGAATTTGAAATAAAATACAGAAAATTCGGCCGAAAATGGTTCCTATTATTTTTATTAGATGGTATAGTTTATGCCAGTTCAATCAAGTGACCACCTCGATTCTTTCTGCATTGGTTGATCCGATTGGCTCAATTTTCGATGACATCGGTAGAGCACCGATGACTCGGTGGAGCATATCGCACCAACATATATATGTTGGCTTCAAGTTTATCAAAAGTCTTGTGGTTTATCGAAAGTCTTGTGGCAACGAAAAACGTTGTGGCAACGAAAGCTTGTTCATGGTGAAATGGCAAATCTCACTGAAAGCAATTTACAGCAAATGTCAAGAATTGAATATCAAATATGGTTGCCATTAGCTGTCAAAATCCTATCGTCCCTATTGGGATGCACTTTATAAAATTGTTTTATCACCTCCACAATAATGAGTATATGCCTGATTCATGAGGAACGAGATAAACTGAATACACGAGAACTGAATACACGATAAAATGAATATACGAGAACTATAATAACGAATCATTGCTTTACACAACTTCCAAAGTTTTGAAGAAATATAACGATAACTTAATACTGTTTCGAAATGTCCAGAAATATCGAAAGTAGTTTCTGTTCGAACTAAATTAAGTTAACAGAAAGCAATATGTCGCCGTTTAAAATTATTGGCGCTCCTTTCAAATCCTAGAAGTATTTTTGTTAAGTTGTTCTAGAGAATGATATGCGGGCTTTATATTGAGTAATCTGTAGAATATAATACTATCGTTATTCATAATTGCATTGATTGTGCAAGTTTTTGTACACTATGGGAGTATATATAGACCAGTGATATATGGGATCATGAAGGAGCTAGGCTCATTAGATTAACCCAGATGACGATGCTTAATCCTGAAGCAGTAGAAAAAAACCTAGCAACCCACAAGGGTCGAATTTGAGACCGAGGGTCTGCGATAGGGGATCGATTGCGAATCATCAGCGAATCCTAGATATTACAAAAAAAAACCGAAAAAATGTTTACAGTATTCGAAAGAAGAGTACTTACAAGAATTTTTTGGTGATGTAAATGATAATTGCTTTTGGTGGATCAGGTTTAACTTTGAATTCAAAACATTATACAAAGATCTGGATATTGTACACTATGTGAGGGTTCAGCGATTCAGAAGACAGCCAAATACCAAGGATAATTATGTAGGGATGAATAGAGGGGTAACATGATAGGGGTAAGAGAGATAGACCAAATACACGATGGCAGTACAATGTAAGAAGATATGTTCAAGAACCACTGCTCAGTAAAAAATCGCAAGGGGTTGCTGCAGATCAATCCGGTTGTAGGGGAAGGTTGAAGGAGATCAAGACTCACTGACTGGCTGTAGCATCAAGGAAGAATAGGAGAAGGAAGCTATAATTAATTATAATATCGTTTGTACATTGTATGAATTCAATTTATTATACACTAAAAAAACGATTAAACACGTTTGCCAACCTAACAACTAACAATAATATTTGAGCTAGAATCGATATAAAAAGCGGAAGCTTTTTCGAAACATCTATAAAATGTACTCGAATCCTTCCCTTGAGAGTTATCTAACTCCTGCAAGCAAACTACTTTCATAGCACCTGGTTGCCGAAATTATTATGATTCTTAAACCTACTTAAAACTCCTACAAGTTTAATTCTAATATTTTCCAACTGATTTGAAAAATTCTAGTCTTAAGAGGCTTAAAATGATAATAGACGAAAATAAAATTATTCCAGACTATCAGTTTGGATTCTGGAACAATTACGAAATTGCGCCAGTACACACAGTAGTTAACCAAATTAACAAGGACCTCAATGCCAAAAAACGAACACCGATTTACAAATCAACGAAAGAAAAGCTTTTATTCCATCCCAATTATCAACTACTCAAAGCGTACTCAACAGACATCGAATTCCTAATAAGACAAGGCAATTAATACGCTGATTTACATTTTAGACATTCGAGAGTTTCTCATAGAAACGTTCTTCCCAAACGTTATTTGCCAATAACAAGAACCAGTTTGATAACATCATATGCCTATGAAACACGGCAGTCTTGGCATCCCACGCGGACCCAGCATTGGCCTCAAGGAACCTGCAAACCATCCTAAATAAAATCCAATAGTGGTTTACAACCTGGAGTATCAAGGCTAATACAACTAAATCGTAATAACTACGTTACATTACACTGCGTAAGGATACATACCCCCCTGTTAGCTTCAACAACTCCCAACCCTCATAAAAAGCAGATGCCAAAACTCTCGGTATATCCAGTGTAATTTTTGAAAACCTGACAGGCTAACTTTTTTTATTTGAAATGACTATATTTTAAATTTAATTTCTTTATTGGAGTAGCCGTTTTGGAACAATTAGCAAAAACAACTAAAATAATAAAAAATAAAAATCGTGTTTGAAAGGATACATTATTATTGTGTTATCATTGTGTTATTTGAAAGCTATTGCATTTGAATGTGTATAAAAATAACGTTTTAATGCAGCTACTAAGATGAATCAGTTATTTAATCAAAAAGAGAAAATTGAATTAATTTTTCTTCATGTTGGTGGTTTAAGTTTACGCGATGCGTGAGCCAAATTCCATGCAAGACATCCTGATAAGTCTCTTCTAAATCTGGAGTTTTTAAGAAATAGCTTAGTAAAACTAACAACAATTGGTAGTGTGTATCCAAGGATCCGCAAAGGGCGTAAAAATGTTACGTTTTGCTTAAATAATGTTCTGTGTAATGTGGAAAATCCTCACAAGTCAACGCACAAAATTGCCCAAGAGGTAGGTCGTTTTCAGTCTAAGGAGTGGGCCACTTTACAGGGGAACAATTATACTAAATGAAAAGCATACACTAATTACATGATGATGATTGTGATAGAAGATTGAAATTTTGCGACTGGTTTTTGGACAAGAAGCGTCAGCAACCCAATTTCGAACAGCGCATTTTTATAGCAACTTTTTATTTAAGTAGCATGGTCAATAGTTAAAATTACAGATATTGGTTTGACGGTAATCCTTGTTGAGCTGAAGAAACTAGAAGCCAAAATAATCCAAAAGTTAACATATGGTATGGAATCTACAATAAAAAACTGATCGGAGCTATCTTCATAGAACAAAATTTAAATGGTAAACGTTATTTAGAGTTATTGAGAAATGAACTTGAGTTGTTTATTGATGAACTATGGTAGTAGAAAGAAGGCTGTTATACTTCCAATAGGATCGGGCACCATTTTACGCGAAATCTGCGGGATTATCTTCATGAACTACTACCTGAAAGATGGATAGGAAGAAGGGGTTCAGTTCAGTGGCCTGACCTCACACCTTTAGACTTTTTTTCTGTGGGGTTTTTTAAAAATCAAACTATACGTGACCGCTCCTAATTCTGTTGAACTGAAACAATCAATTCGGCGAGAAATTAATAACATTAAGTTGTATTGTTGTTGAATGATAATTTATTGTTCTAAAACGGCTACCTCAATACAGAAATGTGACATTTTATATTTCGAATTTTAAGATTTGTCAAATTATGTTAAAAAAATACGATGTTGCAATTTAAAAAATGAAAGGAGATATAACGGATGTAAACAACTGTAGAGGGATATCTCTTCTCCCAGTTTGTTACAAAATTCTATCTCAATGTGTACTAGACAGAGCACAGAGACAGTTAGAACCTAACATTGGTGAATATCAAGCAGGTTTTCGACCGGGCAGATCCTGCCCTGAACAGATCCTGAATCTGAAGTTGATTCTAAGACATCAAAAACTGTACAATAAAAATCTCGTCTGTACATTTGTGGATTTCAAAAAAGCATATGATTCTATTGACCGCGAATCTTTATTCCGAATCTTGAAAGAACAAGGACTAGATCTAAAATGCTGGCAATTATTAAAGCAACGTTAACTAACACAAGGTCAAAAGTTAAATTCATGGGTGAGATCTCAGAGCCCTTCGAAATTAAAACTGGAGTGAGACAAGGGGATGGACTCTCGCCACTCTTATTTAACTGTGTTCTAGAAACAGTAATACAGGAGTGGCGTGAAAAAAAAGT